>CM059276.1:15830285-15837785 GCA_030347295.1 Setipinna tenuifilis | reverse complement strand
ACTCAACATGTGAAAACTGCTTAGAGTATCACCAGTGTGGTATTTAATACTGGATCCAAATGTGCTTACATATCATCCTACACAGGACCCACTCATGGGTTTTAAAGCCACATCTGCGGGTAGATGTCTATTCATACCACTGGCACAAAAGATGGTGAAATTGAGCTTATACACCACAACATGGTAACTGTTGACCATCCATCACTTAAGGTAGCTCAAGCTAGGAAAGGAGGAAAGGAGAGGCTAACACTTTATAATAAATAGCAAACTAGCCATTATCTAACTCTTTGGTAACAGTTGTTAATTATTACCAATCTGTCTATTTGTCTTAGTTTTTCACCATAATTAAATGTTAGTTGTTTGCATAAAACCTGTATGTTACTCTTATAACAAACAGCAAACGATCTATTACTTAATATTGTTCTGATAGTTGTTAATAGTTAACAGCATGTCTTTTTGGCAGCAATTAATAGTTACTTTAACATAATTTAAATGTTAAACATTTTTTGCACCAAGCACCAACATATTTGGGTTACACATTATTTTACTGTTCCTGTTACATTAAATAGGTACAGTGTAAGAAAGTGTGTAACAGTATGTAACATTATGTATTTACACTGCCCCTTAGGACTAGGATTAGGGTTAGTATTAGGTATACCATGTAAGTACAATATTACGTGTTGTTACATGTAGAAACACTAAAAAAGAAACTGAAAGATAGAAAAGAACTGTAAAATGACGTTTTGCCCATATTTGAATGGGCTAATAGGGACATACTGTAAGTTACACTATAACATGGTAATTACTAGCAATCCATCACATGAAGAGAGCCTATATTTGGTAAATATGAAAAAAGAATAGTATCATGTCAGTTATTTATAATGTTTAGGTGTAGTACAATGACAAAAAAGAATTCTATTCTATTTTATTCTATTCTATTGCACCAAAGTAGGAGTATAGGCTGTCATAGGGGCATAGGTTATATTGGCGTCATCTAGCTACGTAATCCTGTCTCCTTGTGCTAATGCTCCCTTTCAGACACAACAAATAGATGCCTGCTCGGCCGCTGTCAGTTCTGGTGAGGAGAGAGCTGATCCTTCTCTCAGCTCAGGTTTGACAGAGAGAGACAGCTAGCCTTTCTCAGACATAATGAGTAGATGACTGCTCTCTTCCATCCATCTCTTTTTCTCTCTTCCTCCCTTCCTTCCTTTTTCAGCCATAATGGATTTACTACTGCTCTCTCTCTCTCTCTCCTGCATGCTCTCTTTCCATCTCTCTCTCTTTCATCCATAATGGCTAGAGTGCTACCCTCTCTCTCTCTCTCTCTCTCTGACTTGTGGAGAAGATGGGTGTCTAGCCCCAGAGAAGTCCTGGAGCTGCTAATGGGAGGGGACAGCTGTGACAGCCAGAGTGTGCCGGGTGTCAGGGGGAATTAGGCCGCAGCCCCCTGCCTCCTCTCCAACACCTCGCTGCCACCCCGCAATCAGCCTGTCAGTTAGGCCCGGGTCAAAGGGCAACAGACTCTCTCTCTTCTTTCGTTTTTACTTAACCTCCCTCGCTCGCTTAACCTCGCCCTCCCTTTCAGATGTCTGTCACGGAGGGTGCTGGGAGGGTGTCAGACAGCCTGGGCGAGGCTGTGCGCACTGGGGTAGAGAGACAGGTTGAGGTGGGGGTGATGGAGGTGGAGGTGGTGGGGGTGGTGGTGAGGCCTCTGCCAAGGGGGTCCTTAATAGAAAGACAATTTATCCAGCTGTTGTTCAGTGACTGTGTCTGAAGTATGTCTATCAAAGAGGGGTTGAAGGACAGCTAAAGTACGTCCACTGAGACACACACTCAAATTTAGCCTTTAACAACTAGTGTGTACTTGTCGTGTCAAGTGTAGTGAAAAAAAGGCTAAATACTGTGGTACTGTGGATACGTGTGTACACATGCACACACACACACACCCACATCCACATCCACATCGAAACTTCAGACTTCCAGACTTCAAATTAAGCATTGGCTTTGTAACATCTCTTTAGTAAACCTACTAATTTAAATTAGCACTCTTCAACCAGGTAGATGAGCTAATAAGTGAAATTACATGTTTTAGATGGACAGTTAGAGACAATGCATGCCAGTACTCTCACCCTCTGAACCTATTTTTTTTTCCCTCCTGTGCAAACAGGAGATGGCTTACCTAGAGCTCCTACCCGTTTACTACAGGGACAGAGAGAGTAATGCAGTGTGTGGAGTTTTTCATACCACTTTGGATTTACCTTACGCTGCACCCAGGCTGCCCCCACCCCGTTGATTTACCTCTTCCAGTTGGGTAATCCACAATTCGCTTGTTTTCTCTAAATAGTCACAAAGTACCTCGCGCGGATCTGTTGAATCAGGTCAATTATCGCTTGTTCTTCCTAATCGGTGGGGGGCATGTTTTAAATGAGGCTGTACGATTTTCGAGTAAATAAACCAAACAAACGGCTGTCCGCAAACCGCGGACGTCCGACAAAAACAGCAAATGAGGAACCCAGAGGGCACAGGGAGGTGAGAGGGAGGGGGAGGTGGGTGGGACGGAGGTACGGTGTTGTGTTGTGTTGTGTGGCGCGGTACGGCGTTTGGGTCGTATCGAGTGCGGCGGACTGAAAGTGCAGCGTCCTGCTTGTCGTCAGCAGGGCTGGGCTGATGGGTCGAGTTTGTCGAGGTGTTGTTTTCAATTTTCTCTTCGTTAAGCTTTACCTTAATTACTAATCTCATGGTTCACAGACACCCAGTGCCGGCTCCTCTCTAATGAAGGGGAAAGCGAGCAAACAGCCGAGATTTATGGCTCACAGGACACACTTGTGCACAAACACACACACACACACACACAAACATGCTTACTTGTATGCACACCAACACGCGGTTGCAAATATCAGCTCCATACACAAACATACCACTTGCAGAAAACCACATTCAGCAGTGCATGTCCAAATTCACACCTTTAGAACTGTAAACAGCCAAACACACACACACACACACACACACACAAACACACATACACTTGCACGAACACACGTAAGTATACACACACATGCGTGCGTGGCGAAGCCCTTACCAAGCGAAAAGCGTCTGGGGCGAACAGATGATTCCCTCCAGCCAGCATTGAACGGTAACTCAACCCCACCCCATCCACTCCCAAGAGAGGGCCCTCCAATCCCCCACAATTAATGACGGTGCTGATGACCTGCCGGGCCGGGGGGTGTGTGGTGTGTGTGCGTGGGGTGGAGGGTGTGTGTGTGGCGGGGGGGGTGCGGCCACTGGGATTCGCTGAGGGAGGCATCAGCGACTCAGGTGAGCTGGTCCGGCTGCCTCGGCGGGACGGGCCCCAAAGACCCGACGCAGCGCTTTAAAGGCCAAACTTCAGCACAAAGGGAGCTGCGCTGGACAACCATCAGCGCTTTCACCACCAACACCTCCGCTGCCGCTGCCACCTCCACCACCACCACCGCTGCTGCTGCCCTCCTCCTCCTCTCCTCCACATCCCCCTCCGGGGGGAACAGGAACGCTTTCATCACCCTCTACACACACACCCCTCACCACAACATACCCACCATGCCCTGCCCTCACCATCACCACTACCACTACCCCTCCTCATCTGTGGTAGTCCCTACACACACACATATACATAAACACACACACATACACGCACACAAACACATACACATGCACAAACAGAAGGGCCTGGAGGCATGGTTTCACAGAGACTGGGCAGTGTCAGTCCACAGGGCGGTACATTGGCGGACGTCTTTAAACAACTTCAGGCCCTGGGGCCGATGGCCTTGCATCTCCTCCTCTTCTTCTCTCTCTTGTTTTCCTCTCTGATTTCTGCCGTCACTCTTTCATCCCCAATCAAAGAGGCTTCAGCATGCCTTCTTTCATCATCACAAGCCATCACAGATTCCAGTGGCTTCAGCAGTTTTGCATGTTTGATTGTATGCGTGTGTGTATGTGTATGTGTATGTGTTTGTGTTTGTGTGTGTGCTTGTGAGTTTGTGTGTGTTGGCATATTTTACTTGTCCACACACTGTGTGTGATGTGTGTTCTGCTAAGCTTGCTGACAGTGGGTTCGCCCTGTCCGTGAGCAGAGCATGGAAGGGATGCAGGAGGCAGTGTGAGGACTAAGCACTACTAGTACTACAAAGCCACAAGGCAGTAACTACATATTTATTAAAACTAAGTTTAGACTGAAAATTTAGGTCTAACTTTTGGTTTGTGACTAAGTCTCTCACTTTTTCCCATTAAGGAACTACACCACTATGTCACCACTATTATACCTACAACATGTTTGACTGGGCAGAATGAGAACTTTGAAGGCATTTTTCTGTTTTAGTGTTCATGTAGTTACTGCACTTTGCCTTTGCAGGGCAGACTAGTCTCATGCACATCACTAGCATATGGCAGGCTTGGTGGTAACACTTTCTATGAACGCTTGTATTCATAAGACACTATAAACACATTAATAAAGAGTTACAATGCCTTTATGAAGCTTAATAGTGTTTGAAATTATTATTCATAACTATTTATACATATTCGTCATGACTGTTCTTGTAAAACGGGTAAAGCTTTATAACAAAGAATGCACTTTGTCACTTGAGGTTAAAATAGGGCTTATGACATAGCATTATAATGTCTTAGGACTTCTCTCATGAGTATGTATAAATAGTTATGAATGCTTTACATACCTTCTGAATGCATTATAAGCCTTTATAATGTGTTTATAGAGTGAATACAAGCCTTGTATAAAGTGTTACTGCTGTACTGTTTGGCACTGCTCTGTCCAGGTTCTGAAATAGCAGTTTGGGTCAATCTGTGGTGCCCTGCCAATATCTGGTCCATTGTTTAATTATGAAATAACTGTTTTAAATTAAATAGTTGATGTATTAGCCATTCATTGATTGTAAAGCCATACAGACAAGCACAGGTACTTTGTGACTATTTAGAGAAGGCAATAAAATATATTGGATTTATACACTTGAAAGAAGTAAATGAATGTGTGCATGCACCCTTGGTAAAGGCCAGCCAGGTGAATATAAACTGCAATAAAAAAATTGTCCTGCATGAAATATCTACAATATCTAATCTGATGTCATCACAAGACTAGAAGAACACTGTAATGTGTATTGTGTTTGGGAAAAAAACAAGGATTATTTTATGCCACACTAAGCTTTAACTAAGCATGTGATTTGTATCTGATGTATTCCAATGGTTAGGTCCAATGCAGCTCTGGGGCTTTTACCACAGGGGGCACTATTTTACTGTGGATACAGATACTGTGGATGCAGAAGCCTAGGGCATCTGGGCTTTATGCTGCATGCTAGGGAAGCTGTGAAGCAAGCTTGGTGAGGTCAGAGACAGGGGAAGGTGGCTGGCAGACAGGCAGGTTGAGAGGACAGGTGGACAGCCTCAGAGTATCTGGATCAGGGAGTGGTGATCCGAGGCATTAGGGGTTCAACGTCGCATACGGGTATCAATTCTCTCCCCCACTTCTCCAAGAAAGGGGCCCGCAGACTGCTCAGGCCCAAATTTGGTAACGTTGCCACGCTCCTAGATGCAGCTGCGATGGCCTAAGTAACTGAGACGGTGAGATCGGAGTTTCTTCAGCAGGGATCGAAGGCTTGGAGGGTGCCGAGTGGATGATGGAGTGGTCTGAGCTGCCTGGTAATCTGTCTCTCTCTCTCTCTCCGGGAGCTCTTCTCACAGCAAAGGCAGTCCCGTGTAACCCAGACCCTCTAAAGCGATGAAACCAGCAGCTTTCAGGGTTTTTTTTTTCATACCTTTGCTGACACCCTCCCCCCATTGGAAGGTATGTCCATGTGTGTGTGTGTCTCCCTGTGTGTGTGTGTGTGTGCGTGTGTGTGTGTGTCTCCCTCTGTGTGTGTGTGTCTCCCTCTGTGTGTGTGTGTGTGTGTGTGTGTGTGTGTGTGTGTGTGTGTGTGCGTGTGTGTGTGTGTCTCCCTCTGTGTGTGTGTGTCTCCCTCTGTGTGTGTGTGTGTGTGTGTGTGTGGGTGAGGGATGGCTCTTGGGAGTGTGCTGGTGTACCTAGCCTCCTGAGGAATGGACCTGGAATGCTGCAGGCTTTACAGTCAGCTCCTGCTCCTGCTCCTGCTCCAGCTAGAGGAGTTTCCTGCAGGGCTTCCCCTGTATGTCCCTGAAGACAGAACCCAAACATGGCGCCTTCCTCACCTGCCCTGGCTCACGGACTCTGGGTTGGGAGGAATACAAGACATGCTCGGTTGGCTATAAAGAGGATGCTGTTTTATCTGACAATTATTTCCCATGAAACACTAACAGTTTTTTTGTCTCCTCACACCTTGTTTCAAAACCATCCCTTTTGATTTAGCTAACCTGCTTTTGCATTGTACCTCACAGACAGTCTTCCTAAATGGAAAAATACTTGGTGAAGGTAAGGGGAGCAAGATTTGCTGCTAAATGGACTCTGGACATTTACACTATAAACACAGAGAAAGGTAGGAACATGACAAAGAAACAATAGTTGTAAAATGTAAACACACCAGTAAGACAGATGGTACTGTTGGTCCTCTGCAGGGAAATTTTGAGCATGTGACAGGGGAGTCTCTGTGTTTGTCACTGTGCCGAAGTATAAAGGCTTCCTCCTGTGCTGTTGACTGGGTCACTAGTGCTAGCACTCTTCATCTTCAGCACTGGGGGAGCCAAAGGATGGACACATCTGGCAGCAACACTGGCCCTCTGGTGGCAGTGCAATCTGTTGTTTACATGTACTTAGATGTGAGCATGTACGTGTGTGTGCGTGTGTGTGTGTGTGTGTGTGTGTGTGTGTGTGCGTGTGTGTATGTGGGATCTGTGTGTGTGTGTGTGTTTGTGTACATGTGCGTGTATGAACAGGGTGGCGAATCAAATCTTAATGACGCGGGGCATCCATATTTCAACAGTATAAACAAGTCTGGGTGACACAGGCCAGCGCTATGACTTATTTATGCCATGTGACGGCTTGAGGAAAGAGGTTTTAGGTGGGCTCGCTCTGCCACTGGGGTGCGATTAAGGTTGTAAAGTGGACATCAGAGATATAGAACAGGGGGATGGGCCTCTGTGGTGAATGTGGGGATAGAGAAGGGTTTCACTGGTCAGGCTAACCCTGGTCTGGAGAGGTTAGGAATTGGTGCATAGGATGGGATGGGACACAGAACGGATGCATAGGGACACAGGCAAAGGTTTGATACGCTTGCCATCTACAAACAGGCCACACATATTAAAAAAGGCACAACATGGTAACTTGGCCTAAGCTTTGGTTAGATGGCTTGTAGGCTTAGTCAAAATGAGCCACAACAACAGAAAAACCAGCATAAAAAATTACATAGATTTCAAGAGTTTACACAAGTGCAACATTAACTGCTTAGAGATAATCTTGCATATCATTTACAATCGGTAATATCTAGTTATAAAACAAGTTCCTCAAGTCATTCAGCAAGCATTTTTATAACACAACTAACCTTGCGC
>CM059276.1:15817785-15822785 GCA_030347295.1 Setipinna tenuifilis | reverse complement strand
GGACTAGCATAAAGATTATGCACAATAATTAGATGAACGCATTCCATCACACACAGACACTTACTCTATTCAGAAAATCCTCTCTTATTTTGAATCAAAATTAAAGTTGGCTTTGCATGAAATTCATGCAGTGAAAATCAAAAGCCTAAAAGGGAAGTATTCAGCTAAAATATTATTAATAATAAAAATAATAATAAAAATAAAAATAATAATAATAATAATTTGTTTAGAAAAAAAATGAAGTTGCTGCTTTGAAGACCGGAGGTCCGCGGAACTAATTTTGGAAGGACTACAGTTGTTTAATTTGATGAAATTTGTGTCTCAGAACCGTAAGAAATATAAATGCCTGCTATTGCTTTTCTGTAAATCACATTTGGGAAGCTACTCGTTTGATTAAACGTAGATGAGTAGATGAATCTAAGTCAGATCTGCAATGCATCGTTCATCAGTAACAACCGCTTGCAATTGTCTGCGCTTGGCAATCAATGCAATATATATATTTTTTAAAGTAAACCTTTATCTCAGTATTCCAACAGGTGATTTCTTTATTTGAAATATGTGACACATTACGGATTTGTCTGATCCGAAGAATTTTGATCTCTAATTTTGACTGGTATTGAGGGGAAGTATCTACGGCGAAAATTATATTTATCTAAATGTAGGCAACTTAATGTAAATTCTTAAATTAATACACTAAATTATTAAATTCCCTTTTTATTCTGAATAAGATACTAAATCGAATTTAGTTAAAAATATCATTAAGTGTGTGCCTGCTCTGTCTATATAGACTAATTGACAGCTGTTGCTGACCAATTAATGACAGGAAAAGCATCGCGAAATCACCCGTTTTGACAGAAATTTTTATTAAACATTATGAAAACAACATTCCATTTTGAAACATTTTGGTTTGAACTTATCGACATGTAAGCACATTTCAATGTTTCGTCAATAAATATATATAGAAATCATATTTACACATTTACACACGTGGCACTGCGCCTCAGAGGCGGACGGGCCGCGGGTACATGCGTCTTTCATCCAAAGAGGAAAGAGATATTGCCTGTAGAAGAGAAAGAGGTGGACAGAAAGAAAGAAAGAAAGAAAGAAAGAAAGAAAGAAAGAAAGAAAGTATTTTCATAAACAAACCAAGAAAAAATAAAGAAAAGAGAAAGTAGAAAGAAAGAAGGAAAGAAAGAAAGAAAGAAAGAAAGAAAGAAAGAGAGAAAGAGAGAAGGAAAGAAAGAAAACTTTACATACAGCATGCACCAACTAAAAATGTTCATTGCATCAGTTTTCATAAACAAACCATCAACCATGAACCCAGAACAGTAATGTTAACTATGTGAGACCCGCATGAATCTAAAAGCAGTAGAAATGCAATCTGTGTGTACAGTTAATTGTGTATAGCTTTATGTAAGAACCGGCGTGCAAGAGAGTTGAACCAGTGTATGATATTATTAGTATATACTAGTTCAGGAAATAAAAAATGGGAATGTATATTTGAAATCTAGTTACCATTACTTATTACTTTGCTGCTCAAATTAATGGTTTGTTTATATAAGGTAATGCAATATACAGTCAAAGTTGGGCACATTCTTTATGCAAAGGCTTGCCGAAATAAATATAGACAGGTATGTACGTGATGGAGTGTTATCTATTTAGAGAGTAAAGATCCCCCTTTAAATGAAAGACAAAACTGGGCGCATCCAGGCAAATGATTGCGTTGTTTCTGCGTCGTTTGACGCGCAGCTCACCGTTAAGAAGACAGTCTCTACTCTTTCACTTCAGTATTTCATCTACTATTACATTTTCATTTTAGCCCCACTCCACAGTCAGATGTACAATCGGTGAATTGGACACAGAAAAAAAGGGTAAAATGTCGCTGATCACCTATTTAGTGCCAAAGATTTATGGCCGATTTCAAAGGTGGCCAGCTGAGTATAGGACCGCACACGATGCTGAAGGATGCCGAGGGATATAAGCTTATTCAAAAATATATATCAGGAAAAATATTTCAGTGCATGTCTCATATTGACCTAATCATCTTCAGTTGAAGTAAAATATTTAAGTCCTTCTGATTAAATTAGTGCGCTTTCCATCTGCAAATCGATGATTCTAGATGCTTCCCAGCTTTTTTTCTTTATTAATGCAGTCATATTATCCCCTTTGAAAATTTGTACATTGTCCATAGGGGAATAATATCGTAAATGATTTGAATTATTTGCATGCTCTTACATACAAACATGTTAAGACGTTTTAAGTTATCAAGCAAAATGGCATTTAAAAAGGCAGCTAACACGCTAACTTTTCTCTACATATGTACACGTGGGAATAAATAATCTCTCAAATGTGGCTCAGTTTATGCATTTTAAACACGTTCTTTGAAACAAGGAAAAAGGAGAGTTGAATGCAGTTAGCGACTAGTGAAGATGCTGCGTCCTGAGATGAGGGGGGAGAGCTTGCTTGGCAGGCTCGGGGAGCAAGGATGCAGTTCTGTAGAAAGATGCTCTAATGCTTCAACTGGACCGCAGTAATAACGCTGGAGATGAGAGGAGAGGAGAGGAGCGGAGAGGAGAGGAGGGAGAGGGAGAGGAAAGAGGAGTCATGCTTCAGTTAAGTGAGTGGCGTTACAAGGACGGTGGAACCTTTAGCGGATAGGCAACCATACATGTCCTGCATGCAGGGTGTTTGTGTGTGTGTAAAATGGACCTAGCGCGCGAAAATGCTCTTTTTTTGTTCCATATCTGTGTGCCTTTTTCGTTCCTCCAAATCCCAGGCCTGAGCGTGTGACGTAGACTTGTCATTTGTCCCTTGTTCACTTTGCGTCCGAGGAGCAGGCCCAGGCAAAGCCACGATATCAATTCCAGTGAAGTCCCCTTCCTTTAAGACTGGTGCAATGACACCACGACAGGTGGTCGTGAATAAGCGAGTCTCAGATTTAGAGCCGTAGAGTCACTGACTACTCTATCGAGACCAATTCTCTGGTAAGACTTTTAAAACGTGTAACTCAAAGATGAAAATAAATGTCTCTATTTGACAGGGGCTGATTTTCGGATCCCTTGTAGGTCAGCGGTCGCACAAAGTGTCATAAGGCCTACTTCTCCTTACTACAGAAATGAATTGTGTTTAAGACTACAGAATATAATCGACCTATAGGCCTACACGCAGGTAGGAAACTGACCTGTCAAGACTTGAGTCTAAAGTCAGCTGTGTGTGTGTGCGTCCATTTAGTGTACAACTGTAAACAAAACTTCACACTGAAAAAAACACATATGGTTTTCAAAACAAATAAGATAGTCAGTGGGACGAGTCTAAGACATGAAAAAATCATTGGATCCTTTCCCGTGGCTCCCGTTTGATGGCTCTCTGTTGCCGCCGCCGCTGAAGGTCCGGCTTGCAAGCTTCTCATACTTTTCCTTGTACAGGTCCCGTTCTTTGACAAGGCGCGCGACCTCTTGTTTGAGCTGCTCCACCTGATTCTGCAGTGTGCACTTCTCACTCTCCAACATGTGCCGCTGTTGCACGCGCTTGAACCGGCAGGACTGTGCGTAACCCCTGTTCTTCAGGGTCCGGCGCTTCTGTTTTAGGCGGATCACTTCTTCCTTGCTGAACCCTCGCAGCTGTCTGTTGAGCTCGCGCACTGTCATGCTGACCAGCTGCTCGTCAGAAAAGCGGTCCTCCAAGCGCGCGTGCGTGTGATGACTGTGGTGGTGATGATGGTGATGGGCCGCGTGGTGATGGCCATTGGCGTTGGCGGACAGGTCCTCCCCGGCGTACTGTGGCCCGCGGAAACCCTCATATGGCGCGTGGTGATGGTGATGGTGATGCGCATTCCCAATGAGCGCCTCCACTGCGTCCTCCGGCGTGAGGTTCAGGGCTTCTGGGTTGATGTGATGCTGGTAGTTTGGAATCCAGTAGAGGTCCTCCAGCTGTGCTTTCCCGCCAGCGCTGGGATTGTTGTTGTTGCTGTTGTTGTTGTTATTGTTGTTGACGCTGTTGGCCAGGTTGTGCCCCGGCGGTGCTCCAGGGCTGGGTGCGCCGAAGCTGGGGGAAGAGGGCACGGAGGAACAGGGCGTGCTGAGGGGGGTGGAGGACAGGGAGCCCGGTGGGAGGCGGTGGCAGTAACGCTCCACCTCGGGTGGCTCCTTCTTCACCTCGAACTTCATCAGGTCGAAGTCGTTAACATACTCGATAGCCAGAGGACTGTTCGGCAGCTCCGCGCTCATGGCGAGATCGGTGGCCATGTCAGTCCATGCGACACGCGCGTGGGGTTTTAATCACTGGCACTATGCTCTCACAGCTCCCACGTTAGTGACCGGCTGAAAGGCTCCGCGGGTAATTTATACAGATGGCTTTAATACATATGCACGCGCCCGAGAAGGCTGTATGTAGTCCTTAAAACAGCTGCTATTTATAGCGGAGCTGAGGTCGCGCAGTTCCGTGCATGTAAATGAACTTGTACACCTGCCAGTCCGCCTCTCAGCCCCCCTTGTTGACAACTTGTGCCGGGTCAAATGAACGCCTTAATATCACGAAGCAGGGAAGCAGGGAGGGTGAAACAAGAGACTTGTGATGTCACGAACACAAACCTGCCTTGTCCTCTCGTCACCTCAATAGCGTTCTGTCGCTGCAAACAATTCTTGATCTGGAAAGGATGTGTAGATTTCTCCCCCCTTCGCCTCCTCTCCTCAGTTGAAACTCTTTAAATCCACTCCGGCTTGATGGTAGTAGAATCACACGCAACTTTTGGGAGAGGGTCAGAGTTGGGTAAAGTCGGTCAGATGTCCACAGGATCGGGAAAGCAAAATTCCGTTTGGTAAGTATGTAGTTGTCGCCCTTCCGTTCCTCTGGGGCCTGTGTTGCGCAAGAGTTTCTTACCGTGGCGTAAAGTGCACCACTTGGATTAAGTGTTCGCTGCGGCTTCTGGTGCAGTTCTGGTCGTTAATTTAATTAAAGTCCATTTTTCTCCCGCGCAGCTGCAGGTATCCTGTAGATAGCCT
>CM059276.1:15810285-15812785 GCA_030347295.1 Setipinna tenuifilis | reverse complement strand
TGAGTGAGCAGAGCGGGGTTTTCTCTGTCTCTCTCTCTGCTTCTCCCGTAATCCCGGGGAGAAAAATTCCGCTTGAGCTTTTTCCTGCGTCTGCAGCTCGTGCCTCCCCGTGCTTTTACTCAGAAGCGGAGTATTGATCTTAATTAGAGTTTGCAGAGCTCAGCAAGTCCTGCCGAGGGTTCGAGACAGGCGATAGCAGACATCTGTCTCAAACACTTACACGTGCACACACACATCCACATCTGTCTCGAGCACTTAGGTACACGCGCACACACAGGCAGCCGTCTCAAGCATTCTCACACACGCACACCTGCCTTGCCCACTTGCATACATGCACATCTGGCTTATGCACTTACAAATACACCTGTTTGAAAGACTTACAAAAAACAAAAACAGCTGCCTGAAGCGATTTTACCAATATAAATGCATTTAACTTTTATACATCTCACTGTATCCTGTATATAGTGATAATAAAAGCATCTTAAATATTTTCAGCAGCACATCTGGTTCATACAGTAACACACACCATACCTTCATCAGACACCTCTGTTCTCTCCCCGTTTCACACCTTTTTCTGCCAATATAGGCTACACATTAAAACACACAGACTAAAATACTACTTTAACTCTAACTGGCTCACTGACTTTAGGAGTACTATTAGAACGCTCCACAGCAAGAGGAAATAAAACTAAATCCCATAACATTACCTTTTGGAACATTGTTTTAGAAGACCTCTCTGAAAAACTGCAAGTGTCTGTTTTTTATTTGATTTTTATAACAGTACATCTGCAAAGTTTGTTTCTGATCTTATGAGCCCTCTTTCCCTGTTGTTTATAGTTTGCTTTTGATTTTTTATAAAAAAAATGAGATGATTTTTTCGCTCAATAAAAATTGTTGATAAAAATCCAGACATCTGCACCATGCACTTTAACACACATGCATGCATTATTTAACACGAGTTACTGACTATGTTCGATGCTATATACCGTATACATATATATACAGCTGTCTCCTACACACTGTGATCCATACCCACCCAGACTTTACAAACACTTAACCACTCTCTCTCACACACACACACACACACACACACTCACTTACTTCAGCTTAGAGAGTGCGTAAGCAGACGAGACAGGCAGCCCTGAGCACCACCACGTCTCTTTCCCAGACGCAAGGCAGGGCCTGCTCTCCTCTCCTCACATCCACCTGTCAGGCCCCTCCAGGCGAGGCTTGTGTCATAACAGGATGTACCAGCTACACATCTACCGCTGATCCCAATCTGCATGGATCAGATCGCCCGCAATGCTGCTAGGCTTCCCCTCTGCATGCAAGAAATATCCTTGACATTCAGCTGCTAATACCTGCTGTATATATGCAAATATTAGAGTGTGGAAAAACTTGTATTGTGTATGTTTGGGGTGGGATGTGGTTGAAAGCATGGCTGGTTCACACATGTCACAGTTTATAAAGTTGTTGGTTTTATGGAGCTTGCGATGTCGATTAATGTGTTCATTTAGGAGCTGCAACAAACTTGTTTCATTTTACTCTTTACACATAGGTGCCCAAGATATTATTACAGCTGGCTAGATTCCCTTTGCTTCGAAGAAACGATGGCTGTCGGTGATTTTTGTGATCGCCAGGAACCAAACCAAACCACAACCGGTGTATGAAATCATTCAGCATTCTGCTTTTAATTCCATTAAAATCACTTGATACAATAGTCAAAATCATGAAAAAAGCCGTGGTGCGGGCGCTCCAGGCACAGCTGGGCAGTCCTGAAGAACCAGGGCCTCTAAAAACGGGGCTTGATGTGAAGCTTCTTCCCTTGGGCTGAAAGAGAGAGAGAGAGAAAAAGAGAGAGAGAAAGTGAAAGAAAGAGAGAGTGGGGGAGAGAGAGGGGGTGGGAGAAGAAAAGAGAGAGATGATAGAGGGAGAAAAAAAGAGAGAACGAGGGAATGGGGGGGAAGAAGAGAGAGAGAGAGACAGAGGTTGAGAGAGGGGGGAGAGAGAAAGAGAGAGACAAAGAGAGAGATAGAGAAAGAGGGAGAGAGGAGAAAGAAAGAGTGAGTGAGAGAAACAGAGACAGAATGAGACAGAATGAGAGGTTGTGGTTAGCGTGACAGCTGAGTCTCCTTGTTCATCACAGATGAGCAGCGTTCAGATGTAAAGTACGGGCCTGTTCAGCATGCCGCCACATGTGTCACATGACTCACCGGTGGGCGGGCCCAGGGGCATGGGCGTGGGCGTGTCTGGGGGGACGCCGTCCTCTGGGGAGCTGGGCAGGGCGATAAAAGACGGCAAGGAGCGAGGAGTCGAGGACGACAGGGACCCTCCTTCCTCCGCCGACAGCGTTGGTGACGGTGACGTTGATGTCGACTCCACACGCGTGCCCTGTCCCTGTGTTGGCCTGCAAGAGAGAGAGAAACAAAGAGAGCCCAGAGTGAGAGATGGAGGGATGATGTTGAGGACAGAAAGAGAGGAGGGGATGACAGAAAAATGA
>CM059276.1:15782785-15800285 GCA_030347295.1 Setipinna tenuifilis | reverse complement strand
ACGTAGACGTGACTGTACGGGCAGCTGCTGTTATTGCAGATCCCCCGCAGATAGTACGAGCACACCGGCATCTAGACACACACACACACACACACACACACACACACACACACACACACACACACACACACACACACACACACACACACACACACACACACACACAAACACACACCAAAGACCAGAATAGCAGTGAATGACCAGACCCATTAAAAGTAAATGTAAGAGAATGACTTCTGATTTCAGACTTAAAACAAAACGGAAGCGCAGGGCTGTACGTTAAGCTTTTTCACTAGGAGCACTGGTGCTCCTAAATGAAAAAAATTAGGAGCACAGATACAAATTTAGGAGCACAGATAAAAATTTAGGAGCACTGTGAAATTTCTTGATGGAATTTTATTATAACTAGGGGTGTAACGGTATACAAAAATCACGGTTCATTACATACCTCGGTTTTGAGGTCACGGTTCGGTTCACTTTCGGTACAGTATGGAAACAAAATGCGAAACCATTTCCTTCCTCAGCATGGTGTTGTTTAATTAACCAAAATGTCAATATAGAAATGGAAACAGTAAAAAAATCAATGTGCTGCTTGGTACCAATAACTTAAATGAAATATTCTCAAATTAACCAATGTTTGAAATAAAAAATACATTCCTTTTTACAGTAAACTAAATCAACATTTAAAGTGCAGCACTCAGTTCCAGATACAATAAGGAATTCGTTGTAAATCTAAATCTTCATATTTTTTGCCAGGAAGATAAGCTTATTTAAATGAGATAGATGTTATGACCAATTAGATCAGCGTGTGGTGTGTTTAGCTTAAGAGAGGGGAGTTACAAAAAATTCAGACCAACATGGGGGACACTTCTGGAACCTCTAACGTTAAAGTGTTTGTATGATTTAAAGTCTCTGAGTGACCAAAAGTGATGGTGCCATCACGGATTGTTATTTAAATATGCCACGAACTGACTTAAGACAAGCAGAGTACTCTAGATTACCATTTAATCACTCGAAGTTTTAAGCTAGCAAAGTTATCTTACGACTAGCTAACTATTAGCAAGCTGGCTAACAAATACGGTCACAAGCTTGTACTAGTACACTTCTGGCCTCGGCAGTATTTGCAAAACATCTGTCCATCTTCATGAACAAGCCACGGGAAGATATTCATCCACTCGGATCGGAACTTGTGGATTTTAGAAGTAGTGGAGCTAGTTGTAGTCGTACTACTACTGCCACTGCCTGTGGCTATCACCTCATCCTCACCGTCTTCATCATATCTCCTGTTTGCCTATCCTGGTTCTTTAGGTTTTCGTTGAAAGAAAGATGTTATCATATTTTCCTCACTAACCGTTCGTAGCAATGGATCATTGAAGCCATTTCTAAATGACGACTGAAGGAGCAAGCTAGCTAATCGCAGCGCAAGCCAAGACCGGTCCGTAGCAGCGAAACACTACTTGTGCAGAACTTTTTTCCCATATGCGTTGAGACGTCACCGCGTCATCATGACAAGAACAAAGTTCTTCCTGCTCGATCACATTTGACAAGGGAATGAGAAAAAAAAATCAGGGAACATTGTAGACTCTTGTCGATTGGAATGTTTTTATTTTAATTATTATTATATATTTATTTTTAGGAGCAAAATGCGAATGAAAGGGTTGAAATACATAATCGCACAAGTGCGCCCGTTTTATTTTTCTTCCTCGCACAGTCCAAAATTTAGGCGTAATATGCGACCAATTGGTCGCAATGTACAGCCCTGAAGCATGATCATCAGTGCCTTAATAAGACTTACACAAAAAATAAATTACAGCATGCTGAAAAGAAAGTTCAAATAGTATAGACATTTATCATCTTGGCTTCATTGTTGGTACACTTTTAAAAAGAAGCCCAGTGAATGGTTCTGATCCAATACATACTGATGGAGAAGCATATACAGTAGGTCCACAAAGACCTTAAGCAGAATATGGGGCCATCGGAGTGGCTTGTTGTCCCTAACACCACACCTCTGCCAAAACTCTACTCCAGTTCCCACAGCAAATCAATAGCGCTGGAAAGCCAAACCTTCATTTTGTTTATGACATTTAGAGGAAACACAATCTAAATGCCCTCGTGATGTCGTGAGGGCTTCTTTGGAACAGTCCATAACCTCCCGCCAACAACCCAGCACTTCTTTATTCTGTACTTCTGGGAACACTCGTCCAGCGGAGAAAAAACAAATGTCTTACTATTAATGGCCCAAGAGCAATTTATTTAAATACACAAACTATTTATTGGGTTTATAATTCACTGTGTAAGTTATTCACTGAAAAAAATAGCACTTAAATCCATAACCTTTGTAACACATATAATTTGCTCTAGTCATATTATCGATGGCAAAAGGAAATAACGTTAATTTATTTACACAGCAATTTACTGTGTTAATATTTCACTGTATAAGGTGTTAACAGAATAACAAATTAGTGCAGCGCTCTAAAGCAGACATCTAAATCTAAATGTAACCTATACTGTTTGCTGATTATCAGAAGTTGAAATGTACATCCACATACAGTTTGTGTCCCAACACAAACAACTTGAGTAAGCAGACAAGTGTGGATGACCTAGATAGCCCTTAACAGTCTCTGTCAACACGCTATCTCAAGTCGCAAGGGCCAAGTCAGGTTCTCAGGTAGTGTCTTCGTCAGTCATGGAGCGCGCCGACTAGCTGACTTAGACAGGGGAGCGCAGCCATCAGGCACCCTTCTTTTCCAGTTAAGAACACTATCTGCTAAAGTGAGACATGTGCTAACATCTGACTGCATTCTGCAAACAAACATATTTAATGACATGCAAAACAACTAAGATGGATTGATGCTAAGATGATATTAGAAGCAGTGTTGGTTCTATCACCAGCCAATGTAAAATTCTCATTGGTAGCGGAAAAAAAATGTGAATAATAATAATAATAATAATAATAATAATAATAATAATAAACTGTATTTGTATATCACAATTCATACAAGATGTAGCTCAAAGTACTTCAAACAGTTTGGTAGGAAAACACAAGAGAGGATTTGTTGCAATCAAACATAAAATGCTTTTAGAAGTCTTTTAGAAATTACCATTGCCAATGTCGTCAAAAAAAAAAACTTCCTTTGAAATTTCAAATCTTATTATTTGGGCCTTATTTATGGCAGTCAGTAAAACAGCCACCCTCCTGCCCCCTTCTGCACAGCTCACTGGCTGAGCCGGGAGTCCGAATGTCACTGATGCATGGCAGCGCATCAAATATGGCCTGTTAAAAATTGATGATACATAGGTACATACATATAAATCATTTATATACTGTTAGTCACAGGCAAAGTGTCTGGAGCATGTGGCCAGTGAAGGACAACCATCTTGTTTATAGTCCCCGTGTCTACCTCTTGGGCTGTACTTCATTTCAACATAGCGCTGCATCCACGAGTGTCAGTGTGTGGTGTTGGCTGTGCTTGTGTGTGTGTGTGCGTGTGTGTATGTGTGAGTTTGTGTGTGTATGAGAGTGTGTGTGTATGTGTGTTTGTGTACTGGTGTGTGTGTGTATTGGTGTGTGAGGGTGTGTAAGTATTTGTGTAAGGGTGTGTGTGTGTGTGTGTGTGTGGGTAAGGGTGTGCATGTGTACTGTATATGCGCAAGCATACTGTATGTATATGTGCATGTGTGTGTGTGTGTGTGTATGTTTGTGTGTCCCAACATTTGTGTTTGCGTGATCCTGATATAACCCTTGCTGTGGGTGGGGGTGGCTGGGGTGGTGAGTTGAGCCTCCTTAAGGGGTATGTGTCGGGTCTGGGGTGGGGTGGGGTGGGAGTCGGGTGGGGTAGGGGTGCTGTGGGGTGGATGTGGGGGAGGGTGTGGGTCAGATCATTTCTACCTAATTAACTGCTACAGAAATATTTACCCAGGCAGGGAGCAGTACAGCACTTCTGATGGGTTTATGAGCAGGGGGTGGGCCCAGGGCCAGGGCCAGGGCCAGAGAGGCAGGCGGGGGTGGCTGGAGAGGGGGGGTTTGCTGTGGGGGAATTTGGGTGGAAGGAATCGGGGGGGGGGGGGGGGGGGGGCTGGGGGCCGGGGGCTGCAGGGTCCGGTTTCAGAGTTATTTGGGGGGCCTGGTCGGGAGTGGGATCGTTTTCGGGGGCACGGCTAAAGTGAGCTGGGCAGGATGGGTGCTGGAAGGGGTCCGGCTATCAGGGCCAGGGCCGGGACTGGGGGGGTGGGGGTGGCAGGTGGGGGCCCCATGAAGAGGTGGAGTGGCCCATTTAGGACACACAGACAGCTGGCTCCTCAGCGCCTACAGGCAGGACTGTGACGGCTGACACAGGTGCCGCTAAGGGTGGGGGACTCTGTGTGTGTGTGTGTGTGTGTGTGTGTGTGTGTGTGTGTGTGTGTGTGTGTGTGTGTGTGTGTGTGGATTTGTGGTAGGGAAAGGGTTTTTTTTGGTCCCTCCAACAAACAAACAGCCACAGGAGACAGGTGGCTGGTGCAAAGGGCAACCTTAAGACCCTTCAACTCTCTCCACCACACACATTCACTTTCAAACCTGCCGGCTCTCCATTACACACACACACACACACACACACTCTCTCTTAAGTATTTTCGAATGCCAACAACTGCAGACAGACACACAAACAACATCTGACAGAAGACATCCACAGCTCAACACACCTCCCTTCCACCTATGGCTGTGTGACTGCAGACAACTGGGGAAGGGGGAAGAGACGCTGAAAAGGCCAGTAACAACCCTTGTCACAGCTAATAACATGTTTGTATGGGTGTAAATACATATGCTTCAGTCTCTAAACACCCCCCCCCCCCCCAACCCCCCACCCCCTAGCTCCAATGACATCTGAACCACACCCCTAATGACCAATGACCTGTCCACTCCACCCTTCCATTCCTCCACCCCAGCCACCATCACGTTGAGGAGACACTGGTCATGCTCACACACCCAAGTGTGTTTTTCCCACTGGCACACAATGAAGGCAATAGGGGATAGGGAAAGGAATTGGGAAATATGGAAGCATGTAAATCTATTTTAAGTTTAAATTTTAAATATAAATGTATCTATCTATCTAGTATAAATACTCTCTGAGCCATTAGGAATGAAATGTAGGGGCAAGTGTTCATAGTGATGAACTTGATATAGAAAATGCATCAAAATCTGAGAATTTCAACTGGTGCTGCATGAAAATCAATGGCTCTAAAAAAAGGAAGATATCCGCACACTTTTCGAATGCTCCAAAATTTTGGATTTAATAGTACAACACATCGACCGGTATGGTCTGTCAAGTGCTATTAATATCTTTTTTTGGGAGCATTTAAAAACGGTATGCAGATATCCTCTTATTTTGAGCCTACAGTATTCAGGATGTCCATAACTTCAACAACTTTCCATGACTATTTCTTATGTTTTCAGTTTTCTTTTCCTTTTTAACCTGAAAGACACTCTTTAGCAGTCAGAGTTCACTGCCATACACTAACAGAATTAAATTAAGGATACATCCCCTGTATTCTTCCCCAAAACTTAGTGGGCAGTGGGTGCGCACGCGCACACACACATGCACACACACACACACACACACACTCACTCACTTACTTACTTTACAGACCTTCCCCCACACATACCTTGTCGCCCCACTAACATATCTGTTTCCCACAACACCCAGCTGTCAGTTAACCACACATGCTGTTTAGTCTGTGTGTGTCCATGTGTGTGTGCGTGTGTGTCCGTGTATGTGTGTGTGTGTGTGTGCATTAATTACCTTTTCTCTGGACACTCGGTGTGAGAAAGGGCAGGTGCCGTCCGTCTGCTTACATGTCCCCCGCAGAAACCTGACACACAAACCGCAGGACCACAGATGAGTCACACACTGACTCATATGAGTCAATCCCAATCACATGAGTCAATCCTTATGGCTGTCCATGAGCCCAAACACCTGAGTCAGTAGGACACTAGGGCTGGGGCAAGACCAGTGGTTGTATGGCTGTTAGATGGAAAATCAATGGCAAAATTGACAGCAGTGCAGTGCAATGCTGTAAAAACTACGGTGACATCAGCCACACAGTGTGTATGTATGTCTGTGTGCGTGTATCATATGACATTCCATATGTCTGTTTATATCGAGAGGGAGGTATGCATTTCTTCAACCTATGTATCTTGTGTGTATGTGTGTATGTGTGTACGTTTGACAGTAAAGCAAAGCAAAATATTGGATTTCTTGCGATATTTGATACACAGACATCTTCAAACTCATTTTGGCCAACTGCTGACTCTGATACCAATATATGTGTACACATGCAGTATGTGTGCATTGATCTTTTTTTTTTGTTTTGCTCAATTCTCTCCTGACAAATCATGAACAACACAAAAATTATTTAATTTAGTAGAAAAAAATGTTAATCTACCTGGACATGTTTATAGGGTCCTTTCTTGTGACATGGTATACCAGACAGGCAAAACAGGCAAAGGTTTTCATTTTTCATTGTGTGTATATGTGTGTGTTTGTGTGTGCAGTTTGCTTGTGTGTATCTGTAGCTTGCTTATGTCCTCTTTTGTAAGTCGCTTTGGATAAAAGTGTAATGTAATGTAATGTAGTGTGTGTGTATGTG
The DNA here is from genome assembly GCA_030347295.1 of Setipinna tenuifilis. NCBI lineage: Eukaryota > Metazoa > Chordata > Actinopteri > Clupeiformes > Engraulidae > Setipinna > Setipinna tenuifilis. The sequence goes on along the minus strand of CM059276.1, from coordinate 15,793,661 downwards.
TGTGTGTGTGTGTGTTGTACCTGGTGCAGACAGCCACCTTCTCGGGGTCGTGGATGTAGGGGCAGGTGTTGCCGCGGTTGCACTTGCCGAAGCGGTTATAGTACATGCAGTACTGACGCGCCTGCTGCTTCTTCTGCTGCGCCTGACGGATGATGGCCAGACTCCGCTGAACACGGCTGTGCATGCAGAAATACACACACACACACAGACACAGACACAGACACAGACACACACACACACACACAGACACACAGACGCACAGACACAAACACACACATAGACACACACACATAGACACACACACATAGACACACTTTTTAACAACAGAATATAACCAGAGAGACCAGCTGATGTATAAACACCAGTAGATTCAGAGGGAGACACTGCACAGGTGTGAGTGAGGCCCATATGCAGGCAGGTTACTCAGGCAGACAGCAATGAGCAACGAGACAGATGGAACAGATATCCCACACACACACATAACAATAAGACACAACACTACTACAAGTAACACACTACGATCAGAGGATTGCTACAAGGATATAGCAGGCCAGCAGAGATACAGTGATACAAGACATCCAGTGATCAGAGGAGATCTACAGAGACACAGCAGGCCTGCAGAGATCCAGTGATACAAGTAAAATAAGAGAATGCTGCAAATGGTGAGGGCCAAAGGTGAGATGGGAGAAGATGCAGATGGAGCAGCTACTGGCAGTGTATCCTATCTGCACTCAGTGATTTCAGCTGGGTGATTAATCGATCGCAATTCGAGATCGTGGTAAAATTTAGGTGAATCATGATGACCAGCCCTTTTAATCGACACATTTAATCGATCATAAAGCAGACCCCAAGCTTATGTCATTTTGGACAGAAAAATGTTTGACAATGTCAGTTGTGTGCCGATGTTTTGGTAATGGCCAAGGTGATGTGGAGCAAATAGAGGCAGAGATATGCAAGATATGTCGGTGCCTTAAAAGACAAGTTTCAATCCAGCTACTTTCAAATTGACAGTATCAGGAGAAAGAAATTGTGATTAAAACTTGATATCGGAGGATATGAGAAAATGTATCGTAATATATATTTTTTTTTTTGCCATATTGCCCAGCCCTAATGCAGCGTTCTCTTTCCACTCCTCCCTACTCCAGGACTCCAAGCTCTTTCTCAGTCTTTCTCTCAGACATTCATCCCAGCCCTAAGCCAGGACTTCAGGTGTGCTCAGGCTGTGTTTGTGCGTGTGTGTGTGTGTGTGTGTGTGTGTGCGCATGTGTGTGTGCGTGTGTGTGTGCGTGCGTGCAGGGAGGCAAACACACTCCCCAGAGGTGATCAAAGAGCACTGACGAGGGCAGTCGGCTGTGACTGAGCCGTGGAGATGCAAACAAGCAGTGAATGGCCACTCTAGAGACAGGGACTGTGCAGAAGGACTAGAGAGAGAGAGAGAGAGTAGCAGAAAGACAGAGAGATAGAAAGAAAGAAGGGAAAGAAAGAAAAGACATAGAAAAAAGGGAAGCAGAAAGAAAGAAAAAGGTGATAGAGAGAAAGAGAGAAAGAAAAGAGAGGTAAGCAAAAAAAAGAGAGAAAGCAAGAAAGAGAAAGAGAGAGATATAGAGAGAGGGGGAGGGAGAGGGGGAGAGAGAGAGAGAGAGAGAGAGAGAGAGAGAGAGAGAGAGAGAGAGAGAGAGAGAGCAATGACTCCAAAAAAGATGCGGAGCTTGGAGCCCCTCTGTGCCATAGAAATGAAGCCAAAGTCCTCCACCATGTTATCAAATTTGGCGCAGCAGCTTGTGAAGTAAGTGCTTTTTGGAGCCAGTGCACACATCCTGAATAGACAATTGGTCACGTTTGCCCAGAGCTGACCATATTTGGTTAGATCGCTTCCACTTTAATTCCTTGTGGTGCTTAACGACGGACTGACACCAAAATTGTGGAAAGTGTACAGACGGACAGACGGATAGTCATGTTTTGCAGACAGATAGACAGATAAAGCAAGAGTGAAAGATAGAGACGGAAATGAAGAGAAAGAGAGGCAGACAGGCAGAGAGAGCAAGGGAGAGACAAAGGGGGAGAGAGAAAGAGAGACAGAAACAAAGCGCGAGACAGGCAAAGACAGACCGGTAGAGAGAGAGATGGACAGAGACAGAGACAGACAGGTAGAGAGAGAGAGAGAAAGAGATGGAAACAGACCAAAAATGTGAGAGAGACAGAAAGAGAGAGAGAGCAATAAAGACTGCCTATCGTGCATACACATCACAGGGGAGATGTAGAGACTGTGTGACAGAGGGAGAAAAAAAGGAGGAAAACAAGGAAACAAGAGGTACAAAAGGAGAGGGGGAGAGGAGAGGAGAGAGGAGAGGAGAGGAGAGGAGAGAGAAAGCTGCAGCCATCAGCAGAAGTGAACGAGCCTTGGCAGAGATCAGCTGCTCCCATCCTGCTTTGGCTCACACACTAAACACACACCAGCCCAACTACACCAGGTCCCTCTCTCTCTCTCTCTCTCTCTCACACACACACACACACGCACGCACGCACGCACGCACGCACGCACGCACGCACGCACGCACGCACGCACAGAACCACACAGACATGCACACACACCCACATACACATAGGCAGTTTGGAAATACACACACACACATTCCCATACAAACACACAGGCGTGCTTTGCTCACCTGGCCACATGGCGGGTGCTGGAGGTCTTGGCGAGGTTGGCTGCCGTGGGGGAGGTAGCGCTGGGCAGGCCATAGCGCCTCCCTGGGGGAGAGACAAAGGGCACACGCTCAGACACCAAGGACAGCTGAGGCTAACTACAGCTAACATAACCACCTACCTAGGCAGTGCAGTTTATAGGCCAAATGCTAAAGACACAGCAAACAGCCAGGGCTACCTACAGCTAACTGTCGTCACCACCTACCTAGGCAGTGCAGTTTATAGGCCAAATGCTAAGACACAACAGACAGCTAGGGCTAAGTACAGCTAACTGGTGTAGCCTACCTAGGCAGTGCAGTTTATAAGCCAAATGCTCAGACACAACAGAGAGCTAGGGCTAACTACAGCTAACTGGCGTAACCACCTACCCAGGCAGTGCAGTTTTTATGCCAAATGCTAAAGACGCAGCAGATAGCGAGGGCTAGCTACAGCTAACTGGTGTAACCTAGCTAGGGAGTTCAGTTTATAGGCTAAATGCTAAGACACAACAGACAGCTAGGGCTAACTACAGCTAACTGGTGTAACCTACCTAGGCAGTGCAGTTTATAGGCCAAATGCTAAACCTCGGCAGACAGCCGAGGCTAACTATGACTAAATGGCATGACCCACCTAGGCAGTGTCCATTTTATAGGCCACATGGTAAGACACAACAGACAGCCGAAGTGAACTAACCACCTAGACAGTGCTTTTCACAGAGCAAGCGCCAAGTACCCAGGGGCAACTAAGGCAAAGTACAGCTAACGGGTGCTAACCACATAGACAGTGCATTTCACAGCACCTGCCATCTCCAACTACGAAATACAGTACTAGGCAGACAGAACATGCAAAAATACTATTCAAAATTCAACAAAAAATGTCAGCAGAAATGTACTACTCAGCTGTTTAAGATAAAGCTGAATGATGCAGACGGCAACAATTTACTACTGCATGGCTGAGGACTCAGAATGAAGACAAAATATAGGGCTCTCTTGGTGTGTGTGTGTGTGTGTGTGTGTGTGTGTGTGTGTGTGAGTGTGAGTGCACGCATGTCTGTGTGTGTGTGTGTGTGTGTGTGTGTGTGTGTGTTTCTGTGTGTGTGCGCGCATGTCTGTGTGTGTGTGTTTGTGTGTGTGTGTGTTTCTGTGTGTGTGCGCGCATGTCTGTGTGTGTGTGTTTGTGTGTATGTGTGTGTATACGTATGAGGGTTTAAGGCATCAGAACGCCAGTCATGTGTGGAGCATGGCTCTTTAATTCCAGCAGTGGGGCACGGTGAGCAGTGCAGTCGGGAACTTTAATCTCTCTCGCACTCGCACGTACACACACACACACACATCCAAACACACACACTGATAGATGATAACTTTATTATTTTAGATAGCCTGCCTCAGCTCCCTCCTACCGAGGAGACAGGGTGATAATCTGGAGTTTACACACACACACACACACACACACACACACACACACACACACACACTTACACACATACACTGTTTCTCACACATACGTAATGTTGTGGACTGTTACTTCACAGTGTTAACAAAGGTTGCAAAGGTTATATGCATTGGCAATAGGTCAACACATACACAAACACACAAAAACATGCACACATACTAGATATATTACAGGCACACACACGCGCGTGCACGCACACACACACTAATTAAGTGTCTGTACCTGTTCTGTTGATAGTGGTGCCAGGGGCTTGAGTGCGGGACAGCTTATTGGCCGACACCTGGTAGAGCTCTCCACCAATCCAGCGCATGCGTCGGCCCCTCCAGTGCCGCTCCTGGGCGCTCCGCAGCCGGCTCTGCAGGAGCATTCTGGGAAATGTAGTGAAGAAGAGCATGGCACATCAGACCAGGTGATGCTTCATTTACATATTCATTTGTCACAATGCTGCATTCCAAAGACAGACCTTCTGTGTGTGTGTGTGTGTGTGTGTGTGTGTGTGTGTGTGTGTGTGTGTGTGTGTGTGTGTGTGTGTGTGTGTGTGTGTGTGTGTGTTTTACAGTCCCCCATTCCCCCTACTGCTGTGTTGAGTTCACTATGTAGTGTGCACGTGTGTGTCCCCACCGCGGCGCTTCTCTAAATTGACCCACTGATAGACTGTACAGGCCGCAGGAAATGAGAAGAGTTGAAAAGAGGAGAAAGGAGGAGAGGGGGAAATCAATAAGATACAAGATGGAGCGAGAGCCAGAGGGGCACACACACAGAAATACACCACACACACACACACACACACACACACACACACACGTCCATGCATGCAGAGCTTACGATAACTGCAGTTTTGCGTGCATGTGTTTGTGCCCTGAGTGTACATGTATAAAAGTGAATGTGTGAGAATGTTGTTGTGGGTTAACCCTTACGTGTGAATGTGTGTGAGAAAGAGAAAGAGCGACCGTATGTGTGTTTGTGTGTGCATGTGTGTGAATGAATGAGAGAGTGAATGTGTGTGGGGGAAAAAAAAGGGAGGAAGGGAGAAGTAAGGGTAGGGGCAGAGACTGTGTGTGTGTGTGTGTGTGTGTGTGTGTGTGTGTGTGTGTGTCGGTGATTTCCTCTCTGTAATGGGCAACATGAATCCATTTCCAGTCCGTCCGCAGCACAACAGCAAATTACCCAGACTCTCCCCGAGCACACACACAATCTCAGTCCAATTCAAGGGACTCAACAATGCAATTTACTACAGGCTGGAGTTGGGGGTGTGGACAGCACAGGGGCTAGTTGTGAGGGAGGGTGGTCAGACATTAGTCACCTCTGTCAGGGTTACTCTTCGACACTGTTGAACAGGTCACTTCTTTTAATTATTGAAAGAAACAAAAAAAAAAAAAAAAAAGAGACTGAACTTTTGCACGCAATTATTCCAAAAATGTGTTACATTTATTAGAAAAGTAAGAAATCGTGCAGCAATGTTTTTTTGTTTTTTAAATTAGTTATAAGACTGTTAAAAGAAGAAAAAGATGGAGATAACCCATTTTTTATTCTATGTTATACAACAGTTATGTTGAACTATTTAAGCATTTCTGATTGGATGAGATGCATTCTACACATCATTAGGAGTGAGGATATCGCACGATATACCATAGGTGCCTCTTCACAGTTAACAATCACTATCTAGTACATAAACAAATAAGATAAAAAGACCTGTGGCCGAACCACACCCGTGAGGATATCCATGACCAACCTCAATAACACAAGTGTTATATTGCTTAATTACATCTTTAACAAAGTAAAAGTTAAAAAGAAGGAATATGAAAATTGTCTGGCCAGTCTTCAGTCAGCAGATGGGCCCCCCCTATGTGTTGGGTTCTTCTGAATATTCTTTCTTGCAAGAGCCTTACCATTGGCTTCTATTGCCCCCCTTAACACACCCCCCCCCTCTACTTGCTGCAGGACTTGAGCTCCATAAAGCCCCTTTGACACCATGTCAATTGTTTATGGCACTACATGACTGAGGGTTACTGGAATGGAGCGAGATTAGTCATGGGAAGCGGTTTTTGTCATATTGTCTGCCTGCATCTGAAGTTAGTGACATACTCAAAACACATAGCCAGTATGATGGGAGCTGACAGAAGAGTGTGAGGAGGAAAGATAGACACAGAGAGTAAGAGAGAAAGAGAGAAAGTATAAGATAGAGACACAGAGAGTGAGAGACAGAGAGAGTGAGAGAGAGAAAGAGAGAGAGATCATGGAGGAGTGTGGAGAAGACAGAGAGAGAAAGAGAGGGAGAGAAAGTGAGAGGAAAGTAGGAGAGAAGGAACACCAAGAAGTGTGGGGGAGAAAGAGAGAGTGAGAGAGAGAGAGAGAGAGAGAGAGAGAGAGAGAGAGAGACAGCACTGAAGAGAAGTGTGTGAACGAGGGAGCACTGAAGAGGAGTGTGTGAGCGAGGGAGTGGACTCTCATCCCTCCTGATCAATACTGAAGCACTAAACCTGATGAGGGCACGGCTCTTCAATTCTGCATGAGGGTCCGTGTGTGTGTCCGTGTGTGTGTGTTTCAGTGTGTGTTTCAATGTGTGTGTGTGTGTGTGTGTGTGTGTGTGTGTGTGTGTGTGTGTGTGTATGTGTGTGTGTGACACACACTATCAACAAAATAAGAGCACAGTTAGAGTTAGAGAGGCAAAAAGGGGGGATTTACTGAAAAACAAGAGGACCAGTAAAAAACAGGAAGTGAGACGAGTGAGCCGTCCGAATGAACAAACGCCACTAAACGTCAAAGAATCTACTAGAAAGAGAGATGGACAGAGGGGACAGGAGGCAGAATCTCAAAGAAAGCAAGGGCTGTGTGGGATGAGGGTGAGAGAGTGTGTAGAGAGTGGGAGCAGAGGGGAGGAGAGGAGAGAAAAAGGGAGGAGTGGAAAAGAAGCGGAGAGGAGGGGTGGGAGGAGGGCTATGGCGTGATATACGCGCTGACGGCCCGTGCTTTACAGCTTTCTTAATTCAGCTCCGGCTACTATTAATGCGCTTAATGTTGAGATTATATCTCTTTTCTGGTGGCAGGACAGATTTACAGCGGCCATTTCTCCAGCGAGTCCCACGCCGCCCCAACCCGCCCACCCACACACACACCCACACACACCCCCACCCCCTCGCTCAGCCCACCAATCACCCACCAGCCTGATCCTGCTGACTACACACTCCTGCAAGGCATGCTGGGAGCGGGGTCACCCTTGTTCCCTTGGGGCTGAGGGGCAAGTAAAGAGGGCATGAGTGGAACTGTGTGTGTGTGTGTGTGTGTGTGTGTGTGTGTGTGTGTGTGTGTGTGTGTGTGTGTGTGAGAGAGAGAGTGTGTGTGTGTGTGTGTGTGTGTGTGTGTGTGTGTGTGTGTGTGTCTGTGCACGCACTTATTTGTTTGTTTACCTACTTTGTCTGAGTGCTTATGTTTAAGTGCACTGGCTTGCATGTGTAGACTGTGAAATGCTCACTTATTTGCAATGTCTTAATGCTAGCCACGATTCTGTGGCTGCTAAGATTAGATGCACTGAGCTAGAACCTATTTATAACCCATATAAGACATTTTCCAAAGGAGGGAACCCATCAGAAACAATTGTAATGTGTCAGGGAGAGTGGCTGTAAACAACTGCATTACCACCATCTTGCACGCTTAGCTGAACTGTGTGAATAGCTGGTATTTCTGAATGTTTTTATTTACAAAGTATATATTTTTATTTATACTTACGCTTATATACTATACTACTATATTATATATAACTATACTTTATAATATACTTTTTTTTTTTTTTAAGTCTTAGATTGCTCTGTCCCCAGTCTTTAAGGTTTTTTAATGCAGTGATATTTTGTCCTGTCTTATCACCACTTATTGCTGCCTGTGTTTAGATCATGTTTCCAAAGCTTTCCAAAGGTTTCCAAAGCCAAATTTCCACCAGAAATTCCATTTGGAGTAAAAAAGGTTTGGTTTTCATTCATTTGTTCATTCATTTAGTTATTCATCCATTCAGCCATTCATTCAGTCAAACATCTGGGGCCACATCAGTAGTACAGTTGAAGACACCTTTAGGGTAGGATAGCAGATTGACTACATGATGTGGTGGACTGTGGAGACTGCCACTGGCCCAGGTATTGGGCTCTGGCTCCCCTGCCTGACATCAGCAGCAGCAGCACAGGTAGAGGTGCGGCCGGCGTAGATGGGTGTCTGCCTGAAATGTTGACCCCCCCCTCGGACAGGACGGACACCGTGGAGGTCAGCACAGGTGAGAACACCGCTGACATCAGCAGCACACCAGAGGTCAGCTGGGCACAGAAAGGACCCAGTCACCCACACACACACACTCACAATACACACACTCACACACACACACACACACACACACACACACACACACACACACACACACACACACACACACACACCCACACACACACACAGCCTCCTCTCTCTCTCCCTCTCTCGCTCACATTTCCCTCTAATATTTCACACAGCGCAGCGTCATGGCGCCTCAAATTGAAAATGCCATAGTGAATCAATATTAACTGCAGAAGCAGTCAATGAGCGGCGATCCGTCACCAGCCTGAGGCCAGAGCAGTGTGCTCGCTCCAGCCGGGGCCTCTCTATTAAACACACACTTAACACACGCCTAACACACTCACAGTATGCACTTCCCATTCTTAAAGATACGCCAATCATAAGCTTAACATATTGGGAGTATATACCTAACATGCTCAAACATGTGCACTCGATGCTTTAGATTCCATTTATCTTCACGTACTCTCCATATATACAAAATATTCTTCCAGCACACAATTATTCATTTATTTAATGTACAGTTAACTTGCAAATAACACACACTTAGGCAAACATACTCAAACACAATGATATGCAGATACTCTTAATAAGGACTTAAATTAACCTTAACTTACTCTCAACAAACGTTTAACAACAGCTTACATGCTCCAACCATGCATTGAACAAATCATCTGCTGTCTACATACATTTATATTATACAAAAGAAACACCTACATACTCAAGAGTAACACTCTCAATGCATCCCAAGCATAGCATCCTCTCATTAGACTAATTCTACACTTGGTATAGTGTGCACACACACACACACACACACACACACACCATGTGCAAGTATCAAAACACTTTAAGATGTTCCATTTTACCCTACTGACAGAAATTGCAAAATGCTTAAAAACGACTGCTTCTTCCACTTCATAACCCTCTCTCTCCCTTACTTTACATATCTCTCCCTTTTGCCCTCTCCTGCCCTCTCCTCCCTACTTCAAATTCTCTAAATCTCTTACTACCTCTCTCCCTCCCTCCCTCCTCTCCCTCCCTCGCCCATGGCTCCCCTCTCCACACTAAATCAAAGGAATGAAGTTCGATTCATTTGCTTAATAGGAGCATTGAATGTGTGAGGATGGACACCTGATTTACAAGGGATGTCTTTACTACGGCGGCTCGGCACGGCACGGCCTCCCCTCTCCCTCTCTCTCTCTGTCTCTCTATCGCTCTCTCTCCCCCTTTCCCTCCCTTCCTTGTCGTCCTCATCTTCATCACTCTCCATCCATCACTCGCTCTGTCATTCTTCCATGACTCCCAACTTCTGCTCTTTCCATCATTTCGAGCTCGAGGGGGAAAGGAGTTGGGGAGGGGGGAGGGGGGGGGGGGGGGGGTAAATTCGAGTAAAGATAGGCGGCAAATAGCATGGCGTTGTGAGTGTGAGAGTGTGTGTGTGTGTATGTTTGTGTGTGTGTTTGTGTGTGTGTGTTAAAATGTATGTGCGAGAGGGATAAATGAGTGTTTATGACTATATGGTCGTAATGGCTTGTAATAAGCACAGAGGACGAGTGCTGTTCGCCCCCCTTACGCCGCTCACAGCAGCCGCAGATAGCAGCTTATCTCCAGGGCCATGTGTTTAAGGAGCCCTTACGGCAGCCATGAAGGAGTGTGTGCTCAAAGAGAAGAGAGAGAGAGAGAAAGAGAAAGAGAGAAAGTAAGAGAGAGAAAGAGAAAGAAAGACAGAGAAAGAGAGGGACAATGAAAAAGCGGAAGAGACAGAAAAGAGAGAGAGAAAGAGGAAAAAAGAGAATAAGAAACAGAGAGAGAGACAGAGAGACATACACACACAGAGACAGAGATAAAAAAAAGACTGGAGGAAAAGAGAGAGAGGGGGAAAGAGAGAGAGAGAGAGAGAGAAAAAAAAAAGATGGAGGTGGAGAAATGCTGAGCAGGCGGAATGCTGAGAGTGTCTCCGTGACGACTGGCGGTGGGGCGACGGGGAGGTGGGGGTGGGGGTGGGTGGATGTTGGGGGTGTGGGTGGTGGTGTGTCTGGCGTCTGACCTGGCCGACTGGACCCTCCTGGCCCTCCATGAGCGGATGGCGCTGGTGCTGGACAGGGCTGGGTGGAAGAGCGCGTGTCCACGCCTGGCGTCGATACGGTACCGTGTTCTGACCCGGCTAGGGACCAGCTGAGCACTAGGGCCTGAGGAAAGAGCAAAGAACCCGGAAAGGGGAAGAAAAGAAAAAGAAAAAATGAGACAGACACAAAAACCCCCAAAAATGAGACAGGAACAGACACAGACACACACACACACACACACACACACACACACACACTCGCACAGTCACCGCTCTCTTGCGCTCACACAGACACACAGGCACACAGACTCTCGACAACCAAGACGCTAGGGATTGCACACTCACCAGACACAGACACACAGACACACA
>CM059276.1:15775285-15777785 GCA_030347295.1 Setipinna tenuifilis | reverse complement strand
TGACATGTATGGAAACTAAAGAAATAGCAAATATAAAAAAGGAAAAATTAACACACATGAGCAAGTTTATGACAATTAATTATTGCTAATGTTGGTTTTGATTGTTTTTCGATTAACTGCCCAGAGCTAGTATTTTGACATGTAAACTGTATGCCAAATAACAGAAACCTAGCATGACCGCAACAGAGAGCATAAAGAGATTGTGTTGCGGTCTGCAGGGTGTTAAAACACATCACCATGCACATAGTTTAAAATCTCCTATTCCATGCATTCCGCATTTATGTGGACTCATGTAAAGCTCATGGAACACATGAAGCAGATGTAACACTTGCTGTCTCCACTATGTAACACGCAATGGTCAGTGCATCTACACATGCATACAAACACCTGTACACCTTACATTATCCAAATCAGAATGTCAATTATGTCCACTTACTTTAAGTAAATTCTGCAGAATGGGCCTCTACATGGGATGGGTTGTATTGATCATGACAAGAAAAATGTTTTAAACAATAGAAGAAGCACCGAAATCTGCAGCAATATTCCCATCTCCTTTCACTGTAATTTCATCCGTCTCATTCACTTTCGAAGTATTGGCCGGGTCCGCAATTGAAACCTTTTTATTGAAACCTTTTACTGATTAACTTTTACCCTTTCAGTGCACTGCTGTGTCCAACAGCCCTTTTCCCCCCTGTCAACCTAGAGATCACCTTCAAAGTGGTCTTGAAAACACACCCTACTACTCAACAGACACAAGTACACAGATCCTGAGTGACGTGAGGGCTGAGGTATGTATACGGAGGGCGCATGCTAAGGTCATTCCTGAAGTCAATCGCTCTGTCGGGTCGTTCGAATATAAGTACGTGTGATGTGATGTGATGGGCGCTGGTGTGCGATGAGTGCAGGACGTCAGCTGGGTCAAGTGAAGGTTAAGAGGCATGGGCCCCCCGCGCTCCAACCCCAAACCATCAGAGGATTCCTCTAGGCCTCATCCCCTACACACCAGATCCCTTAGGGGCATCCAGAGGCCAAGTGTGTGTGTGTGTGTGTGTGTGTGTGTGTGTGTGTGTGTGTGTGTGTGTGTGTGTGTGTGTGTGTGTGTGTGTGTGTGTGTGTGTGTGTGTGTGTGTGTTTATATTGGTGTGCATATGTATGTGTGTGTATGTGTCAATATGCGTTTGTGGCCCCAAGAGTATGCACAGGCTCGGAATGCATAGGAGCTTCGTCAAGTGCAACAACAGACCATATAAAAGTTGAGTGATGCCCTCTGTCTCCATGGCGACGTGGCCGTGACGCTCTCATGTAGCCTCTTAAACACTTCATCTGCCAGGCAGGGCTCCTTGGCGTCTACGAGGCAGCCACACGAAACCCAGGGCAAGCTTCTGGTTGCACAACATCATTTATCATTTCGCCGTGAAACAGACCCCCACCTCCCCCCCAACACCACCCTCACCCCACCCCAAACCCCCCCACAGAGTTAGTGTAGGCTTAGGTGATCCCTTCTCGGACCCCTGGGCGCAATGACTGATTGATTGATTGGGTGACTGACAGGACCGACTGACCACGGCCAGACCGGACCAGACGAGTGCGCGGTATTACGTGACTCTTCATCTTCGCCGCTTCCAGATTGGGATGGGTGCAGGTCACGTTGGAATTTGGGATCACGGTGTGTGTGTGTGTGTGTGTGTGTGGGGATGACGAACTCATCGGCGTGTAACCTCATCACCTGCTCTGCGATCTGCACGCTTCCACCAGTCCCAACCACAGCTTCCCCAGTGACCCTAAACCCAGCGTCTACAGCGAGGTCAACCATGGCCCATGGCTGCCCAGGTGATCTGCTGAACCTGCAGGTTTACGCCAGCCATATCACTTTTAGGCCTGCTAACATGCTAACCCATAACGTGGTGAGACCCATCAACTCAACAGGGGCGATATAAAAACGCTATAGAGATGTCTTCCTCCTGAACACATAAATGTATTTCCACTAATCTAGAGCGGTTCTGGTTTGGCGCTGCCATTGGATAGTATGGTGTGTGGCTCACGGTGATGGATTTATGGGCAAAGGGGGAAAGGCGATAGGGGTTAGCTTATAAGAAATAGCAGGCCTCGTAGAGAAGATCTGCCACATCATGTTAGTGACACGGGTTCCATCACCCTGGAAACCAGAGAGGTGTCACCTCAGGTGGGTCGTTAGGAGCAGAATGCCATGAAAGGGGATCTAGGAGGAGGTGGGGGGCTGGGGGGGGGGGCTTGTGGGGGGGTTAAGCGGACAGGGGTGCCACCGTCCCCATGAGGGGTGCAATCTGCACCCCAAAAATAGCACACCGGCCACTCCTCTGCATTGAGGACACTGCAGGCCTCCCAGTCACACACACACACGGGCACGGGCACGCGCACGCGCACACGCACACGCACACGCACACACACACACACACACAGATAATTCAACCCTGACCGCTGACATTATCACACAGTCACCCATTACACTCAGACAGGGTTT
>CM059276.1:15630285-15770285 GCA_030347295.1 Setipinna tenuifilis | reverse complement strand
CCCAGAATAGCGTGGCAGGCAGGCAGGCAGGCAGGCCGCTGGAGTGGAGTGGAGTGGCTGGCCCATCAAACAGGCAGCCATGGAAAGTTGGGAGAGAGAGGAGCGCAGGCTTGGGTTTCCTTTCGCCACTGCAGGCCAGGGGCCAGGTGGGGCAAGGGGGTGGAGGGGTGGAGCGGGTGGAGTGGTGGGCTCGAGTGGAGGGGAGGGGTGGAGGACTACTCTGGTCCCTGGGCAGCCCTGCAAACACCCGACCCCTCCTCTGACTGCCCCCCACACCACACACACCCCACCCACCCACCCCAAAACTCCCCCCACTCCCCTCCCAACACCAACAGGCTGTCAGTTAATTAGACGAGTTTCATCACTCCCTCAGTAGGGTTGAGAGGAGACAAGTACGATAGACAGAAAGAGAGAGAGAGAGAGAGAGAGAGAGAGAGAGAGAGAGAGAGAGAAACAGAGACAGGGACAGAGGGAAGGAGGGGACAGAGAGAGAGAGAAAAAAAAAAGAGTGAGAGTGTATGAGCAAGAGGAAGGGAAAAGATATTTATAGCCAGAGCTCAAGTGGTGATCAGTGGTGACGGCTGTAGTCCAAATGGAGAAGTTACACAAGCACCCTCCCCACCCCCCACGATCCCCCCACCCCACCCCACAAGCTAAACCCCAATGCCGACCTTTGACCCTTGCTCCTACCGCTAGGTTACAGCCAAACCTTAGAGGGGGGGTTGGGTGGGCGGGTGGAGGTGAAGAGTGAGATGAGGTCAGAGAGGTGAGCTGTCGCCGAAAGCTGAGATTCCTAGCAGTTGGTGGCTTGCGTTGGTGTAATAGCTGTTCTAGCGGTGTAGGTTCAAGTTCAGCGGGTAACAAGAAACACGATTAACAGTAGCACAAACAAGGAGCATTTTCCAGGCAGACCTTCTGCAAGACCTTCTGTGAACAGTGAGCACATTGCAACATACGGACACTGCCAAGTTGAAGTACAGGCTCTGGACAAGAATATTTGATTCTTAAGTGAATTTGATTATTTCAAATACCATAACTTCAAACTATGCAAATTTGTGGTTTATACAACACCACGCATCCTGAATGCTGGAAATTAAGACACTCTGGAGTGTACTACAATAAATAAACAAACCAGGCGTGGTTTAAAAGTGATACTGTAAACCAGCGGTTGTTAAACTGGTGTACAAGCACCCCTGGGGGTACTTGGATCAAGTCACGGGGGTGCAAAATAAATCTTATCTTTCATCCGTATAAGGATATCATTCCGGTATAGACATCAATGGATGGAAAAATATCTTACATGTAAACTATCCCCATTACAATACAATAAACTTCACCAATGGTACCACAAAATGTGTTCACATTTTGTTCATGCAGCAAATAAATATGCAAAAATATGAATAGTTAGAGGAAGCTGCAGGGGGTACTCGGTAGTATACGGGGGGTTACGGGGAGGCTAAACGTTTGGGAAGCACTGCTGTAAACTATGAACAAATATTGACCCTGGGCTTTATTAAGCACCTAACACCTGTCCACCCCCCCCCCCCCCCCCCCACACACACACACACACACACACATTCTTGCGCCAATTTTGGGCCATATTAAATCAAACATACAAAAACGAGCTTAATTTGGATCGAAGCTTTTTTTAAAGTCACATTTGGTGCGGCCCGAATGTAGATGTGGTCCCCAGATGTGTTTCTTTAGCATATATGGCTCTGTATGTGGTCAGGGGAGAGCCTGGCGTGGTCAAAGGCATGTGTTTTTAAAAAATGAGGTGGCATGGCCTGCTTAGAATTTCTGATTTATTTGGGTCCCGGGAATGACAAAGAGTTCTGGGGATACATGAGCACCAACAGCCACCCCCCCCAGAGAAAAAAGGGGGTGGGAGACAGGCACTGATAGGAGTCTAATATTTCAGGCTTAAAGGGTGTGGATTACATCTGTCAACACGTATGTCTCAATGACTCTTACCCACGCAATGCATTCACACATACGCTCACATGCGTACATTAGACAGTCATAACATGCGGACACACACACACACACGATGGCCGCGCAGGTGTGGATACACACACACACACACACACACACACACACACACACACACAAGACCCACACACACCCTCACACATAGACACTCACAGAAACACACACACACTCAAAGAAACACACTTGCACACAATTTTCTATCAGGGCCTGACAGAGTAAGTAAAAGCCTTTTAAGCCTGTTGTTGTTATTTAGGATACTTCCTTTAATGGCAACAAATACATTTTGCTCCACTTCGGCAAAGTGAATCAATCAGAGGTAGCCGCTAGCCCCAACTAAACTCTTTTTTTTTTACCACTGACTTCCAAATCAATGACACTTACGACCGAGACTGTAATATATACATAAATATATTTAAAGAAACCTTCTACAAGTTATTTCTTCGAAAAAAGGTCTACACAGGCATCCTTCAACCAGACAGCAACACTTGGCCTATGTAGCTGTTTCCAACAGTAACATGCACTAAAACCAAATGAAAAAAAAAGTCCAGGTGAAAAATAAGGGGGAAATTAGAGAGAAGGGGAAGAGAGAGCGTGATAGATGGAGAGAAATTGAGCAACTGGGCTAGGAGGGACCCGGAGGGACCTGGGGAGAGGGATGGGCGCGAGTGTGAACAGAAGTGGCAGAAACTGAAGGAGGTGTGAAGCAGCGATTGATGCAAAAAAACAAACTAAAATAAACAAACCAGAAAAGGAGATGCATCCCGCTTCACAGACTTGTATGTCAGTGTGTGTGAGTGAGTGAGTGAGTGGGTGGGTGGGTGTGTGCATATATGTGTATGTGTGGTGTGTGGGCACGCGTGCATGCCAGTGAGAATATGTGTATGTCCGAGTAAGAGAGAAAGCGAGAAATAGAGAGAAAGTAAGAGTCAAGAGAGAGAGAGGGAGAGAGGGAGGAGGGAGAGAGAGAGAAGATGGAGGGAGAAAGAGGGAGAGAGGGGAAGAGAGATGGGGGAGGCAGAGAGAGGGGGAAATGGAGAGAAAGAAAGAGAGAGAGGGAGAGAGAGACAGAGAGAGCAATAGAGAGAGAGACTGGTTGCCAAGCTGCTTGTCTGTTTGTCAACCTGAGGCAGCTGGTGTTAGGGAGTCAGGTGCTGTAACAGGCAGTTGGGGGGGTGGGGTGGGGTGCGGGGGGCGCACTGGGACTGTGGGGCTGGAGACCACAGCATGACACACGGCCTGTGCTTCAAGTGCACTGCCATCTCATTGATGAAAACTATGCTGAAAGATATCCATTTCTATGTTGAAAGACGGGCTTATGTACCGCATAAAAATGACCTCTTCCTGTTAATGATTGGATTATATGGTAACTGGGGAAACACTGTACACATCTGCGTCAACAGAGACTTGTTGGGCAATTCCAGTCCAGTGAGGCTACTTCACTTTTAATAAGCCAAACAGGTGAAAATGGATTTGGCAGGCATATAATTTGGCAGCCAAAACTTAAACATTTAAAGATATAAAATTTCAATATATATATATATTCATAGGACAACAAGCAAGATCAAAATTATCCACGAGATGAGCCTAAATCGGACCTAAATCTAGCTAAAAGTTAAAACAAAAATCAGAACAAAAAGTCAAATAAAACATTGTTACAATGACTTTAATGTGTAAAGCATTCAGGCTTAGGGTTGAAATACCAGAGAGGGGATTAGGGCTACATAACATGCTCTGGCCCTGGGGTTGAGTCATACGCGCTGGGTTAAGAGCTGAGGGTTTAAGGTTTAGTGTACAGGGCTGGGCTTGGTTGGGGTGGGTTATTATGGTTTACAATTAGACCTTAACTCATTAAGCACAGATAGGGGTAGGGGGTGGCGGTGGTGGTTGGGGAGGGGTGGGGGCTCAAGTGCCTTCATGCTGTCACCGTGGCAATAAAAGCTTCAACGTTATGATGCCACAGTGGGAGGGGGAAAATAGGAGACTGTGTGTGCATTAGCGTGTTTGTGTGTGTCTACTAGTGCTTGTGTGTCTACTAGTGCGTGTGTGTGTGTGTGTGTGTGTGTGTGTGCCTCCTGCAGCTGCTGCAGCATGTAAGTGTAGCCCCTGTGCGTGAGACAGGGCGAGGTGATTGGCAGTGCATGTGTTGGAGATGGCTGAGAGCAGGCTGGGGAAGAGGTCTGCATATCAGAGACTGTTTACTCCTGTGTCTTACAAACACCCACCCAAACGGTCCCTCTCTTTCACACACACACACACACACACACACACACACACACACACACACACACACACACACACACACACACACACACACACACACACACACACACACACACACACACACACACACACACACACACACACTCACAAACACACTACCTGACTTTATTAACCAGATGCAGCCCCATAACCTATTGCTGGCACAGGAACGAAAACATTGAAAAAGAAAAACACTGTAAAATTTCCAATTTATTCTAAGAGGGGCACCACATCAAATCTCCCTCCGAGACCCCCTCTGCAGGTTGTGACCCATGTGGAGGCCCTCATCGCGGAGAGGAGGCCCTCGTTCCCTTCCCCTACCCCTGCACGGAGCCACGTGGATGGGGGTGCTCTTTGCGCAAGGAGGGTTAAGTATGATTGAGCGCGTGAAAAGCAGGTGCATGGGGACGAACTCACTCACAGGAAGAGCAGGGCGGAGGGGGTGGGTGGGGTGGGTAGGTGGCGGGGATATCAGAACGCCATTCTTGACAGCCAGTGGAGGTGGGGAATTATGGGTAAATAAACTGGCATTCATAAGTACTGTAACTGGATTCCCAGAGATGTAGGAACTAAGTAACACGAGAATATGTGTCCGTGCTTGTGCAAGTGTGTGTGTGTGGTGTGTGTGTGTGCGTGTGTGTGTGTGTGTAAATATGTGTGTGTGTGTCGTACCAAATAAAGCCGTGCCCGCATGTGGTCTGGGTTAAGCACATGTAGGGTGGTGTTGCTGGGCTCTGGGCTCTACTGGCTTCTGTTGCTTATCTGATGTGGATAGTAAGATGTGCAGGCCTTATATATTGTGCTCCCCACACAGATAAATTAAACACACACACACACACACTCACACACACTCACACACACTCACTCACACTCACTCACACACTCACTCACACTCACACACACAACTGAATTGAGATCGGGTATAAAAACCCAGGTGTCCAGGTGTGACATACACAAAAGCGTTGATAATGTCTGATAAGCACCGCATCAGGCAAATTACTTTATGAGAGAATTTTTCTCTCCACACATTTATGGGAGAGAGCTGCCGGATGTTACGGCTGGCCTTGTTAAATCGTAGCAGTGCAGCCATCAGCGCATTTTTTTTTTTGTTCATTTAAAGCCAGTGGACATGCCTGTGCTACCTGGAACAAAATGATCGGTTTTACCACCAGCAATCCACTGGACTCTCTACTCCATACCAGTATCAAGGCTGTGGTGGAGTTTATGGTTCCACTATATGCAGCACAGAGAGAGAGAGAGAGAGAGAGAGAGAGAGAGAGAGAGAGAGAGAGAGAGAGAGAGAGAGAGAGAGAGAGAGAGAGAGAGAGGTATGGGTAAGACATTCCCCGTAACCTGAAAATAGGGATTCCTGTAACCTGTAGGTTACGGGGAATCCCTATTTGGGGAAATTTGGAGATTCATAGGGATTCCCGTAACCTAAAAATAGGGATTCCTGTAACTTCATAGGGATTCCGTAACTTCATAGGGATTCCTGTAACTTGTGATAGGGATTCCTGTAACTCCTTAGAGATTCCTTTAACTTGTGCACAGGGTCACAAGTAGCAAACCATGGTAGGGACACAATGTAGGATTATGTAGTTTGCGCGGTGCCCGTGGCATGCCTGTTTCAAAATCTACATCGTCATGCAAAAATACTCTTTAACTAAGTTCGCTGCGAGAATGTTTTTCATCAAAGAGTGCCAGCAGTCGATACAAATGCGAATATGTCTCTGGCGGTACATCAAGTGAATTGATGTTTCGGGGCTGTCACTGTAACATGGACCCATGTTGGACAACTAGTCTGTATGTGACGCCCGGTTAGTACAAAAGTTGTCATGTAATTACCATGCAGAAGGGTGGGGCATGGCTTTGCATATATTAAATGGCATCTACACATCAAGAGCTTTCAGAAAATGTATAGTGTGAGGTACTTTTGTGTAGGTATATCTGAGGTAACCTCTAAAATATACTGGCTTTGAGTTCAACTAGTCTGTATGTGACGCCCGGTTAGCACAAAAGTTGTCATGTAATTACCATGCAGAAGGGTGGAGCATGGCTTTGCATATATTAAATGGCATCTACACATCAGGAGCTTTCAGAAAATGTACAATTTGAGGTACTTTTGTGTAGGTATAACTGAGGTAACCTCTAAAATATACTGGCTTTGAGTTCAACTAGTCTGTATGTGACGCCCGGTTAGTACCAATGTTGTCATGTAATTACCATGCAGAAGGGTGGAGCATGGCTTTGCATATATTAAATGGCATCTACACATCAAGAGCTTTCAGAAAATGTACAATTTGAGGTACTGTTGTGTAGGTATAACTGAGGTAACCTCTAAAATATACTGGCTTTGAGTTCAACTAGTCTGTATGTGACGCCCGGTTAGTACAAAAGTTGTCATGTAATTCACATGGAGAAGGGTGGGGCATGGCTTTGCATATATTAAATGGCATCTACACATCAAGAGCTTTCAGAAAATGTACAATTTGAGGTACTGTTGTGTAGGTATAACTGAGGTAACCTCTAAAATATACTGGCTTTGAGTTCAACTAGTCTGTATGTGACGCCCGATTAGTACAAAAGTTGTCATGTAATTACCATGCAGAAGGGTGGAGCATGGCTTTACATATATTAAATGGCATCTACACATCAAGAGCTTTCAGAAAATGTATAGTGTTAGGTACTATTGTGTAGGTATAACTGAGGTAACCTCTAAAATATACTGGCTTTGAGTTCAACTAGTCTGTATGTGACGCCCGGTTAGTACCAATGTTGTCATGTAATTACCGTGGAGAAGGGTGGAGCATGGCTTTGCATATATTAAATGGCATCTACACCCCAAGAGCTTACAGAAAATGTATAGTGTGAGATACTATTGTGTAGGTATAACTGAGGTAACCTCTAAAATATACTGGCTTTGAGTTCAACTAGTCTGTATGTGACGCCCGGTTACTACAAAAGTTGTCATGTAATTACCATGCAGAAGGGTGGGGCATGGCTTTGCATATATTAAATGGCATCTACACATCAAGAGCTTTCAGAAAATGTATAGTGTTAGGTACTATTGTGTAGGTATAACTGAGGTAACCTCTAAAATATACTGGCTTTGAGTTCAACTAGTCTGTATGTGACGCCCGGTTAGTACCAATGTTGTCATGTAATTACCGTGGAGAAGGGTGGAGCATGGCTTTGCATATATTAAATGGCATCTACACCCCAAGAGCTTACAGAAAATGTATAGTGTGAGATACTATTGTGTAGGTATAACTGAGGTAACCTCTAAAATATACTGGCTTTGAGTTCAACTAGTCTGTATGTGACGCCCGGTTACTACAAAAGTTGTCATGTAATTACCATGCAGAAGGGTGGGGCATGGCTTTGCATATATTAAATGGCATCTACACATCAAGAGCTTTCAGAAAATGTACAATTTGAGGTACTTTTGTGTAGGTATAACTGAGGTAACCTCTAAAATATACTGGCTTTGAGTTCAACTAGTCTGTATGTGACGCCCGGTTAGTACAAAAGTTGTCATGTAATTACCATGGAGAAGGGTGGGGCATGGCTTTGCATATATTAAATGGCATCTACACATCAGGAGCTTTCAGAAAATGTACAATTTGAGGTACTTTTGTGTAGGTATAACTGAGGTAACCTCTAAAATATACTGGCTTTGAGTTCAACTAGTCTGTATGTGACGTCCGGTTAGTACAAATGTTGTCATGTAATTACCGTGGAGAAGGGTGGGGCATGGCTTTGCATATATTAAATGGCATCTACACATCAAGAGCTTTCAGAAAATGTATAGTGTGAGGTACTTTTGTGTAGGTATAACTGAGGTAACCTCTAAAATATACTGGCTTTGAGTTCAACTAGTCTGTATGTGACGCCCGGTTAGTACAAAAGTTGTCATGTAATTCACATGGAGAAGGGTGGGGCATGGCTTTGCATATATTAAATGGCATCTACACACCAAGAGCTTACAGAAAATGTATAGTGTGAGATACTATTGTGTAGGTATAACTGAGGTAACCTCTAAAATATACTGGCTTTGAGTTCAACTAGTCTGTATGTGACGCCCGGTTAGTACAAAAGTTGTCATGTAATTCACATGCAGAAGGGTGGGGCATGGCTTTGCATATATTAAATGGCATCTACACATCAAGAGCTTTCAGAAAATGTACAATTTGAGGTACTTTTGTGTAGGTATAACTGAGGTAACCTCTAAAATATACTGGCTTTGAGTTCAACTAGTCTGTATGTGACGCCCGGTTAGTACCAATGTTGTCATGTAATTACCATGCAGAAGGGTGGAGCATGGCTTTGCATATATTAAATGGCATCTACACATCAAGAGCTTTCAGAAAATGTACAATTTGAGGTACTGTTGTGTAGGTATAACTGAGGTAACCTCTAAAATATACTGGCTTTGAGTTCAACTAGTCTGTATGTGACGCCCGGTTAGTACAAAAGTTGTCATGTAATTCACATGGAGAAGGGTGGGGCATGGCTTTGCATATATTAAATGGCATCTACACATCAAGAGCTTTCAGAAAATGTACAATTTGAGGTACTGTTGTGTAGGTATAACTGAGGTAACCTCTAAAATATACTGGCTTTGAGTTCAACTAGTCTGTATGTGACGCCCGATTAGTACAAAAGTTGTCATGTAATTACCATGCAGAAGGGTGGAGCATGGCTTTACATATATTAAATGGCATCTACACATCAAGAGCTTTCAGAAAATGTATAGTGTTAGGTACTATTGTGTAGGTATAACTGAGGTAACCTCTAAAATATACTGGCTTTGAGTTCAACTAGTCTGTATGTGACGCCCGGTTAGTACCAATGTTGTCATGTAATTACCGTGGAGAAGGGTGGAGCATGGCTTTGCATATATTAAATGGCATCTACACCCCAAGAGCTTACAGAAAATGTATAGTGTGAGATACTATTGTGTAGGTATAACTGAGGTAACCTCTAAAATATACTGGCTTTGAGTTCAACTAGTCTGTATGTGACGCCCGGTTACTACAAAAGTTGTCATGTAATTACCATGCAGAAGGGTGGGGCATGGCTTTGCATATATTAAATGGCATCTACACATCAAGAGCTTTCAGAAAATGTATAGTGTTAGGTACTATTGTGTAGGTATAACTGAGGTAACCTCTAAAATATACTGGCTTTGAGTTCAACTAGTCTGTATGTGACGCCCGGTTAGTACCAATGTTGTCATGTAATTACCGTGGAGAAGGGTGGAGCATGGCTTTGCATATATTAAATGGCATCTACACCCCAAGAGCTTACAGAAAATGTATAGTGTGAGATACTATTGTGTAGGTATAACTGAGGTAACCTCTAAAATATACTGGCTTTGAGTTCAACTAGTCTGTATGTGACGCCCGGTTACTACAAAAGTTGTCATGTAATTACCATGCAGAAGGGTGGGGCATGGCTTCGCATATATTAAATGGCATCTACACATCAAGAGCTTTCAGAAAATGTACAATTTGAGGTACTTTTGTGTAGGTATAACTGAGGTAACCTCTAAAATATACTGGCTTTGAGTTCAACTAGTCTGTATGTGACGCCCGGTTAGTACAAAAGTTGTCATGTAATTACCATGGAGAAGGGTGGGGCATGGCTTTGCATATATTAAATGGCATCTACACATCAGGAGCTTTCAGAAAATGTACAATTTGAGGTACTTTTGTGTAGGTATAACTGAGGTAACCTCTAAAATATACTGGCTTTGAGTTCAACTAGTCTGTATGTGACGCCCGGTTAGTACAAATGTTGTCATGTAATTACCGTGGAGAAGGGTGGGGCATGGCTTTGCATATATTAAATGGCATCTACACATCAAGAGCTTTCAGAAAATGTATAGTGTGAGGTACTTTTGTGTAGGTATAACTGAGGTAACCTCTAAAATATACTGGCTTTGAGTTCAACTAGTCTGTATGTGACGCCCGGTTAGTACAAAAGTTGTCATGTAATTCACATGCAGAAGGGTGGGGCATGGCTTTGCATATATTAAATGGCATCTACACATCAAGAGCTTTCAGAAAATGTACAATTTGAGGTACTTTTGTGTAGGTATATCTGAGGTAACCTCTAAAATATACTGGCTTTGAGTTCAACTAGTCTGTATGTGACGCCCGGTTAGCACAAAAGTTGTCATGTAATTACCATGCAGAAGGGTGGAGCATGGCTTTGCATATATTAAATGGCATCTACACATCAAGAGCTTTTAGAAAATGTACAATTTGAGGTACTTTTGTGTAGGTATAACTGAGGTAACCTCTAAAATATACTGGCTTTGAGTTCAACTAGTCTGTATGTGACGCCCGGTTAGTACAAATGTTGTCATGTAATTACCATGGAGAAGGGTGGGGCATGGCTTTGCATATATTAAATGGCATCTACACATCAAGAGCTTTCAGAAAATGTATAGTGTGAGGTACTTTTGTGTAGGTATAACTGAGGCAACCTCTAAAATATACTGGCTTTGAGTTCAACTAGTCTGTATGTGACGCCCGGTTAGTACAAAAGTTGTCATGTAATTACCATGGAGAAGGGTGGGGCATGGCTTTGCATATATTAAATGGCATCTACACATCAGGAGCTTTCAGAAAATGTATAGTGTGAGGTACTTTTGTGTAGGTATAACTGAGGTAACCTCTAAAATATACTGGCTTTGAGTTCAACTAGTCTGTATGTGACGCCCGGTTAGTACAAAAGTTGTCATGTAATTACCATGGAGAAGGGTGGGGCATGGCTTTGCATATATTAAATGGCATCTACACATCAAGAGCTTTCAGAAAATGTATAGTGTTAGGTACTATTGTGTAGGTATAACTGAGGTAACCTCTAAAATATACTGGCTTTGAGTTCAACTAGTCTGTATGTGACGCCCGGTTAGTACCAATGTTGTCATGTAATTACCGTGGAGAAGGGTGGAGCATGGCTTTGCATATATTAAATGGCATCTACACCCCAAGAGCTTACAGAAAATGTATAGTGTGAGATACTATTGTGTAGGTATAACTGAGGTAACCTCTAAAATATACTGGCTTTGAGTTCAACTAGTCTGTATGTGACGCCCGGTTACTACAAAAGTTGTCATGTAATTACCATGCAGAAGGGTGGGGCATGGCTTTGCATATATTAAATGGCATCTACACATCAAGAGCTTTCAGAAAATGTACAATTTGAGGTACTTTTGTGTAGGTATAACTGAGGTAACCTCTAAAATATACTGGCTTTGAGTTCAACTAGTCTGTATGTGACGCCCGGTTAGTACAAAAGTTGTCATGTAATTACCATGGAGAAGGGTGGGGCATGGCTTTGCATATATTAAATGGCATCTACACATCAGGAGCTTTCAGAAAATGTACAATTTGAGGTACTTTTGTGTAGGTATAACTGAGGTAACCTCTAAAATATACTGGCTTTGAGTTCAACTAGTCTGTATGTGACGCCCGGTTAGTACAAATGTTGTCATGTAATTACCGTGGAGAAGGGTGGGGCATGGCTTTGCATATATTAAATGGCATCTACACATCAAGAGCTTTCAGAAAATGTATAGTGTGAGGTACTTTTGTGTAGGTATAACTGAGGTAACCTCTAAAATATACTGGCTTTGAGTTCAACTAGTCTGTATGTGACGCCCGGTTAGTACAAAAGTTGTCATGTAATTCACATGGAGAAGGGTGGGGCATGGCTTTGCATATATTAAATGGCATCTACACACCAAGAGCTTACAGAAAATGTATAGTGTGAGATACTATTGTGTAGGTATAACTGAGGTAACCTCTAAAATATACTGGCTTTGAGTTCAACTAGTCTGTATGTGACGCCCGGTTAGTACAAAAGTTGTCATGTAATTCACATGCAGAAGGGTGGGGCATGGCTTTGCATATATTAAATGGCATCTACACATCAGGAGCTTTCAGAAAATGTACAATTTGAGGTACTTTTGTGTAGGTATAACTGAGGTAACCTCTAAAATATACTGGCTTTGAGTTCAACTAGTCTGTATGTGACGCCCGGTTAGTACAAAAGTTGTCATGTAATTACCATGGAGAAGGGTGGGGCATGGCTTTGCATATATTAAATGGCATCTACACATCAGGAGCTTTCAGAAAATGTACAATTTGAGGTACTTTTGTGTAGGTATAACTGAGGTAACCTCTAAAATATACTGGCTTTGAGTTCAACTAGTCTGTATGTGACGCCCGGTTAGTACAAATGTTGTCATGTAATTACCATGGAGAAGGGTGGGGCATGGCTTTGCATATATTAAATGGCATCTACACATCAAGAGCTTTCAGAAAATGTATAGTGTGAGGTACTTTTGTGTAGGTATAACTGAGGTAACCTCTAAAATATACTGGCTTTGAGTTCAACTAGTCTGTATGTGACGCCCGGTTAGTACAAAAGTTGTCATGTAATTCACATGGAGAAGGGTGGGGCATGGCTTTGCATATATTAAATGGCATCTACACATCAAGAGCTTTCAGAAAATGTATAGTGTGAGGTACTTTTGTGTAAGTATATCTGAGGTAACCTCTAAAATATACTGGCTTTGAGTTCAACTAGTCTGTATGTGACGCCCGGTTAGTACAAAAGTTGTCATGTAATTACCATGCAGAAGGGTGGGGCATGGCTTTGCATATATTAAATGGCATCTACACATCAAGAGCTTTCAGAAAATGTATAGTGTGAGGTACTTTTGTGTAGGTATAACTGAGGTAACCTCTAAAATATACTGGCTTTGAGTTCAACTAGTCTGTATGTGACGCCCGGTTAGTACAAAAGTTGTCATGTAATTACCATGGAGAAGGGTGGGGCATGGCTTTGCATATATTAAATGGCATCTACACATCAAGAGCTTTCAGAAAATGTATAGTGTGAGGTACTTTTGTGTAAGTATATCTGAGGTAACCTCTAAAATATACTGGCTTTGAGTTCAACTAGTCTGTATGTGACGCCCGGTTAGTACAAAAGTTGTCATGTAATTACCATGCAGAAGGGTGGGGCATGGCTTTGCATATATTAAATGGCATCTACACATCAAGAGCTTTCAGAAAATGTATAGTGTTAGGTACTATTGTGTAGGTATAACTGAGGTAACCTCTAAAATATACTGGCTTTGAGTTCAACTAGTCTGTATGTGACGCCCGGTTAGTACCAATGTTGTCATGTAATTACCGTGGAGAAGGGTGGAGCATGGCTTTGCATATATTAAATGGCATCTACACCCCAAGAGCTTACAGAAAATGTATAGTGTGAGATACTATTGTGTAGGTATAACTGAGGTAACCTCTAAAATATACTGGCTTTGAGTTCAACTAGTCTGTATGTGACGCCCGGTTACTACAAAAGTTGTCATGTAATTACCATGCAGAAGGGTGGGGCATGGCTTTGCATATATTAAATGGCATCTACACATCAAGAGCTTTCAGAAAATGTACAATTTGAGGTACTTTTGTGTAGGTATAACTGAGGTAACCTCTAAAATATACTGGCTTTGAGTTCAACTAGTCTGTATGTGACGCCCGGTTAGTACAAAAGTTGTCATGTAATTACCATGGAGAAGGGTGGGGCATGGCTTTGCATATATTAAATGGCATCTACACATCAGGAGCTTTCAGAAAATGTACAATTTGAGGTACTTTTGTGTAGGTATAACTGAGGTAACCTCTAAAATATACTGGCTTTGAGTTCAACTAGTCTGTATGTGACGCCCGGTTAGTACAAATGTTGTCATGTAATTACCGTGGAGAAGGGTGGGGCATGGCTTTGCATATATTAAATGGCATCTACACATCAAGAGCTTTCAGAAAATGTATAGTGTGAGGTACTTTTGTGTAGGTATAACTGAGGTAACCTCTAAAATATACTGGCTTTGAGTTCAACTAGTCTGTATGTGACGCCCGGTTAGTACAAAAGTTGTCATGTAATTCACATGGAGAAGGGTGGGGCATGGCTTTGCATATATTAAATGGCATCTACACACCAAGAGCTTACAGAAAATGTATAGTGTGAGATACTATTGTGTAGGTATAACTGAGGTAACCTCTAAAATATACTGGCTTTGAGTTCAACTAGTCTGTATGTGACGCCCGGTTAGTACAAAAGTTGTCATGTAATTCACATGCAGAAGGGTGGGGCATGGCTTTGCATATATTAAATGGCATCTACACATCAGGAGCTTTCAGAAAATGTACAATTTGAGGTACTTTTGTGTAGGTATAACTGAGGTAACCTCTAAAATATACTGGCTTTGAGTTCAACTAGTCTGTATGTGACGCCCGGTTAGTACAAAAGTTGTCATGTAATTACCATGGAGAAGGGTGGGGCATGGCTTTGCATATATTAAATGGCATCTACACATCAGGAGCTTTCAGAAAATGTACAATTTGAGGTACTTTTGTGTAGGTATAACTGAGGTAACCTCTAAAATATACTGGCTTTGAGTTCAACTAGTCTGTATGTGACGCCCGGTTAGTACAAAAGTTGTCATGTAATTCACATGGAGAAGGGTGGGGCATGGCTTTGCATATATTAAATGGCATCTACACATCAAGAGCTTTCAGAAAATGTATAGTGTGAGGTACTTTTGTGTAAGTATATCTGAGGTAACCTCTAAAATATACTGGCTTTGAGTTCAACTAGTCTGTATGTGACGCCCGGTTAGTACAAAAGTTGTCATGTAATTACCATGCAGAAGGGTGGGGCATGGCTTTGCATATATTAAATGGCATCTACACATCAAGAGCTTTCAGAAAATGTATAGTGTGAGGTACTTTTGTGTAGGTATAACTGAGGTAACCTCTAAAATATACTGGCTTTGAGTTCAACTAGTCTGTATGTGACGCCCGGTTAGTACAAAAGTTGTCATGTAATTACCATGGAGAAGGGTGGGGCATGGCTTTGCATATATTAAATGGCATCTACACATCAAGAGCTTTCAGAAAATGTATAGTGTGAGGTACTTTTGTGTAGGTATAACTGAGGTAACCTCTAAAATATACTGGCTTTGAGTTCAACTAGTCTGTATGTGACGCCCGGTTAGTACAAAAGTTGTCATGTAATTACCATGGAGAAGGGTGGGGCATGGCTTTGCATATATTAAATGGCATCTACACATCAAGAGCTTTCAGAAAATGTATAGTGTGAGGTACTTTTGTGTAAGTATATCTGAGGTAACCTCTAAAATATACTGGCTTTGAGTTCAACTAGTCTGTATGTGACGCCCGGTTAGTACAAAAGTTGTCATGTAATTACCATGCAGAAGGGTGGGGCATGGCTTTGCATATATTAAATGGCATCTACACATCAAGAGCTTTCAGAAAATGTATAGTGTTAGGTACTATTGTGTAGGTATAACTGAGGTAACCTCTAAAATATACTGGCTTTGAGTTCAACTAGTCTGTATGTGACGCCCGGTTAGTACCAATGTTGTCATGTAATTACCGTGGAGAAGGGTGGAGCATGGCTTTGCATATATTAAATGGCATCTACACCCCAAGAGCTTACAGAAAATGTATAGTGTGAGATACTATTGTGTAGGTATAACTGAGGTAACCTCTAAAATATACTGGCTTTGAGTTCAACTAGTCTGTATGTGACGCCCGGTTACTACAAAAGTTGTCATGTAATTACCATGCAGAAGGGTGGGGCATGGCTTTGCATATATTAAATGGCATCTACACATCAAGAGCTTTCAGAAAATGTACAATTTGAGGTACTTTTGTGTAGGTATAACTGAGGTAACCTCTAAAATATACTGGCTTTGAGTTCAACTAGTCTGTATGTGACGCCCGGTTAGTACAAAAGTTGTCATGTAATTACCATGGAGAAGGGTGGGGCATGGCTTTGCATATATTAAATGGCATCTACACATCAGGAGCTTTCAGAAAATGTACAATTTGAGGTACTTTTGTGTAGGTATAACTGAGGTAACCTCTAAAATATACTGGCTTTGAGTTCAACTAGTCTGTATGTGACGCCCGGTTAGTACAAATGTTGTCATGTAATTACCGTGGAGAAGGGTGGGGCATGGCTTTGCATATATTAAATGGCATCTACACATCAAGAGCTTTCAGAAAATGTATAGTGTGAGGTACTTTTGTGTAGGTATAACTGAGGTAACCTCTAAAATATACTGGCTTTGAGTTCAACTAGTCTGTATGTGACGCCCGGTTAGTACAAAAGTTGTCATGTAATTCACATGGAGAAGGGTGGGGCATGGCTTTGCATATATTAAATGGCATCTACACACCAAGAGCTTACAGAAAATGTATAGTGTGAGATACTATTGTGTAGGTATAACTGAGGTAACCTCTAAAATATACTGGCTTTGAGTTCAACTAGTCTGTATGTGACGCCCGGTTAGTACAAAAGTTGTCATGTAATTCACATGCAGAAGGGTGGGGCATGGCTTTGCATATATTAAATGGCATCTACACATCAGGAGCTTTCAGAAAATGTACAATTTGAGGTACTTTTGTGTAGGTATAACTGAGGTAACCTCTAAAATATACTGGCTTTGAGTTCAACTAGTCTGTATGTGACGCCCGGTTAGTACAAAAGTTGTCATGTAATTACCATGGAGAAGGGTGGGGCATGGCTTTGCATATATTAAATGGCATCTACACATCAGGAGCTTTCAGAAAATGTACAATTTGAGGTACTTTTGTGTAGGTATAACTGAGGTAACCTCTAAAATATACTGGCTTTGAGTTCAACTAGTCTGTATGTGACGCCCGGTTAGTACAAATGTTGTCATGTAATTACCATGGAGAAGGGTGGGGCATGGCTTTGCATATATTAAATGGCATCTACACATCAAGAGCTTTCAGAAAATGTATAGTGTGAGGTACTTTTGTGTAGGTATAACTGAGGTAACCTCTAAAATATACTGGCTTTGAGTTCAACTAGTCTGTATGTGACGCCCGGTTAGTACAAAAGTTGTCATGTAATTCACATGGAGAAGGGTGGGGCATGGCTTTGCATATATTAAATGGCATCTACACATCAAGAGCTTTCAGAAAATGTATAGTGTGAGGTACTTTTGTGTAAGTATATCTGAGGTAACCTCTAAAATATACTGGCTTTGAGTTCAACTAGTCTGTATGTGACGCCCGGTTAGTACAAAAGTTGTCATGTAATTACCATGCAGAAGGGTGGGGCATGGCTTTGCATATATTAAATGGCATCTACACATCAAGAGCTTTCAGAAAATGTATAGTGTGAGGTACTTTTGTGTAGGTATAACTGAGGTAACCTCTAAAATATACTGGCTTTGAGTTCAACTAGTCTGTATGTGACGCCCGGTTAGTACAAAAGTTGTCATGTAATTACCATGGAGAAGGGTGGGGCATGGCTTTGCATATATTAAATGGCATCTACACATCAAGAGCTTTCAGAAAATGTACAATTTGAGGTACTTTTGTGTAGGTATAACTGAGGTAACCTCTAAAATATACTGGCTTTGAGTTCAACTAGTCTGTATGTGACGCCCGGTTAGTACAAAAGTTGTCATGTAATTACCATGGAGAAGGGTGGGGCATGGCTTTGCATATATTAAATGGCATCTACACATCAAGAGGTTTCAGAAAATGTACAATTTGAGGTACTTTTGTATAGTTATATCTGAGGTAACCTCTAAAATATACTGGCTTTGAGTTCAACTAGTCTGTATGTGACGCCCGGTTAGTACAACAGTTGTCAGGTAATTACCATGTAGAAGGGTGGGACATGTGTAGTGTGAGGTACTTTTGTGTAGGTATATCTGAGGTAACCTCTAAAATATACTATAAAATGTTTCAATACATTATTCTAGTGCTTGCATCAGGTTCACAACAATGCATATTTTGTATTTCTGTGTGTCTCATGTGATGTCAAATATTTCAATTCAATTCTTTATTCCCCAGAACCAGGGGGCCCATATATGAAAACATCACAACATATTAAAATTAAAAAGAAAAGAGAAAGAAAACAAAGTACAGTCCAGTGATTCCATAAACGCCAGAGAGTAGTCCCACAGAGTTACGTCCAGGGCTGACCAAAACAACAATTAAAGAGAAACTATATCAGTCAGTAATAAATCGCTTAACTTAACTTATTTGTTATTTATTACTGCCACAATGCCATTTCTTCTAGGTCAGCATCTCACACTTGAACAATGTGAATATGTTTAAAACAAAAGAAAACGAGGGTTATGTATATAACCACGGTTCTATGAGTGTCGGATGACCGCCAGAGGCGGTGCTTTCAGCACATGGATGTCCATTGCACGAACGTGCAGGTCGAGTGATAATATCAACATTGTCACCTGGGTGACGTCACCGTGACCCTGTGACCCCGTGACGGGGCACAAAAGACCGGTGAACCCAGGAAGTAAACCTCTTGGCACATCTTCTCGTGAGCACTCCGAGTGACGGCCAAGCTCTGGCGGTCATCCGACACTCATAGAACCGTGGTTATATACATAACCTTCGTTCTATTTCGTGTCTTCTGACCGCCAGAGGCGGTGCTTTCAGCACATGGATGACTCGTACCAACAAAGTCATGAGGAGTGCCTACCCGTACTCAGTGCTGCTGGGACGGGCCAGGAACCACCGCCGTTGGGACAGGATTATGCGGAACAACGTTGATCCGACAAAACCTGGTAAAAGTGCAGCTAGATGCCCCTGAGGCAGCGCTGCATATGTCAGAGAGGGGCACGCCCCTCAGTGATGCCCACGAGGCCGCCATACTGCGGGTGGAGTGCGCTCGAACACCCTGAGGTACTGTGGAGCCACTGTGCCTATAGGCATGCAATACGGCCTCCACTACCCACTTGGACAGCCTCTGCTTGGAAAGTGCCAAGCCCCGTCTTGGCCCTGTATGGCACAGAAACAGGGCGTCAGTCAGACGAGAGCCCTCTGTGCGGGACACATACACCCGTAGGGCACGCACAGGGCATAAAAGCTCAGACCTCTCCCCCTGATCCGCCTCAAACGCCACCAGGCTAAGAGGCCGATTAGCAAAGGCAGAGGAGAGGGTCTTTGGTAGGAAGGAGGGGTTAGACCACAGAGTGACCCCACTGTCGCCAGGGTGCCACCGCAGGCAGTCCCCACTAACCGACAGCGTGTGCAATTCCCCAACGCGCTTCGCTGACGTGATGGCCAGAAGGAATGCTGTCATAGACAGCCATGAAATATCCACTGTCAGCAGGGGCTCAAACGGTGCGTCGCAGAGAGCCTGCAGCACCAAGGGCAGGTCCCATGTGGGCACCCGGCTCCGGGGGTCTCAGGCGAAGGGCACCCTTCAGGAAGCGAGCCACCAGTGGATGGTATCCCACCGTCCGCCCTTCGACCCTGGCATGCTGCGCAGAGATGGCAGCAGCGTACACCTTGATGGTGGAAGGCGTGAGCCCCTTGTCAAACAGCGACTGCAGGAACAGCAGGACGGTAGGCAGGGGGCAGCGCGTAGGCTCCACGCCCTGCGTCAGGCACCAAGCGGAGAACAGCTTCCACCTGTTGGCGTAGAGGGCATTGGTGGATGGTGCCCGAGAGCTGGCAATGGTGTCTGCCACTGCCGGCTCACACAAATCTAGCAAGGGTTCCGGCCCCTCAGGGGCCAAACCCAGCCACAGCCTGGCCGGATCCGGGTGCCAGATCTGGCCCCCCAGCTGCGACAGAAGATCCTGCCTCACTGGCAGGCACCAGGGGTCTCCATCCAGCAGCTGCAGTAGCTGCGGGAACCACACTCTCCCTGGCCACCGAGGGGCCACCAGTAGCAGTGTGTGGTGGTCCACCACGACCCTGTGGAGAGTCTGTACTATAAGTGGCAACGGGGGGAATGCATAAAGCCGTTGCCTCGCCCACGCATGTGCCAATGCGTCCAGGCCTAGAGGGCTGGGGCCATGAAGACTGAACCACAGAGGGCAGTGAGTCGAGTCCTGGCATGCAAAGAGGTCCACCTCTGCCCTGCCGAAGCGTTCCCAGATGGCGAGCACCACCGCTGGGTTGAGCCTCCACTCGCCGGGGTCGGGGCCCCGGCAAGACAGCAGATCCGCGGCCCTGTTGGCGGCGCCTGGCAAATACACAGCCCGAAGACTGAGGAGATGATGATGGGCCCAAAGCAGCAGCCGCTGGGCCACTTGCAAGCACCGGAGGGACTTGGTGCCCCCCTGGTGGTTGATGTAGTACACCACCGTGGAGTTGTCGGTCCTCACCAGGACGTGTCTGCCGGCCAGGTCTGGGAGGAAGTGCTGTAGGCCGAGAAACCCAGCCTGTAGCTCCAACATGTTGATGTGTTGCTGCTGCTGCTGAGAACTCCAGCAGCCCCTGGCCGTCCAGCACTGCCACACCGCCCCCCCATCCTTCCAGGGAGGGGTCCGTAGTGATGGCCTCCCGCCGGTAAGGGATAGCGGCTAAGGGGACACCCTGTGTAAAGTACGTCCTCCTTGGTGTGGGTAACCTTGAGCAGCCTGTGCCCGTGCAGGGCCGGGTCGAGGCGAAGGTCGTTCAGCCACCGCTGAAGCAGACGTAGGTCCAGGAGCCCCAATGGAATGAGAGAGGAGGCAGCGGTGAGCATGCCGAGCAGGCGCTGGAAAGACTTCGGGGTGAGCGATCTGCCCCATCTGAAGCGGCCAAGCAGTTGGTGGATGTTGCGGATCCTGGCCTGAGAGGGGGTTGCCCTCAACGACCTCGAATCCAGGTGAATGCCCAGGAAGTTGGTCTCCTGGCAGGGCACCAACGAGCTCTCCCTGTAGTTGATCCTCAGCCCCAGTTCTGCGACATGCGAGAGCACAGTCGCAACGTCCGAGCGGGCCAGAGCCTCTGACCGTAAGCAGATCAGCCAGTCGTCCAGGTAGGGCAAGATGCGCAAGCCCCGGGCCTGAAGCGGAGCCAGTGCCGCTGCCACACCCCAGGTGAAGACACGGGGAGCCAAAGCTATGCCAAAGGGCAGGACATGGAACTCGTATGCCCGGCCCTCAAAGGCAAACCGGAGGAACTGCCTGTGGTGGGGTGCGATCGGGACGTGGAAGTACACATCCTCCAGGTCGATCGTAGTGAACCAATCGCCCGCCTGGATGTGGTGCAACACATCCACAGTGCGGAGCATGCGAAACCTCAGGACCTTCAGGTGGCAATTCAAAGACCTCAGGTCGAGGATTGGGCGGGTATTGCCGTCCTTCTTGACTCGGCCAGCAGGGACTGCGGCAACCAGGTCTGGCGACGGGTGATGGCGAGGAGAGACATCAGCTGACCGAGCTCCCGTGACGAATAGGCAAAGGCCTGGAGGGCAGCCTCGCACAGCTCCTGCGAGGCAGCGCCTGGTGGTTGCAGCGTCTGAGCAAGGGCCAGCAGCAGATGGGACATGGAATTCCCAATACGGCCCATACGTGCCGCAGTGTCATAACTACGGACGATAAGGTCGTCTGTAACGCGGCACTGCGTTCGGGGGCACCGGGCATCCGGCCGTAGAGCCTCGTTGGGCGAGAGCACCAGTGCGGCCACAGACGGCTCGATGCCCGGCATCCGCTGGAGGCCATATGTAGGGGCGTCCTGCATCGCCGCCAGTGCCCTGCAGTCAGTGGGCAGGTGGGATTGGCGGCTGGGAACAACTTCTCAACTTGCGACCTGCAATGAACGCGAGAAGATGAAAGAGGTTTACTTCCTGGGTTCACCGGTCTTTTGTGCCCCGTCACGGGGTCACAGTGTCACGGGTGATGTCACCCAGGTCACTTTGTTGATATTATTACTCAACCTGCACGTTCGTGCGATGGATATCCATGTGCTGAAAGCGCCACCTCTGGCGGTCAGAAGACACGAAATAGAACCCCTATTTTGCAATTAATGTTTTTTGGTATATGTCTACTTCTGACTAGTTTTTGCACTTTAATGTCTATATGTCCCATTGTCTATGTCCTGTCTACACCCTAAGTATGTCTATATCTGCATGGAAAAAGTGAGAAACATAATTTCAAATTCTTTGTATGACCAGTTCACGTAAAGAAATAAAGCCGACTTGACTTGACTAATCCAAAGTGACTAACAATGTATTGTAATGTTATGTTATGTGATGTGATGCAATGGCATGGTGGCAGCAGAGAGGTGAGGGTGGAACAGGCCTTAGCATGGCCTGGAGTGGCAGTAGGTGGTCCTTGTATTGAGGCCTATGTAGTATGAAGAGATCCGATCAGCAGTGCAGAAAGCTGGGAAAGGAGCAGGCCTTGGCATGGCCTTGGCATCAAATCGAAGGACACCATAAATTGGGACTGTGGTTCGCATGAAAGTACAGTACAGCTACAACGCCCCTTATGTCATATCAAACACTCCTCCAATCATCACGAAACAGCCTTCACGCCATGTCACGCCCACCTCTCGTTTACCCCCAGGGAAGCCGAACAGCCTCCGAAGTTATGACTCATGAGTTATGTTACTTCGATTTAGCAAATGATCGCCTAGAATTTCATTAAAAAACTTGACGGTCAGAGCCGCCCCTTTGAAGCCTTGGCTTCCAGCACATCCAGCCATTGGAAGCCCTGCGACAGCGGGCTGCTTAAAGCATGATTTTCACCGCAAACCGCAATACATCACTTGATTAAGCTACCAGATAACATATGGTAGTTATGCAATTAAACAGAGTCTTCGGCATATCTCCTGGTTTGTGAATTACTGTTTTATCTCCAATTTAACACTGAAGATGTTAAAACACCAAAACATCACAAGACACACAAGTCTATCTCGTGTTCTGTACTTGAGAACACCAAAGCAACTGAAATTTACCTGACTCCTCCCCACAAAGTCCAGACATATCCCGTTGCCTTTTCCCAACCCAACAGTAATTTAAACACCGGCCATAAGCATAATAATGTACATAGACATTGCGGTAAGGTTTGTGTGAGTGTGCACGAGTCTGCTTCCAAAGAGACTCTCTGTCTCTTCTCCCCACACATGCAGTCAGTGCGTTCACATGGACGAGTCGAAACCAATTGGAACTGGTTTGGGATCGTACCGCCTTCATGTGAACGGGGATACGATTGGTTTGATATTGGTTTTCCGAAACCACTTGGAACGCCAGGCTTGGGCTGGTTCCAAACCACTTGGTGCTGCCATGTGTACGGGGATCGGATTGGTTTCGGGTATTGCGCATGTATCAACGAAATAAAAAACGCAGTTTGTTCCTTCATACAGACTTCCTAACACAGCAGAATGCACAACATGTACGCGAATGCGTCAAACTCCTGGAACACCATCTTTGTATGCCGCCAGAAAGTTTGTTTATTGTCTTTATTTAGTAGGAACAGTGCAGAGCCCATAGAAGATGTGCCAGAGTATTACGTTTTTTGTTTAGACCACCTTATTGTTTAAGTGGGTAATAATATCAGGTGAAAGGAGGAGGCTATGTAAATACATTTGCACTGACTGACTTGTAAGATTTTCTTTAGCCACTGTTTTGCGATGTGGAATAACTGGAATGAGAGGTGAAAAGTTCAGTCTCCTCTACGTGTCGTCTGTATGCACTGTAGGCATATGTGTGCAGTGCTGTAGTTTGCTATTGCGTATCTTACGTAGCAGCTTTGTTGTGGGCAAATGTTTACTCGTGTTATGTCCATTATTGTAGTTATGTGTCGTTAGTCGCGTTATGTCCAACATTGTAGCAGCTAGCGTTGTAAATCTTACAGTATGTCACAAAAGTGAGTACACCCCTAACATTTTTGTACTTTTTTTTATTATATCTTTCCATGGGAGAAGTCTAAAGATATAATACTTTTCTACAACGTAAAGTAGGCAATGTACAGCTTATATAACAGTGCAAATTTGCTGTTCCCTCAAAATAACTCAACACACAACCATTAATGTCTAAACCACTAGCAACAAAAGTGAGTACACCCCTAAGTGAAAATGTCCAAATTGTTCCAGAAGTGTCACTATTTTCCAGCACTGCCTTAACTCTCTTGGGCATGGAGTTCACTAGAGTGTCACAAGTTGTCACTGGAATCCTCTTCCACTCCTACATGACGACATCACGGAGCTGACCTTGAGCTTGAGCTCCGTCACCTTCCATTTGAGGATGCCCCACAGATGCTAAATTGGGTTCAGGTCTGGGGAAATGCTAGGCCAGTCCATCACCTTCACCCTCACCCAAGGCGTGGTCATCTTAGAGGTGTGCTTGGGGTCGTTACCATATTGAAATACCGCCCTCCGGCCCAGTTTCAAAGGGGGGGCATCATGCTCTGCTTCAGTATGTCACAGTACATATTGGCATTCATGGTTCCCTTAATGAAGTGTAGGTCCCCAGTGCCGGCAGCACTCATACAGCGCCAAACCATGACACTTCCTCCACCATGCTTGACTGTTAGCAGGACGCAGTTGTCTTTGTAATCCTCACCTGGTTGCCGCCACACACACCTGACACCATCTGAACCAAATACGTTTATTTTGGTCTCATCAGACCACAGGACATGGTTCCAGTAATCCATGCCCTTAGTCTGTTTGTCTTCAGCAAACTGTTTGCGGGCTGTCTTGTGCATCGTCTTCAGAAAAGGCTTCCTTCTGGGACAACAGCCATGCAGACCGGTTTGATGCAGAGTGCAGCGTATGGTCTGCGCATTGCCTGACAGGCGGTCCCCCTACCCCTTCAACCTCTGCAGCAATGCTGGCAGAACTCCTACGCTTATTTTGAAGACACAGCCTCCGGATATAATGCTCAGCACATGCACTCAACTTCTTTGGTCGACCATGGCGAGGCTTGTTCTTAGTAGAGCCTGTGCTCTTGAAGCGCTGTATGGTCTTGGCCAATGTGCTGCAGCTCAGTTTCAGGGTGTTGGCAATCTTCTTATAACCAAGCCAGCTTCATGTAAAGCAACAATTTTCTTTTTTAAATTCTCAGAGAGTTATTTTCCATGAGGTGCCATGTTGAACTTCCAATGACCAGTATGAGAGTGTGTGAGAGTGATAACACCAAATTTAACACAACTTCTACCCATTTACACCTGAGACCTTGTAACACTAATGGATCACATGACACCAGGGAGGAAAAATGGCTTATTTGGCACAATTTGGACATTTTCACATAGGGGTGTACTCACTTTTGTTGCCAGTAGTTTAGACATTAATTCTTGTGTGTTGAGTTATGTTGAGGGAACAGCAAATTTGCACTGTTTTATAAGTTATACACTGCCTACTTTACGTTGTAGAAAAGTATGATATCTTTGGACTTCTCCCATGAAAGGATATAATAAAAAAGTACAAAAATGTTAGGGGTGTACTCACTTTTGTGACATACTGTATCTGGCTGGGTCGGCACGGTTTGACCGAAATCTTTGCCATTTTTTGCCCAAACAACACGAAACTGCACTGCACACACTGGTAACATTATGATGACGCCCTCCAAATTTGAGATCAAGCGGATGAGTGGTTCAAGAGTTATGCGTAGAACAGACGTTCCTTGCATTAAAAGATAATGATAGAAACATAGAAGTTCACTACAGCGCCCCCCACCTAGCGTAGCGGAAAGGGCCAGGTCTCTCACCGAATCCGCTTAGACGAACTGCATGTGAACAAGGATTTGGGGACAGACCACCTGTTGGGAAGCAACACCCAAACCAGTGGCGGATGCTGGTATTCCAAAGAGGGGAAGCTCACTGCCAACTAAAATTTGTCCATTTACTTATACGTTAATTCTACCCTTCGTTCCTTCTCTAGAAAATGGTCTGCCATAGTGCTCTGCTAGCGGGCTAGTGCAGGTGCGCTAGCGGGCTAGTTCAGGAGAGCTAGTGGGCTAGTTAAGTAGCACTAGCGCCAACCTACCGAACAGTATGATTCTAATGAAACGAATTAAAAACGAACAAGAACATTGTAATAAACTGTGAAAGGTAGAATGTCGAGGGGTCTTGAGTTGGCACTAGGGATGGCACTTCCGAAACACACGTTTCAACACAGTGCCGAGATCCCGAATCGTAAGTGTTTCGAAACACTGCTTTAAACCTCGTTTCAAAACGTCCGTGTCACGTGACTATGACGACACGAAGGTTTTGTGAGTTTTTCAACTGGGCCGATTGACAAGGTTGGCAACAAATCACACAATGTCACATCTGGATCGGGGTTGGGGCCACAAACTTTAAAAGAACTATTATCCCGCCATAACCCTCGAT
Source organism: Setipinna tenuifilis (assembly GCA_030347295.1). Lineage (NCBI taxonomy): Eukaryota > Metazoa > Chordata > Actinopteri > Clupeiformes > Engraulidae > Setipinna > Setipinna tenuifilis. Next base: position 15,743,869 of record CM059276.1, on the reverse strand, counting down.
AAGAGATATTTTCAGTTACAGCGATATTTTCAGTTTTGTTAGTTACATTTAGGCTAGATATAGATTAGATATAGATAGGCCTACAGATTGATAGGCTACAGGTAGTGATAGGATAGATAGAGCAATAGGCTACATTAATAAAATTAGACAGCATCAGTTAACTCGAGGTAGGTTATACATAGGCTTTATTGTAGGCTAGCTAGTTAGGATAAGATAGAAGCTCCACGTAAAAGATCAAGAATATCTGTGGTCTGGAAGCATTTCCATTTGGATACCCTGAATAAAGTGAGGCGCATGTTATGTTACTGCCCACTAAATTATTGGAAAGACAGGGCTGCATTGTTTCCCAATTTATATATACTGTCAAAAAATATCTTTGTTTCCCTGCAACAAGTGTTCCCTGTGAAAGGATTTTTTCAAAGGCAGGAGATATTGTAAGCAAGAAAAGAAGCAGGCTCAGTCATTATTATCTTTAATTTTCCTTAACATGTAATTTAATAGAAGTCCTTCATCCATATGCGTAATCCCAACTACACATACTCATTCACACTTCGGCCAGGAACCGAACTCTGCACACCGAATGTAGTAGTTCAGTGGGCTACAAAGTTCGCCACCACAAATCTTTGTTCGCGGTATGCAGTTTTCGTCTAGATTATCGCCTAGATACGACCACTAGATGGCGCTGTGGAGACAGGTTTCGGATTGTTTCGGAGCCTTGAATCATCATGGCACAATTGTTTCAACTGTTTCAGTGTTTCAGGAAGCCTCGCTCTGCCCACCACTAGTTGGCACAAAAAATGTTGCAGAAGCAGAAAATTTGTCGACGTGATTTTTTAAATTATTATTATCTTCCACCAGCCACCAATATGCCACCAAAAATACCAAAACCAAATCCAAAAACTGTACAAAAATATTTACACAAGAAAGCAAATGTACTAGAAAAAAATCTCACAGCTGAGATAAAGTGCTTTGGTATAGCACAGCAATGTAACAGACAGTAAAACATGTCATTCACCTACCGACCTCCTCGAATGACTGAAGAGGTGCACTTTAAATAGACAGAAATTTCCACACTCCATCTTGGACCAATCCAATGCATAACAAACTAGAAATTAACAGAAATAACTAAATAAAGTCTTTAAAACGGTACCATTAACACAAATAACTAAATCAGGCCTTTAACAAAAGAGTAATAAACATGTACATACAATAATAAAGCAACATAAAGCAAACAAAGAGACAATTGATTTCCCGAGGCGCAACCATGCACAGACGCGAACGCGCCCAAACGATAAAAGATCCCTGCACGGTGCGCTTGGTTTCTCTGCTCAGAGTGGAAGATCTACGAAGTCGGTAAGTTTTCTTACTTTCATAAAACGCTGTCACAAACATAAATGCGAGCAAAGAGGGCTGCCCAAGTCTTGTGCAAAAGCCAACATCTTTTACAAACACGACCGCAAATATTTGTACACGAACAAACATACAAACATAGAACAAGGAAGTGGTGTTACGGTGTCAATGCGTGTAATGTCGGTGTTTTGTAATGTTTGTCGTGCCGCTATCAGTATGTGTGCACCCATACCTTAACGAGCACTCAAAACAAAGCACGCTTGTCGTCGTAAGGTCCATGACATGCAAACAATGTTCATATTGAAATCACTGCCATCAGAGAGATAGCGTGAGGGGTAGGAAATGGCGCTGGAAAAGTTTGAAAAGCGTCCGCCCTCGGACGCGGTGGTGACGAGACCAAAGTCACGTCATCACATAAACCAAAACGGAAATAAGTGTGAGTGTGATTTATATACAGTGTAAGACAAGTACTTTCGCTGAGGAAATGCTAACAAATTGGTCACTGCTTGTCTTGCGATGCATGCAACATCCGCGATGGAGCAGCCAAGTGACAGTCTATGTATCAAAAACGCCAGCCAATCAAAACTGGATTCAGAGGTTCACCAATCAACACAGGGACTGCTTGAAGTCCGGAACAACAAAACTCTGCCCACCATTCCATTCACCCCCAGAGACGCTCAGCGTCCGGGGGCGGGAGAAAAAAAATGGCATTTCTCCAATGACCATCCAGTTTCCATGCATAGAAAATGAGAGGTCCGTGCTGGCCCATTGAAGTGCATTGACGCTGGACGTCTATGAGAAAATGCGTTGGCCATAGGCCGTGAGAACAAAGTGTAATGCTAAGTTAACAACACCAACTCAGTTGATTTGTAATAATGGGCCTATTATTAACAAACTGGTGTTTCAAATGGACATGTTTTAAGGCATTTTGTAAACATTTGACCATTACATTTTTTTTTACATTTTAGGGGAAGCAGAGCTTCCCTTGCAGTCTTAGAGAAATCTCCTCTGACCCAAACCAATCCCAAACCAAACCAATCCCACCATGTGAACGCAGTCAGTGAATCAATTGTTAAATGTGGCATCATGTCTCCCTTTTTTTGTGCAATCAAATAGGGATTCCTTGTAACCTCTCTACCAGGAGAACTTAGAGAAAGGTCAATTGAGAAAAAATCTCTCTCTGTTTCATCTTTTCATGTACCAACCCATCATATCATTGCCAGTTGAAACATGATTTTGCATTGTGTTTTAGTCCAACTGTTCTTGTTTAATAGATAGCAACCCTAGCTGAGGTTACAGGAATCCCTATTTTTTTGTAAAATGTTATTGAAACTTCATGTGTGAACTACAACCACTGATTTCATGAACTCACAAAGGAAAGTAAGGTTATCTTTCAACAGTCTACAAAAAGAAGAAGTGACAAACTCTGTTTTAAATGTGTTTTTTTACAACGATAACAGTAAGTTACGAGGAATCCCTATTTCAGTTTTTTTATCAGTACAACAGGCAAAAGACAAAATATGCCCATAAGTGTCTCATATATCTCATCTTTGATATTAATCCTATGCTTATCAAATGTTTTTTCTCACAGAACTTGTATTAAGAAGTCGTTTTAGGGGCCAATATGAAAAAGTCAAAACGAGGATTCCCGTAACCTGAGCATCGATATATGAAAAGTTAATATCTCCGAAAATAACCACCGAAACATCATGAAACTCATTTTCCTAAACTACAATGGCACTAGAATAGTGCACATTAAAAATTGCACTTCTGTGATGAAAACGAGGCAAGTTTTGTTGATCATACATTTTGATCTGATTAACACAATAGACGGTATTGAAGTCATAGACCCTAACCTGATTTTTTCTTCCAAATTTGTCAATTTTTTTATTTTTCAGAGAGAATTCAAAGACCATAATTGTTAGATGTTTTATACTGATGTTAGCTTTCCAAATCTGTTGAAATGTCTTATTCACTCTAACCATTGAGGCTGCAAGCAAATAGGGATTCCTCGTAACCTGTGCAAACTTTAGAGGCTCCCCATTCGTCTGCAAAGTGTTATTTCTTAAATAAAATCAAATGATCTGAATGTCCATGGGACACATGTCGCATGGGTAAGAGTGAAATTGCTTTTTTCAAATGAGAATTGGGCATAATGGCACTAAAATGACTTAGGTTACGAGGAATCCCTATTTTACCCCTACAGAGAGAGAGAGAGAGAGAGAGAGAGAGAGAGAGAGAGAGAGAGAGAGAGAGAGAGAGAGAGAGAGAGAGAGAGAGAGAGAGAGAGATGATATGATTAGTGTTCTGTACATGTTTATCGTGTTGTGCACACACTACTTATACTTTGTACGTAAGTAGAAATGCCTTGGCAATGCAATATGTAATTTTGTCATGCCAATAAAGCTCTACTGAATTGAATTGAATTGAATTGAGAGAGAGAGAGAGAGAGAGCAAAGAATAGTATCAGGGATGGCAGGTGTGTGTGTGTGTGTGTGAGAGACGAGGAGAGGAGCGAGTGAAAGGCATCCGTCCATCGCTGCAGGAATCAGAAAGACATTTCCTCGGACCGGTCGTTAAGGTGACAAGAGGCGGCCTGGGTTTCAATGACCGGTCTTAGTGCACGTCATTAGTGTTTTAGAGGGGCTTTATGGCTCCAATGCCATCTCCTTCCTAACACGCACCGACTTGCCAGGCACCGGTGGTGAGGAGACGGCGTGGGGAAGCGCTCAAGGCGACAGCTGTGTGTGTGTGTGTGTGTGTGTGTGTGTTTGCGTGTGCTGACCTCTTCATCAGAGCCGCTCCTTCAGCTCTATGCTTGGCGACCAGATCATTTATCAACACGCCATTATACACTTGCTATTTTTTCACATGGAGAGTGTGTGTGTGTGTGAGAGAGGAGAAGGAGAGGGAGAGAGGGAGAGAGGGAGAGAGAGAGAGAGAGAGAGAGAGAGAAGTTGGAAGATTGACTTCCTTGTGCTTCATTTCACACACCATAACGGTGCTGTATCAAACCTAATCCCATGTTGCACAAAATATGTCCACACACACACACACACACACTCACTCACTCACCAACACACAAAAGCAGTGACATAAAGCAGTGAAATCTAAATCTGAAATCTAATCATTACATATCCCTTATACCAATCTTATGCCCAGAACATTTTTAAACTTTTTTCAGAATGCCATATCATGTCATGTTGACCCGTTCACACCACTTTCATGCATTCGAATTGTTTTTTAGTCATGCTCCCCTCAAAAAAAAAAAAAAAAAAAGTATCATTCTAGGACCAATTTGTGCATCGCTTTTACCAGAATGAGGAATAGACAAGCAAAAGATCTTGCTGACAAGCAATGACCCCCGGTCAGCAGGCGCATGGCGAACAAATGCTGCCCTGTAGAAACAGGCCAGAACAGGAGTTCTGACTCCAAAAGGGAGACAGCAGTGCTGAAACAGCAATGCAGAAAACGCTCATAGAGACAAACATATAGGGCCAGAGCCAGTCCTCATATCAGATTGCAGAAATTCCAAGATCAAAACCCATTTGTGTGTTTCTCTCTCTCGCTCGCTCACTGTGTGTGTGTGTGTGTGTGTGTGTGTGTGTGTGTGTGTGTGTGTGTGTGTGTGTGTGTGTGTGTGTGTGTGTGTGTCAGTGAGAGAGAAAGAAACTGCCCCCTTGGCATTCCAACGGTCATCCATACCGCATGCACATGATACTGCTCAAACAATAATATATACATATTTTATAAATAGAAACACATAGAGAGAGAGCAGCGTGTATGTTTACCATGAATTTGTTTGTTTTTCCTTATTTTTTTTCCCCCAGTGTAATTCAGAGAAGGACACTTTTTGTAATGGCGGTAAAGTTGTGGTGAGATTGACTGCAGGCGTAAGGAAGAAGCAGCAGTGGGAGAGGAGTGGCAAGTGGCTCAGTTAGGAGAGCAGTTATCAGAAGCTCTTGTAGTAAAAGGAAGTGCAATCAGCTCATGAGCCATCACAGCCAGATTGGGCTATTAATTCACCGAGGCCCCCCACCCCTCTCCTCCCCTCCCCTCCCCACCCCCCTTAGCTCTCTGTCACACACTCAACCACATTCATTCCCAACACACACACACACACACACACACACAAAACCACATTGCACAGAGCTGACTGGTGCCTTCTAGTGGTAACTCTTGGTATTGCACAGAGCTAAAATAATTTTCTCCAGCAGCTGCTCCCAGGCCAAGAGACCTGCCAGACTTATATGGGGAAAGCATACAGAGAGAGAGAGGGCAGAATAAAAAGTAAGGATGCAGGATGGGGTGTACCTGAGAAGTAAAAGCCAGAAGATGTCGAGCGACCAGGGCTGACCAGGCGCAGCTTGTGCCTGCCAATGGACACCAGGGCCCGGTTTCCTCGTCTGCTGTGGGGCACGTTCCTCACGAGCGGGGTTCTCACAGGCGCCTGTGTTTGCCTGGAGAGAACTCAGAGGTGAGCCCATTACAGTGACAGACACATACAGACACCTTTGTGTGTGTGCGCGCGCTATGAGAAAAGGTCCACCAATTACCGAGCATATGCTGCCACTCAGTGGAAAAACACTGGCAATACATCTCCGACACATGCTTACATATACAGTACAGACACACACAGATCTCTCCACTACAAACTATTTTAACATGCAGGCCTGTGCACAGCACAAATAAGGGCAATCAGCAGGTCCTGAAAACACCCTCGACAACCACAGAAACTATAATCTAAACTATCTAATAATAATAGATTACACACTTAACGGGGTCCTTCCATCGTTATTTTTATTCATATTTCTGTGTCACTCTGGTTGAATGCATTGTGCGTCATTTCTGTGAAAAATTATGTCCTAGTTCTCTTGTTTGACGCCGTTTTCTGTAAGCTAGAACAGGTCTAGTGGTTGAACGACTGGCTTTTCCGGTGTCCCTCGTGAATATCCATGACGTGTCAATAAGGCACCTCTGATTGGGCAAATTCGCTGTCTTTCGTTCACCTAGCTTCTGTCCACTGTTCTCAATGGATGTAAGCGTGCCATACATGGCTCTGGGCGGGGCTTACGACCTAGTGACGTAGGTAGGTTTAGCCTGCTCTGATCCGCTCGTTTTGGTTAGCTTGACCCTTCAATGACCAGTAAAACCATGAGGATCAAATTTCACGTCTTGGAATGCTGCGTGCATACTACTTGTTGTGACCCACCACATTGTAAATAGAGCTACTAAAAGTGTTTTTTGATGGAAGGACCCCTTTAAATAAGGCATCCAAATCAGGCAAGGATTCCAAGGGCAGTGCTACTCTGTAAAAACTATGCAGCCTTGTAGTTGGTTGGTTCTTACCTGCTGGGGGTCTTTCTAATGATCTTCATTCTGCTTCTGAGTTTAAAAGCCCCAGGGTAGGATACACTGCTCAGAGCAAATGCCCCTGCCTTCAGTCCTCTGTCCTTCTGGGGGGTCCAGCGGTAGATGGATCCCTTTCCTGCAGGACTGGCCATGGCCTCGGCCCTCCAGCTGTAGCGGCTGAGGCGGGTCTGGGAGGCAGCAGCGGCACTCGCCCCACCTTTGGTTCTGAGCTTTCTGGCTCTGATCCCCTCTGCTGCAGGGGGGCACTGTAGGGCCTGAAGCGTGCGGGGCGAGAGGGGTTTCCGCGTCAGCTTTGTCACAGGCGTGGCGTGTGACACCCAAGTGTATTTGGAAGTCCTGGGTCGTCCTGACGAGATGGCCGACCGCTGGGAGACTGGTGCGCTGGGGCTGGCTGCCCTCTTTGAGGAACTCTGCTGGGTCACTAGGGAGGTCCTGGAGGAAGTGAGAGGGGTGACAGTCTTCGGGGAGATCCCTGGCGAAGTCTTTGAAGAGGACTGAGAACAAAGCGAACTTGTGGAGGAGGCAGCCTGTAGGTAAGATCCAGGTGCTTTCATACGAGACTCTTGATTCTTCACCCAGTGGTACTGGGACTTTTTCAAGGGAGCTGTAGCTGTCTGTGATTTGGCAGGGTCATCTTTTAATTGGCTTAGTGAGGCAGTTTTGTGCTGAGTAGAAGGAGTCAGGCCAGCGTTGAGATTGCTCTTGGAGGAGGAGGAGGAGGAGGAAGAGGAGTTGGAGGAGGAGGAGGAGGAGGAGGAGGGTACAGCCTGGGCATCAGACACTGCATGAGGTTTGGATGAATGGTGGAGTTGAGGTCTGATCTGAACGTGTGCAGCTGACCTAACAGTCGCTGATGCAGGAGGTTGAGTTCTGGCAGTAGGGGCACTGGCGTTGGTCATAGTCAGTGCAGTTTCTCCCTTGTGTGGAGATGTGTGTGTCTGAAAGTTTGTGCTCGTCTGTGGGGCAGTGACTGCCTTTGAGGCAGGGAGACTGTGTGTGGCTGTGTGTGTCTGAGTCTGTGTCTGGGCTGTGAGACCTTTTGCCATGTCAGCCGAGCCTCTGTTGTTAAGAGAGTAGGTCTTTCGCCAAGACCCTGCTGGCCGCGTGGTGTAGGGTTGAGAGCGGGCTGTCATGTGGGAGAAATGTCCAGTCATGTGCCCTCTACTAGGACCCCTGTTATGCCCATCTCCTTGACTCTCAGGGGCAACATTCTGTTGGGCACTGGACTGGCCACCGCTATGGTTTTTGATGAGATCTATGCAAAACAAAACAGACAAGTAAGGCACTGACAAGCTTACTTCTTTACTGAAAAATTAATCAGGTTAACGGCACACTGTGCTATTACCGCATCTGTTATTCACGCATAAGCTAACTTTCTTCTTCGGTGTAATGGTGGCTTATAAAAGGCTTATAAAAGAAATTAGTGCGGCCATCCAAGACTTTTCTACGGCACTGATGTATATGGTTTGTTTAACGGTTAAAAAAAAGGGCCACGTACTGTGCTCTTATGAAATGGTTAGGCTATATTATCACATGTGGTTAGTGAAAGCAGGTGGGAGGTGTACATCAACCAAGCTAGCCGGATGCCTTGCTTGATTATCTCGCTGTAACAACAAGGCTTAATTTGTCTGAGGAGTGAGGACTGTGGTGTTGTTTTACCCTAATGTCAAAACCATCAGGTGAACACTGTTACCTACACAAGTTTACGTGAACAGGCAACGTGACATAATAATGTGAAGTTAGCCTGGCTAACTTAGCTGGTTAGGTAATCACTGGCCACAGGCACCACGTTTCCTAAAATGTACATTATGTGACTATGAGATTGACACTTGGTCACTACTGGAAAACGCATGTGATAACTAAGCAACCTATGATATGAATGTTATGCTAATCGACAAACTAGTTTAACACAAGGTGTACATCACGTTGCAGATGACAGATGAGTTAGCTAACTCAGCAAGCTAGCTAGCTATGTTACTGATGTTTCTTTCGAACAAAACGTGGCATCATAGTAAAACATATGCGTGGATTGAATCACTGTCATTTCAGCCTTCGAAATCATAATCACTATCGTTTCAATTAGTTGTCATCGTAGCTTACTTACTTTGTAATAGTTCGATCTGCCTCTTTAATGATTCCCTTTCTTCCATAATTGAAGCCAAAACAACGTTGGTCATCAGCCACAGACCAATGATATGCCTGTGACGTTGACCTACTACAGCCAATCAGACTTCTTCGGAACACGCAACTTCTGTAGGAGGGCCGCTGGAACAAAAACCTACCCAACTGTACACAGAAAGTTTCCTATATTCAAGAAAATTGTGAGACGAGGAAAAGATGACACTTAACATAATCTAACGCTAGCTAACCAGCCCAGGCTTCTGTTGTCTATTTGTTAGAACCATTTATTCGTTTACTCACAAAACGTTTTATCCGAAATATAGGTGAGCTTCACTCTAATGACAGGCAGAGTAGGAACGCTTCTATCGCTACACATTACCAACGATTTTGGTAAGACATCAAGTAGGCGGACACCTGATACAGAAAATGAAACTCTGCGATGTCAGAATTCGGTGGTAATCAACAACAGCGACGACACATTTACAATACCGACGAAATCTCCTAAAAACGGATACATCTTCTAACACTAGGCCTGTCAAAAAGGTGTTGTTGTTGTAAGCGAGTAAACACGGGTAAAGTTGTTGTCTCACGACAGTAAAATCAGCAAATCAGTTTCGTTGTTTTTGAAGAGGAACTGGTAGTAACTGACTGTCTAGGCTTTGGGTCAGACACACCAGGCCAGATTTTAGTTCAGTCAAAGGTCGAACAGTGCGGACACTGTCACAGCACCTGACAGTTTTCAGAATACTTCAACGGGCGGACTGAAAGTATCTCACGGTCGAAAGATCAGTCATGGACTCAACGCAAAATCTGTTTTTCATAATTACCGAAAAGGGTGAGGGGATGCCAGGCTATATGCTACCTGGCAAGATATGCTATATTAATGAACAACGGTACCTGGAGGAAGTCTCGGAAGAGTCACAAATGTTGCCAGTGAGGTGGCAAGGTTCTCTCTTTGATCACAGGGTGCAGGTGGATTGTCTGCACCCGTTGTCTGCTGTGGAGGCAGCCCTTCTTCAGGCACTTGACATTGAAGAGGAGAGACTGGATGCCTTCCTGAAGAAAGCGGACTTAGAAGCGGCAGCAGGCTTAAAGGAGGGTAGCCCTGTTTTTGTGGAGAGTAATGGGAAGTTGCGACAAGGCATTCTTCGATACATTGGCAGCAGGAGTAGTACGGTCTTGGCCGACTGCAATTCTGGGACATTCTTCAGGGTTGAGCTGCAGGTGTGTGCCTTAAAATCTGTGTGTGTATCTGTTGACTTGACGTGATAGTGACAGATTTATTGGTGTTTTTATTAAACACAGTATTAGGCATTTTATCTTTATGTGGATTGTGATGGTAGAAATAAATACTTGGATGTCATCCATTCTACACCGTCATATCCTCCTGCAGAGTGGAGGTGAGGAAGTTTGGGTCCCCTTCACATGCGTGAGGCCGGCCCCGGAGGCTTCTGTGCAGGAAGGAGACAGGGTCATATTCTTCTCAGACCAGGAGAAGCGTGCACGTCGTGGCATGGTGATGGAGCTGAAGGAGACCAATGGAGAGACAGTGGCTTTCATCTCGACCGTGAGTAGGCTACCATCTGCTGTTTGATCACCTTGACAGTTAAAAAAAACAAACATAACCTGTAATTCACTAATTTGCATTATTGAACACCAGCCGTAATCTCACCTGTGGCTCAGTGTGTGGTTTATTATCACCTGATGTTTTCCGATTTTCTCTTTAGTGAAATGAGGCTACTTGCCCATATATAGGCTACAGTATATACTGTAATATGTTATTGTGTGTGTGTAATTATTGGTGTTGTTGATTGTTACGGTGTGCCAAAACCTCATATTCACATTAATCAAGACACGAGTCTAACTGGTTAATGTGTATCCTGATGTGTTCTCTAGCATAGGTCTGATATACTGCTAATGATAAAATGATGGGGTTATATGTAAAATGTATCTAATTCAACGTATGGGTGACTGTTTCTCTTCAGGACAGGGATGAACAGGGAGAGAAGGGTGGAGCAGCCACTGTCCCTATTGGCTGCATCCTAAAAGAGGAGTACCACCCCTCAGGTAGGCATTTTGTCTTGATTTTCTACATTTAAATCAGTTCTGTAATTTACTTTAAGCGGACCTCCATGCTTACGCCAAGAAAAGTGACAGAAATGGCCGAAAAGGCAACAAGGTATTATTATTTTATTTTATTTATTTATTTGTCAATAATATTTTTGCAAGCAGTTAAAATTCTTGTCCTCTGGTTTGAAAAAAACTCTTACTGCTGTTTAATTACGATGTCTGTAGTAGTGACACTTCTGGAATACTGGTTTGTCAGATATGGAGTCCATGGACACAGCAGACACAGGGCTAGTAAATGGCAGTTCCATCGTCCTGCACTCCCGGGTGAGGGTGCAACTGGGAAAAGGCCCCGAGTATGGGGTTGTTCGTTGGATAGGACGGCTGCCCGGGATAGATGGCATCAGAGTGGGCCTGGAGCTGGTACGTGGAGAGAAGACACAGGAGGGAAAACACCTCTCACCACAACACAATTGTGACATATGGCATCTGTTTACTAATGTCAAAAATGCTCATTAGTTATTTAATGTAGATTACCCTTCACTGTTTTTTTTTCCCCCTCTCTCCGTATTGTTTTTTTTTTTTTTTTCAGGACAAAAAGATTGGAGTGAGTGATGGAACATTCAGGAACAAGCGTTATTTCACCTGTCCAACAAAGCAAGGCATGTTTGTCAAGCTGAGCTCATGTTCTCCAGATTTATCTGACAGAACTGCTGGAGACAAAGTACCAACCTCCAACACCAAACAAACCAGTAGGACCTGCACTTCTGCTTTTGTACACACACACACAATTACTAATACACACAAAAATTATTAAAGCAGTTAAATGTCAGCCTGCCTTTAATGTCAGTGATTGTGTTTCATTTCTAGCGCAAGGCTATGATGTCGATGTCGAGAGTGAGAATGTTCCTCCCGTCAGCTCAGAGGATGTGAAACATTTGCTTGTTGGCCGCATGAAGGGTATTCAAGGTCATTGCAACTCCTGTTACATGGACTCTGCTCTTTTCAGGTCAGACCTTTAACCCTATTTAATCCATCATACTTAAAACAATAACTGGAGCTATTCAACAATTATTATTTTTGCTTGTTGATGTCAGTTAATAACTGCTTATGATATGATCCATGTTTGGGGCCAGTTTGTTCTCCTGTTCGTCAGTGCTTGACTCTCTGCTGTTCAAACCTGCCGACCCCAAGGACCAGCCTATTCAGAGGACGCTGCTGCTGGACATTGTGAACCCTCTGCGCAGGTCAGACAGTGTGGTTGAACTTACAACAGGCCAAATTACAGCACAGTCAGCTGTTGAGACACAGAAAATATCAAACGTGAACCCAGGATTAAACATTCATGTCTGTATTTGGTGTGTTTGTAGAAAAGGCTTTGTCGAGGCCGGGAGTGTTATGAGGCTTCGTAAACAGCTCCAGGAGAGAGGCCACTGCCACACCTTCACCACAGATGAGAAAGGTAAGCGGTCGTACAGAACTGGAGTAACAGTTATTTTGCTGAGATTAAAACATCAATTTAGATGCATAAATTAAACTTTTAGCTGAAGGTTGCTTGAAAAAATACACATTTTTTCTTTGATGTTTTGGGCTACCATTTACATTAGTTTTTGTTTGGAGAGGACCAAGCCACTTAGAAAGGCAACAGAAAATCATATTACAAGATCATATTTAAACAATCTCTTCCACTTCCAGATCCAGAGGAATTCCTCTCTCTGATCATGAATAAAATCCTCTCTCTGGAGCCACCTATTAAACTGTAAGTTCAGAAGTGAATAAATTAAGTGATTTTTACAGGGATGACTTGGTGACTAGATGCTTGTATTTGACTTCCAAAATTCATTACATCATCACATAGACAACAATTAAAGTGCCTGTGTGTCTGCCTGTCTCTTTCTCTCTCTGTGCAGTTGTTCAGGAGGTGGAATACAGAGCAGTTTCTGCTACCAGATCTTCCTGGACGACACCCATGATCTGATCTTGCCTACTGTGCAGCAGCTGATTGAGCATTCCTTCTACAGTGGCCATCTCAAATTGGCTGAGGTAACAGTTTTTCCTGCCATTTTTTGCTTGTTTGTGTATGACATTTTTCGTCGGACCTTTGAAGTTAGAGGGTATGAGCCTGATATCAGGTTGCGGTAACACTTTCTATGAGCCCAGTATTCAAAAGACCATATAAACACATTTATAATGGTTATAATGCATTTATAAAGCTGTATAATGATTGACATAAGTATTCACAAGTATTTATACATACTCAACTCTACTCGTAAAACTTTTCGATAATGACGGCAATGAGGTGATAAAGGTCTAGAAGGTTTATAATGCACTGTGTCACTACAAGTTGTAAAGGCTTATAAGATAGCATTATAATGCCTTACAAGTGCAGTCACGAGTATGTATAAATAGTTGTGAATACTTGTATATATAGGAATACATGTCAATCATTAGAAATGCTTTATGAATGCATTTTACCCCTGTATGAATGTGTTTATAGGGTCTTATGAAGACTCGCCTCATAGAAAGTGTTACCCAGGTTGCTACTCCACTGTCAATGCCACTCCATCAGTCACGTGACACCCTATCAGTTTCCAGTGCTTTGAAGCATGGTGAAGTGCTGACTGTGACACTGTTCCCATTTTGATAAGGTTAAAAGTCAATGTTATATATTGATTTTAGATGTAAACACTTCTTTTTCGCGGATTTGTACTTTCTGTCCATTCAGGTTCCCTCGTGCCTGATTCTTCAGATGCCACGCTTTGGGAAGGCCTTTAAGATGTTTCAAAAGATCATTCCTTCTCTTGAGCTGGACATCACTGCCCTTATATCAGAGGGTAAACACACACACACACACACACACACACACACACAGTTACCGTAACCTCATACACCTTAAGTATTTATATGCAAACACAAACCAGTTAATTAATACTTGATACAAATGCATGTGTCATGTCTGTACCCTGCATGTGTGTGTGTATGTGTGTGTGGTGTGTGGTGTTAGGTCCTCAGCAGTGCCTGCTGTGTGGTGCTCTTGCTAACCAGGAGTGTGTGGAGTGCTTCAGCGATCCCGCTTTTAGCAGGAATGGCTTCAAATATTTCTGCCACACATGTTCCTCTCAGGTAGATTGATTTTTTGTAACACATTTTTGACTTTTCATAGGTTATCACGCTATGTTCATAGGTTGTCGAATACATTGTTCCTGGCCTTGATGCTAGACCACCATTTGCTTCAGCTGGCATTGATTGGGGAACTGATATACACTGGGTTCTTATATGAAATGCATCAAACATCACCAAAAGTAATGGTATATATAAATGGCTAAAATGCAGAACTACCAAAATAACTATGACTGCAAAGTGCAAACAGTGATGCAGAGACATGCTAGTTTCCGTGTGCTTTCCTGGAGGTGACAACTTCATAGATATTTTTGGAAGTCTTTGAGTTGGTGACTTTGTAGTTGGTAATAGAGAGATGGAGGTTGTACTGACTAGCTGATGTGTGTGTGTGTGTGTATGTATGTGTGTGTGTGTGCGTGTGTGTGTGTGCGTGCGTTATCAGGTACACAGCCACCCCAGGCGGAGGTCCCACAAACCATCCAGTTCCTTCGTGCCTGATGGCTGGTTGCAAGCTGTCGCCCCTCCAAGAGACAAGATGGAGCTGTTTGCTGTACTCTGCATAGACACCAGCCATTACGTGTCCTTCCTTAAGTACGGACCAAACACCACTGACTGGGCCTTCTTTGACAGCATGTCCGACAGAGAAGGTGAGGACAAAGACACCGGGGGAAAACCAGGCAGATATAATGCATATAATCTATAGAAATGCATGCATGTCTGTATAAATGTTTGCGTTTGAATAATCTCTGAGCAACTGATGTGTAATCTCTTGTAGGGGAGAGTGACGGATACAACATCCCTGAGGTACGACTGTGTCCAGAGGTGGCCACATACCTGGATATGCCTCTCACACAGCTCGCCCACCTTCAGCCCAGAGACATGAACGATGTGGCCAAACGCCTCTTTTGTGACGCCTACATGTACCTCTATCAGAGTCCCAGCGTCTCACTCTACCACTGACACATTCGATGTACTGCCACTTATGTAGGGTGCGATTTGTAGGAGGGAGGGATCCCCCCCCCCCCCCCCCCCCCCCCCCCCCTTTCTGGTTTTCATATCCTTACCTCTGCAAAGTCATTTTCATCTTTGGTGGGGACAGGGACTACCCCCGCCCATATCCATTATTGCAACTTAACTGATGTTACTTAAAATATAGCTATGTTACTAAAAATATATATATCTTGTGATAGCACAAGAAATGGTGATGTTGGGATGGAGATTAGCGTTCCTGTACAGGGTGATTCCCAGATTTATTATGACGAAAAAACGTGACGTAGACCTGCTTGCTAGCGACTCACCTGAGACACGTAGTAGGAGGTGCACTGAGCCTGTGCGCTTTTCCAAATGAAGAGATGGTCGCGAGTGGCTTGCTGTCAGTGCAGACAGATCAGTCAAGTGCCAAGGTTGTTCGGACTTTTTTTTTTTTTTTGCAATTTTGTAAAAAATCAACACTGCCTATGGTAAAAAATATTGTATCGATGGATTGCAGAAGCTAGTAAAATGCTGCTGGAAAAACAATAGCCTTAGCAACATGGTAGGGTTAGGGTTAGGGTTACCCTGAAAATACAGTGTTCATTTCCATGAGTAACCCCCCCCCCCCCTTCTGTTCTTTCACAAATCGCACCCTGCTACCACTGACATTCACTGTATGTGCCATAGACACAGCTTTGCTCTTACCCCCTCACTGACACCAATGTACTTGAACTGCAATTTTCCAGAAGGATCTAATGCCTAACCGATCCTCTACCAAAGTTACCCAACCAACCCTTAGCACTGTCAGGTTTTGCTATATCTGAGTAGCCACCAACTTAACCCAAACTAAATTATTTAGAATTCATAGACAACATGATTTTTTATTATTTTATCAACTGTAGGCTTTGCTTCCCTTTGGCTGTGGTGTCTTGTGCAAAGGTGTTGCTGTTTGTAAATGTGCTCTCTTCATTTTACTTTACTTTCAATCACTGATTGCACTTGCATTTCTTGTTTAACAAGAAATTGTTTTTTGATTTTGCTGGATGAACTGACAGCTCATAAAAGAGTGGGTATATTAATGTCATCTGAGCTATTCTTATTCTCACTTTTACAGAAGGCTCAGGTGTCATATGTGTTATGGTACCAATTCTTAAGGTTTTAAAATGATTTGTATCGTTTACCAGGAAAATACAGTCTTTAGCTTTCTTTAGCACTGGTATGACCAAGACACAGTGACACTGTCTTCTAATCAGTGCAAATCAGCCCCAAAGGGACTAGGGCTTTCTCATTACTGGCATACATGTAGAGGGAGATACTATGCTGCTGTATAATGCTCTTTTATTACTACTGATGTCTGTGTTTTTTTTTACATTGCACCAGGACCAAACGCGGAGATATCAATATGTCAGAAAATTGTGAAATTAATTGTGCATTTTTTGATGAATTATTTTTAAAGCTATTGTTTATTCCAGTGACTCATTGTATGCAAACTTTTCCATTGTGTATTCTCTGTCGGACCTAATCCTGATTGGGAAAGAAGGGTTGGCTTCAAATTATACTGATTTAAAAATAAAACCGGAAATTACTGGTCTGGTTTATTCCATGTTTATGGATTCGTTCATTTTGAACTAATTCCCATCTAGCCATCTATGTCATTTTTAAAATGTACAGAGTGCCAGTTAGCACAGATATGTGCTTAATACATTGCACAAGGACCAAACGGGGACAAAAGTATGTCTGAAATTCTTAAAAATAAGCGTGCGTCTTCTTGACATTAATTGCTTTTAAAGCTCTTACTGTTTATTCCCATGACTTTATGTATGGAAGCCTTTACATTTTGTATGGTCTGTTATGTACGATAAGAAAAGAAGTTCAGCTTGAAACAGTATTTTCAAAAAAATGTACAAAAAAACCACAGGTCTATTTTAGTCCATATTAATGTATCCTTTAATTTCCCATCACGATGAAAAAATCCCTGTCTTTCTAGCCATGTCATTTTTTAGAATGTGCAGAGTACCAGTACATTCCAAGACACTCCAGAGAACCACATTTGCCTCCAGGGGGTTGAAAAAGATTATTTAAAGATCAGTGTCTGTGCTAAGGGATATGCTTTCATCAGTTCCCCATGGATTAATAAGGCTTACTGGAAATGTACTTCTTAACCGACAAACTCCATAATGGGAGAGTTCCGGTTGAGCATGTGAGACAGCAAGACGCAGGTGGAGAGTGCTCCCGGGTGTCGTGACAAAAAACTTTTTATTTCGCATCTCGTGCGCATCTTTAAACCCTTGTTTGGTAATTTTTACGACTTGTAACATCGTTTTTTATTATTTGGCTGAAATGGCACCAGGTAAACACCGCCAAACCAAGCTTCACACAGCTACTTCTGCTAACACGGGACGTGCTAATGTTCTGGCTAGTGCTGGTTGTGCTAAGTTACCTGTGGACTTGGATAACCTACGTTCCGCCTTAATGTCGGACTTAACATCTGCCATCACGGATCAAATTAAGTTGGCGATTGATACTGCCCTGGCGCCTATTGTTGATATGATGGAAAGACTGACTGTTAAGGTTGAGTCCCAGGAGCGCCGCATCGTTGATATGGAGCATCACCTCTCCGCTTACAGTGACAGGGTTGTGGCGCTAGAAAGAGCGGTAGAAGAACTTAGCGCGGGCAACAAACAACTTGTTGACAAAGTAGAGGACCTTGAATCGCGCTCTCGCCGCAACAATTTACGTGTCGTTGGTATTCCGGAGAAGGCCGAAGGTGTTGATCCAGTAACATTCATGTCCAACTTCTTCGCCGATGTGCTGGGGCAGGACGTTTTCCAGTCACCTCCAGCCCTGGATAGGGCTCATCGCATCGGCTCGATCCCAGACCCCAACTCCAGCGAGGGGCCGATTAAGCCAAGGGTATTCATAGTCCGATTTCACAACTATCGGGAAAAGGAGCGGGCCTGGCGCTGGCTGGTTAATAACCAGAAGCAGCTCACTCATCACGGTCGTAAAGTCTACATCTTTCCGGACTTTAATGCCAGCGTCGCTAAAAAGAGGGGGGCTTTCACTGGCATCAGACGGTCCCTGAAGGAGAGGGGCGTTCGGTCCTCTCTGCGCTATCCAGCTCGGCTTCACATTGACCATGGCAATGAGAAACTCCACTTCACATCGCCGGAGGAAGCACAGCGCTGGTTTGACAATGTATTTACGTCAGGATGATAGATGGACTGTATTGTCCGGTGAATCAACCGTATTGCTCGGCTATCTTTTATTTCTTCCTGTTACGGTAGCCAGCTAACCTTAGGTCCACCCAACAGTTAGCCTGCTAGCTTATGGGGCTACCACAGACCTAGGTCTGTGCTAGCCACCTTGTTAAATTCTACTACCGTATGCTGGCTGCCTATGTTTAGTATTTTGTTTCCCTTTAGGCCTATGCCATCTTGAATAATTGTTATTACTACCGCACTCCCGCATTATATTAACGTGATATTTTATTTTAATTTTACGCGATGTTATGTCATGCCTGATCTCAGGATATTTGGGGTTCTACTTTTAATTCATATTTCTGGCACTTGTATTTTATTACTATTCTATATCTATTTTATCAATATCTACTATGTTATTTTTCTACCCGGGGGCCTCTCTGTTTAGTAGAGGTTACTTGTTTTCTGTATGCATCGGAATCAGATGAATAGTTTTGCCGCGATTTCTCTTGCTTGGAGAGAGATTAGGGACTGGGAGGGAGGGAGGGGGGGTGGTAGGGGAGGGCTATGGGGGCTATTACTTGCCCTCTACGCACACTTGTTTCCTTTTATATATGTACTTATTCCCGTGTTTATGTATGTTGTTTTTATGTATATTGCTTTGATTTTATTTAACCTACAGTGTTCCTTTATGGTGGTTGTTGAGATATTACCCGTCCCTACAGAGGGCCATTGCTTTTTGCTACAACTAGCACTACAGAGGTATTTTTTACGCCCATCCTGCCTTTTTCTTCACACAGATGTCGGATATGGGTGACCAACGTGTTAAAGCAACTTCATCAGTGAGATTCGTGAGTTGGAATGTAAAAGGGATGAATAGCCCTGTGAAGCGATCTAGAGTGTTGTCTCGTTTAAAACAGTTGAGAGCAGACGTGGTTTTTATCCAAGAGTCTCATTTACGTGTCAAAGATCAACATAGGGTGAAGCCCCCTTGGGCTGAACATTACTTCCACTCTAGTTTTGATTCCAGGGCCAGGGGAGTTGCCATTCTGATCCACAAAAATTTACACTTTTCCGCAAGCAAAGTTATAGCTGACAAAAATGGTAGATATTTAATTGTAGTAGGCTCCATTAACCACACACCTGTTCTCCTGGTGAATGTATACGCCCCCAATTTTGATAATGTAGACTTTGTTAATAACCTTATAATGCAGATACCAAATCTGAACACCCACCAACTTATATTTGGTGGAGACTTAAATTGTGTTTTCAACCCTGTGTTAGACAGATCCAGTACTCAGACCAGTGCGCCATCAGCCATGTCCAGAGCTTTCTCTGATTTTATGATACAGCATAAATATGCAGACCCTTGGAGATTTATGAATCCCCTAAATAGAGAATACTCTTTCTTCTCCCATGTCCACCATACATATTCTCGTATTGACTATTTTTTTGTTGATGGCTCTCTCCTCTCAAAGGTTACGAACACAGAATATTTGCCTATTGTTGTATCTGATCACACACCCCTGCTTCTGGATATAGACTTGAAGTCCCACTGTAAGGATCGTCCTTCTTGGAGATTGAACTCTTTGCTTCTATCAGACCCCTCCTTCTGTGAGTTAATTACGTCTTCTATTGACACTTTTCTTAGGGTAAACAACACTCCAGACATATCTTACTCGTTACTATGGGAAACTCTTAAGGCTTACCTCAGAGGATATATCATATCTTACTCTTCGCATCAAAATAAACTTAGGAAAACTAAACAGACCGACATCTCCAATGCCATTCTTAATATCGATCGTCAGTATGCTCTGAACCCGTCTCCTGAGCTCTATAAACAACGCCTTGATTTACAGGCTGAGTTTGACCTTCTGTCTACTGGGGCGGCCGAGAGGTTACTGCTTAAGTCTAGAGGCACCTATTATGAATATGGTGATAAAGCTAGTCGCCTTCTAGCCCATCAGCTAAAGCGTCAGGCAGCAAGGCGTGCTATTCCACAACTTAAGAATCCTTCAGGTATAATAACTATTGATCCAGTTGAGATAAACTCTACATTCCAGTCTTATTATTCTTCTCTTTATACATCTGAATTTTCCAATGAATCTGGCATGAGCCATTTTATTAATAGCTTGGATATCCCCACTTTGGATTCAACTGTAGCTGATGAACTTGATGCCTCAATACATCTGGATGAAGTTAAACGCTCGATTATGTCATTGCAGTCAGGTAAAGCCCCGGGGCCAGATGGTTTCCCCCCAGAATTCTATAAGAAATTCCACATTCAATTGGCCCCATTGCTTCTCTCTGTGTTTCAGGAATCTCTAGAACAGGGCTCACTCCCCCCCACCTTACGTCAAGCCTCAATCTCCCTTCTGTTAAAAGAAGGCAAAGACCCCGATCTGTGTGATTCCTACAGACCCCTGAGCCTCCTCAATGCTGACGTTAAGGTATTGTCTAAATTATTGGCTAACCGCCTTGATAAGGTTCTCCCCAACATAATTTCTGAAGAACAAACTGGTTTTATAAAGGGCAGACATTCCTTCTTCAATCTTAGAACACTTTTTAATATTATCTATTCCAAAGACTCTAGTCAACGGCCTGAAGTAGCAATTTCCCTTGATGCAAAATCGGCATTCGATAGAGTTGAGTTTAACTATCTTTTTTCCGTTTTAAAAAAGTTTGGCTTTGGGGACACACTAATATCTTGGATACGGCTCTTGTATACCTCACCCCTAGCCTCTGTAAACACCAATATGATCAGGTCTGAATATTTCCCCATAGCTCGTGGTACTCGCCAGGGTTGTCCACTATCTCCTCTGCTGTTTGCCATTGCCATAGAGCCCCTCTCTATAGCCATTAGAAAGTCGGATTCTTTCCTGGGGATTACCCGTAGGGGTATTGAACACAGGCTTGCATTGTATGCAGATGATTTGATTTTGTATGTAACCGACCCCCTGTCTCATCTACCTAACATTTTATCTTTATTGGACGACTTTGGCTCCTTCTCTGGATACAAGCTCAATCTGCAAAAGAGTGAATGCCTCCCTATTAACTCAAAAGCTCTCTTGCTTACACAGTCTGATCTACCATTTCACCTGAATACATCCAGCATTAAGTATCTTGGAGTGACTGTTACCCGTACATTGTCTGCTTTATTAGATGCTAATTTCACCCCCCTGCTTGACCGTATGAAATCTGCTTTCCAGAAATGGCGAAATCTACCCTTATCTATGCTGGGCAAAATTAATGCCATTAAGATGAACATTCTCCCCAAATTTCTGTACCTTTTTCAATGTGTCCCTCTATTTTTGCCCAAATCATATTTTAAGTCTATTGATCAAGCTGTCATTTCTTTTATATGGGGTGGGAAAAACCCTAGGTTTAAGAAGTCTCTGTTGCAGCAGTGCACACTCAGTGGTGGACTGTCGCTACCAAACTTCATGTATTATTACTGGGCCGCAAATATCCCAAAATTTCTGTTTTGGGTGCACGACCCCCAACCACTGTGGTGCCAACTTGAATCGAGCTCATGCGTGTCTTCCTCTCTTCCTGCTCTTCTCTTTTCATCACTCCCAACTTCCCCCTCCCGCTACACAGATAACCAAATTGTTTGTAGTTCATTGAAAATCTGGTATCAATTCAGGCGCCATTGTAAGTCACACTCTGCTTCTGTCCTCATGCCCATAAACAACAATCATCTCTTTCCACCTTCGTTCTTAGACGATGCATTCCGTGTGTGGGAGAGAAACGGCATACAGACATTCAAGGAATTATACATTGGCAGTGATTTTGGTAGCTTTGCAGACTTGTCCACTTCTCATAATTTGCCTAAAACACATTTATATAGGTACTTTCAAATTAGGCACTGTGCCTCCAATGTTTTTTCCAACTTCCCCTCTTCTCCTCCAGAACAGCCTTGGGACTTTCTTTTTAAACTTAAACCAAATCAGAGGTCACTTATATCAGTCATTTATAAAGGACTACTTTCACTTGACACAGATATCCACTGTAATTCCATGGCTGCCTGGGAGCAGGAGCTGGGCGTTGATTTTGAGGAAGATTTCTGGGAGAGAGCCATTGACAAAATCCGTAAATCATCATCATGTGCTCGTTTGAGTCTGATTCAGTTTAAAATTGTTCAAAGATTACACCTGTCTACTTCAAAATTATCTAAAATATATCCTGACATAGATGATGCTTGTGTGAAATGTGGTAGTACACCCTGCCATTTATCTCATATGTTTGCCTTATGCCCCAAAGTTAGTAATTACTGGAATTCCATTTTCAAAACCCTCTCAGACATTCTAGGTATCACTCTGGAGCCGTGTCCTCTTGTGGCCATTTTTGGTATTACACCCCGCCTTGCACTCCTCAGCAACACCCATGCCAATGTTGTGGCCTTCGCCACCCTTCTGGCTAGGCGTAGGATTTTACTGAACTGGAAATCCCCACAACCCCCTTCCTTATCAATGTGGTTGAAAGATGTTATGTTCTTCCTAAGCTTAGAGAAAGTCAAGTTCACCCTGCGTGGGGACACGAGTAAATTTTTCAAACATTGGAGCCCTTTCATAGACTACTTTACTGAATTACGGGCACTGCCATGAGCTTTGCAAATGTACTTTCCCTTACTTTTCCATACCTTTGCTTCTGGGTTTAACCTCCCTTCTGTAATTTTGTTGTCTCTCATAATCACAATAGTCCCTGTTACTCCCATGACTGCACCTGTTGTGATGGTTCAGCAAACACTAACCACCCTTTTTTTTTTTTTTTTTTAATTTGTGTACGATTTTGGTTGGGGCTGTTTCCTTATGTCATTGTCAGTCCCCTTTAGATTTTTGTTGTTGTTTGTCTTTCACTTATGTTATTATTTTTATCAGTTGAGTTGTACCGTCTGTTGCTTTCCCTATAATTTGAAGCACTAGTATGCCATGCATGTTGTAATGTAAGTGTGTGTCGGGGGATGGTAAGGGGTATGGGGGGGGGGGGGGGTGTCTAGTGATGGGGAATTTAGGGTGGGTGGGAGGGTAACCATTTGTACTGTATACTGTATACTTTGTATCCATTCTTTGACTGAAAATGAATAAAAAGACATTGACCAAAAAACTCCATAATGGAATGGATCCTTGGCATCTCGTAGATGCCCATAGGAGGCAGGTACTCTGGACCAACCTCTAACAAGTGGGGATGCCCCTTACAGGTAGAAGACACACTGAGGTTATAATGCTACCCATTAGCAAATTGTTCGTGGTAAGAGTGTGGTCCATCAAAGGTTCATGTTATGCAAAAGCAGCCATCTAGAGCTGTGGTCAAGGAATCTTCTGGCTTCTCTAAAGAGGTCAAAGTCAATGTGCCCGGACTAGCACAGAGGGATGTCACAAAGGTCAATTTGTTCAATAATAGTTACTTCAGATGAAAACAAACAGCACATGTGCGCAGTGACCGGAAATCTATGCAGCATGACCTTCTCCTTATGGCAAGCTAGTGGAGTGGAGAACAACCTGTCATAAGCATATACGTGCCTACATTTGAGTAGCAGAGTCTGGGAGATTTCAGCAGCGGTAATCAAAACATACTGACTTCATTATAAATAAAACAAAGTTTGGACCTTGTACATTCCAGGGAAAACAGGAGAGTTCATAGGTTTCGTGGCAGGTGTTTTAGAAGTCAGCTTGTTACCCTCACTGCTGTTCAGCTTAATTGAAGACACATGCAACAATGGTGGTATAAATCAGAAATCAACGAGAGAAGAGGTACTTGAGTTGGATCAGTACGATGGCTGTACCGTTTCATCTTTGCCTTGCCCCTTTGTTACATCAGACAGAATCAAAGGAGACAAGAAGTCCTCCCATATATTGGCTCTACCCAAGTGGTGACGTTCCAGGCTAAACAATGAAGCCAAAACTGAGCGTTCTAAACTTACAATACCTCAGACATCCATTGGGGTTTGGCTGCAGAAACGAGCAACTTCGCATAGACTCCCATGTTAAAAGCCCATTTTCACAGTAAAAATAAGTGTATTTTAGGATCCATTAGTTTAATCCCCATAATTTACATTGACATTAATAAAATGAACTGGCATAAATGGTGGCGGCTTGAACCTTCAATTTAGGCTTCATCTGGTTTGTGAGAAAGTCTATGTGTGACATCACAGAGGGTTTGTCCTGTTCTCTTACATACAGTCGATGGTTGTTCCTGACCAAAAACTGGCTCATCTACCGGACTGAAGACTCAGCTTCAGCTCATTTGAATCAACTCCTCTACGGATTACATCGACCTAATACATTGCAGGGCTTTTCTTAAGTTACATTCCATTTATGGAGATTGGCTTCAACAGCACTGTTTATGTAAAATTGATTTACCTGTGTAAAAAAAACAACTTGCAAGCTGGTCTGTTTTGCATTTGACCACAATTTTTCTCAGTATTAACCCTTTGACCTAGAATTAGGATCAAGGCATGCAGTGTCAGGATTAAAAATTGAATTGCTGGATGGCTGGAGACCTGCTTGCTTTTTCATTAGCTTCTGTTCAATGAAAACCCAGCCAAAGGCCCAACAGCCAAGTATGTCCCACTCATGTTGAAGTTCCAGTCCTCTGACGAGAGAGCCTTACACTCAAGAGTGAAATCAACACCCTCTGTTTGTGATATGTCCTAATCCTCTCCTAAGCCTGTGCAAAAATGTTCTTAAAGCTACAAGATCCTGGTAAACTTAGGTCTCGCTGAATGACACAGTTGTCACACTTTTTTTTTTATTATTTTCCAAACAGATAATGCGGTATACATGTTCCCAAACAACAACTCATATTTATGCAAAGAATGTCGAACTAAAATATTTCATGCTCTAAAAGAACTCATGTCTGCAATGGCGTTTTTATGAAACATCAAGATATATATATAAAAAAACAGGTCCCTCCTCTGACAGAAACAACGGCTACGTATTCTATTTAAAATAGCAAAACTTGAAAAAAGGAGTCTTTCTTTCTTTTAAGTGTCTGTGAAACCAATGTCTTTTAGAGCAGTTGGAGATCTGTTGTGTTGATTCTGGAGTTTTCCAGAGTTGTCATAGGCTCACAGTAACCTTCTTGAAAGCCCAATATTGGGAAGGAAAGTTCACTGCTTAGCTGTCAGCATAAGGCTAAAACTGGGCCAGTCTGCTTCTTCCAAATTCATGTGCAGCGGACAGGACCAGTGTTCAAATGGTGCACATTAAACCTCGGGGTTAAAACTGGCTTCTATTTATCCTGACTGATGTGATCGACAGTTGCCACGGATGGAAACTACAAGTCCCAAGATTCAACAAAAAAAAATAATAAAAAAAAAAAATAGAGGGGGAGGAAAAAAAAGGTTACTGAGTGTGTTGGCCATTGTTGGAGTTTTTGTACAGTTCTCTACTGTGGGCCTTCGCAGATGATATTTTACAAGATGAGACAACTCTACACAGCGGCGCGCCGGCTTCTCTCCTTGAAGCGCTTTCCACGGAACACGCACCTGACGGGCAGGGGATCAGACAAAACGACGACCGGAAAACACCTCCTAGGTCCCGCCCACCCCCATACAAAAAGACAATAAAAAAAAAACGAAAAATAAAAAACAAAACAAAGCAGCACAGTTACTGAGGGGCATCAAGACCCACACTGGGAAAGGGAGACGGTGAGAAAGAGAGAGAGAGAGAGAGAGAGAGAGAGAGAGAGAGAGAGAGAGAGAGAGAGAGAGAGACAGACAGACAGACAGAGTGAGAGTGAGAGAGAGTGAGAGAGAGAGATGGGGGATGGGGAGAGAGGGGAGAGTGAGGAAGGGAAAAAGGGAATATGTAGGAGGTAACGGGGGAAGCATCAGTCTTTTCTGGACCTGGCAGGTCTCGACTTATTTGTGCTCCTTTGTTGGAGCAAAGTAGAGCTCCATGGGCTTGTTCACCTTCCAGTACTTCTCACTCACCAGCTCCAATGAGAAGGAGCCATTCAGGACCTGAGACAGAAAAACAATAGACTGGTAACTAAAGGTAACTTACGACAATGAGTGCACAAGAACTGTGTGTGCATGTCTGTGCATGCACGACAGAGACAGAGAGGAAGAGAAATCAAGGAGCAATGGAGAATGCAAAACACTGGACCAAATGTTATAGGTTAGGCATGTAGTCAGTGTCCCAAGTTGGGCTGGGAACAGACTACCAGCATGGTGTGCAAGGCATCTGTGTTCTGTGAATGCTGCTATGCGGTAGTGTGGGTCATTTACACTTTCAAATTTTAAAGCAGTGTTACCACATTGCTACCACCATCCCCTTCTTGAGCTTGGCGATTGTGGCGTATGTTGAACAATAAGTTTAACAATAAAAATCAGCACTAAACACAGCTACCATGCCCACCCAATATGGACAGAGTGAACCAGACCTTATGTGTGTGGTACAAACACTGTATAAAAAGTCTGATTTATAACATAATTTGTTCAAAGTAGTTATCTGGTTTTAACGCTCAAGATGTAAAATGGAGCCCTTGAGAACGCAAAAGCGTTGTTCTTTGTTTACAGTCTTGAAACAGTCAGACACAGGTCCACAGTGAATTAATAAAAATGCCATTCAACGTGTACGGTAGACAAGAAGCTGCTCCAGGTGGCGGGAACAGACCGGTACTCACTGTGAACTGGCTGTTGGGTGTGGGGATGTAGATAGTGTACTGTTTCTCGCTGGCTGCCTCCACGTTGATGGGGCTGGCCTCGCCGTTCTTGCGCATGTCCTCCAGGGCCAGGCGCACGGCCAGGTACTTGGACAGGTGGTCCACCGTGGCGTTCCCTGAAGTCTTGATGTACCTGGGGACGAATTCCACGCTACACAGAATTAGTGATAGGAAGTGCTCTTAAACAACTGGGTTAGACTGATATTTCCAAGGGGACCCATTGTGACCACTAGTTGAGTGGAGTTTTTGTAGAGTATCTAGATATTTTGTTTTTGTGGAATTGGTATGGGGTTTTGTATAAATAACACCTTTATTTTGTATACCCTATTGGTTGCAATGCTATTGCATCTTGATATTAGAAAATTGATCTAATTGATTCTATTAATTTATCTCTGGCACCAGCCATCACTGAATTTGTGCTGACCCACCATGAAAGGTAAAGGGCAACTGGCCTGGGTTTTGTGATAGAAGCACCATTTTCAGGCTGCTATTAGATGGCCAAACAGTACTGACAGCTATGTTGCCCTACAAAGGCAAAAGGCAGTAACTACATTTTTCATCAAATTGAATTTAGACTGAAAATTGACTTTATAACACCTCCTTTGTCTTGTGATGAAATCCTTTGCTTCTTTCCATTAGTAAAGTATATAAAAGGATGATCAATATTATACGTACAGCATGTTTGACTGGGCAGTATGACAACGTTAAAGGCTTTTTTCTCAGTGTCTATGTTTACGTAGTTACTGCACTTTGCCGTTGTAGGGCAGTATGGTGGTGGTGGTGGTGGTGGTGCCCAGCTGGACGAGCATCTCACCTGGTCTGTGCCGCGTCCTCTTTCTCCATGAGCGTGGGGTGTGGGCGGAAGACCAGCTCGATTTCGCTGGCCCCGTCCAGCGCCAAGTCGCCGCCGGCGCCGTTCTCCGTGGCGTTGTCCATGTCCAGCCCGGAGTCGTCCGACGTCTTGGTGCGCTTGATGCTGGGCCCTGCCTCCTGGTTGCTGTGGACCGAGGCGTTGCTGCAGTGGGAGCTGTCGCCGTTGTCCTCTGCCCCGCTGCCGTTCTCCACCTGATGCTTCTTCCCCCGCTGGAGCCTACGGACACACGGACACACACACGGAGACACACACGGACACACACACAGACACACACACACAGACACACACACACGGACACACACACACGGACACACACACACGGACACACACACACGGACACACACACAGACACACACACACACAAATTAGTTACCCCAAATTACCTGAAAGAAATTGGTTAACACAAGTTATGCGTTGATGTGTGGTGTGTGATGAAATTTCTGATACATAATGACAGCTATGCATCAACCAGATGGGTGCGCTGACACGCTGAAAGTGGTCAGGTGAGGTAGGTTCCCCTCACATTGTGAAGTGCAATGTGTCACTGTTGTTGTAAATCAAACTGTTACATTTGTGGCAACAGCTTTGCTGTTGAACATCTTTTTTCACTTTCTCTTTACACGCAAGTGTATAGGCACACGCATGAACACCTGTGCCCCCTACCCCATTACCCAGTTACGCTTCCTACCATATCTACAGCACACGCGCACACACACGCAAACGCACACGCGTGTGGTTAGAGGGAAACCCATGTGGGTCAGTGACCTGTTCATGGCCTGGATCTTCAGGCCCTCCTCGATGCTGTGGCTGAGCGCCTGCTGGTTGTTGTGCTTGCTGATGCGGGCGAGCACGCGCTCTTGGTGCGCCTCGTACTCGTCTCTGCTGGGGTAGATCTTGCTGATCAGCGCGTCGAAGTTGGGGTCCGGCCGCAGCGAGCGCTTGGACACGAGCTTCTTTCGGCAAGTGGGCACTCCTTTCCTGCAGACAGACAGAGGGGGGCACAGGGTTTAGAGGGGTCAAAAGGTTAGAGTGCTACAGGTTACAGGAGGTTAAAGTGTGTGGCACCAGAGTCTAAATATACACATGTGAGCTCAGGAGAAATGCGAGTTATGGTGGCCAAATGGCAGATGTAAGAGTGGGTGCTCAGACACTGGTGGTATTTTTTAATCTGTAAATGTGTATGGGAGGGGCTGCCCACTTACAAAGGTGACTTTGCATGAGATTGATTAAAATGTGAGCACACCTTTGTGAGATGCACCTTGGTCAATAGATTTTGTTTTAGCATTTTGGCATGACATGAAATTGAGAGTCGCAATTGTTCACGCTTGCAGCCCTGGTGTACAGATCTGAAGTGCTCTGCTTGTGAGCAGGTGCTCTGCTTGTGACCCCCCCCCCCCCTGCAGAGCCTAAACAGGGCATAACAACTCACCCAGAGCGTAGTGCGGTGATGATGCAGTCTGCCGCAGAAGCGGTGCAGGCACTCCTTGGTCGTCATGGTGTTCTTCAGCATGTCCAGGCAGATGGGACACATGAGCTCACTGTGAAGGCTGCGTGGGGACACGGCGATCTCCAGGCCATCTGTGATGGCCTCCTGCACAGGCAGAACACAGCACAGCTTATCATCCGACACACCTTACAGGCCCTTTTTGCGCCCTTTGTCCCACACACCATGGCATTCCATACTGCCTCTCCTCTAAACTCAGCTAATCGTCTCAATTTAGGCCCCTGAGATGTTTTTGACCAGTAGAAGTAGCAATAAACAGGTCTCTTGCTGCCAAAGATATGTTAACCATGTCTGTTCGTGATTCTATCTCACCCAAGTTATTCCCCAAAATAATGCTGTACTCAGTGAACGTAGGGGTGATGCAAGCATTAAATTGTAAAGACTTAACGATTCATTCAAGTCTGTGCATGTATTTATATTGTGTGTATGTACTCCTATATATATATATATTTTCGTCTGTTAGTGTTTATCACCTGTGGGGTCCTCTGCAGCTCATACAGACTGAGCTCCCAGGTCTTGCTGAGGGGCTGGACCCCATTTGTCTGTACGGTCTGAGTCATCCTCCACTGCTGGGAAGAAGAGAGGCTAGTGTCACTTTACACCAGAGCCACCTGAAAGACAAACACACGGGTAAACAAAGAATTTCGGTGAATTGGCTAGTTAATTGGCTGGCGTTTTGGAGAACTGTGTAATTGGAATAAATCTACAAACATCCATCTAAATAGCTAGGGCATTGGACAGATCATTTCAATAGGTGAAGAAAAAAACTCAATTGGTTACAGTCACAGACTTGACAGACGTCAAACAGACACTGCTGCCTATTCCCATCATCGTCTGGTGTAACAGTTCCCGATGACAATACACATCACAAAAAGTCCGGTACTATCCAGCAAAAAACGAATTCTGTGCTGCTAGGCTGCCGTGTATCCATGCGTCCGCAGATGTGCCCTAAGCACTTGTCTTGGCAACACACAGGTTGAGACCACCGCTCCCGTTAAAACACATCCTATGAATGCGAAACATAACTCGGAATAATGTCCATCGTGAGTAGAATGAACCATGGCCACAATTTGCCTGGCATTAGTCAAAACAAACACAACTGGCATCTTCACTGTCAAGCAAAACAATTACACGCTTACATTTCACATGTAGTAGACAGCTCGCTGTCTTAACCAAATGAAAACACAACCTCCAGTCAAACTGTGTAAGCATCATCAGTAAATGTTTAAGGACATAAGCATCCTTGCCGTTCTCGGCTGACACGTCAGCTAATAACAGACCCCTTCAGATAATTGGAGGAGAACAGGCTATCCCTAGTTGGGTTATTTGTCGATACTTCACAGTCCTCTTTGTGTTAGCGTGTCGTGTTAGCTAAATTCCAGCCAACCAATACTACGACAAAGACTATAAACACAGAGATCCATAAATAACTGATGTTTGTGCACTGTCGAGTATCTCCATGACTTACTATAGAGTCTTCAGCGAGTACAAATCGAGAAGTGCTCTTCGTTTTGGTGTATGCGCTGTCAGGAAAATAAAGCATAACATTTCTGTTAGCTAACTAGCTACTTACTAGCTTGCTAGAAAAACGTAGGACCTTAGGTTAGCTACCAGATACATTCTCGAGGAAGCAAACAAGGTACAATGATTTTAACCTTATATGAAAACTAAATAAGCAAAACAATAGCTGAAATGTATCCTTCAGTCCTAATGTGGCAACAAAACTCACCACTGGCTTTACAAAACATCGTATTACAACCGTAATTCTATATCTTGATGTACTTACAATTTTGTGTTGTGGTGCTACTATTCCAGACCAGCGCGTTCTAGCACTCTCAATATGGCGGAGTAAAAATCTCGCAATGGGATATGGGAAACGTAGGAAGTATAACTTGATAAAAGATATAGCCTCGTATCTATCACGTTGTAGTAGTTCTTATCCTCCTTATGCAGTCTATGGTTGTAGCCTAGATGTCAACCGATTATCCGTATGTGGTCAAAACACAAAGAATTAAACAGTAGTCAAACAGTTATCATTCAGGTATAGTTTCAGGCAGGTTTCAGGTATAGTTTCAAGTACAGTTTATGTCAATACCGCGTCAGGAGGGAAATCAATAATTTTAACCTGCTTCCAAAATTTGATTAATCAAAATGGACATGCAGGCCAACGTTGAGCAATTTTGATTCTGTGTTGCTCAAATAATTTCGTAATTACTCTCTAGGCTGTACAATAGGCTGAGCGCGAGGAAGTTGAAGGAGATTTGTGATACTTTTTTTTTTTTTTTTTTTACGAGGGTGACTGCACGCCCATCATTTCATGACAGCCACCAAGAAGAGGCGCACCCGTGTGCAGACTCAGAAGAGAGTAGCGACAAAGGCTGAAGTTACCCTTGACCATGGGTGGATCAGCCTCCAGTCAACTGGATGAGACAACATCCAACCACATAAGAGGTAGGCTTGCTGATCATTTTGTGCATAAACGTACGCATTGCTGAGGAGTGAAAGTCTGGTTTTCCAAAACATTAGAGCGGGTTCATCAGTGTGGCGGAGGGTTTCAGAATGACTTTTTGTGCACTTCGGTTAATAACCGGCGAATAGGCTACCTGTTTAAACTCAGAGACGATTGATACATAGACTATGGAACCAGACTAAAGAAATCTAATACGAATTGCAACCAGAAAGACATTGCCCTTAGCCGATTGAATAAAATGTGTGTAGATAAAAATAGAAACAGCTGAAGCATTCGAGCTCAGTGACAAGAAGTTGGAAATCTGCTGGTTGGAACGAATTTTTAAACTAAATTAAAGAATGCGTAGCCCAATTTTCGGTGTTGTTTATTGTCAGCTTTACTGCTGAAATGCTCACGTTGATAGCCTGATAGATCTTCATTTGACAAGGGTACTGTTTTTTGTCAGAACTGAGATACTGTCATGATGAAAAGACCACAGATAAAAATGAAACGAAGAGAAGAGGCTACAAACACAAATATTGCCAGGTTTGTCAATGGGAAGTCCTTCTCAAAATAAAAATATTATTGAACTGACTTCATGCCCGTCATAACGGGCTAATCTATCACATTGGGTAACCGTTTTTTAATATATATATATAACATGCTTTTTAGTCAGCTGATCTTAATGAAGTGCTCATGTGAGCATAGGTGAAAAAAAAATACTGTCAGAGAAACACTGTTGTAAATGTGTCCTGCCCAAGTTGTAAAGACTAAAGACTGTAGGCATAGACTGAGAGTGCCTTTCACAAGTGTCTTCATCCACGTTTCCAGGAGTGCAAATATAGAGTTGCACACCAGCTTTTTTTAAACAACATAAATACAGTGACTCAAGGCATCCACCACTGGAGTACTGCTGTGGAACTGAAGGGGATCTCTCAGAACCGAGCTCTGGAACAGTCTGACCTCATGGAGAGAGGCTCTGGAGAGGGGGTGGGGTGTGAGGCCCTCCCCATGACATCACACTGCTCCTGAGCTCCAACGGAGGGGGAGCGGACGGGTATGGAGAATTTGGGCCAGCGCACCCAGGCAAACACTCACACGCCCATGCAAAAAAGTCAGCAACTTGGGCTTGAGTCTGACTCAGAGTTGGACTCATAGAGTGCGTCTGCTTTGGATGTGTTTTTGAACCATATGGGTGCAGTTAGTGAATGCATCTTCATGCGTAATGGAACAGAAAGACATAGCTCCTTCATAGAACACTCCCCCAGGTTAGTCAGGAGTTGTTGTCTAACACCTTTCTATTTCTGTGTGTATGTGCTTTGTGGTTGTGAATGTTTTTTTGCACCTTCCTGTAGAATGAGGCAAACTCAGATATCCCACGGATGAGAGCATAGCTCTCATCATGGTAAAATGATCTACAGTCACTCAGCAGACAACTCTGACATTTCCGTTTTGCCTGATACTATGTTGAGATGCTTAGTGACACAAACACACTGACACACGTGTGTGTGATCTCTCCCCCCACCCCCTTTTCCTTTCTCTCTTTTCTTATTCTCTGTCTCTGTCTCTGTCTCTGTCTCTCTCTCTCTCTCTCTCTCACACACACACACACACACACACACACACACACAGATGGGGAGAGAGACAGACAGAGAGAGAGAGAGAGAGAGAGAGAGAGAGAGAGAGAGAGAGAGAGAGAGAGAGAGAAAGATCTTGACAATGACTTTTCCAGACCAGAGAGGAAAGGTCTGTTGAGCCAGCCCTAACCTGTTTGTGAAGCCTTGCTTTTTTTTCTTACACATATCTAGTGCTTTTCTTGTGGGGGAAGTATGCTGACAGCGTGAAGGAGCATAATTTATTCTTCCTGCTGTTTTGGTCGAATTTTTGTCTAGGCT
Source organism: Setipinna tenuifilis (assembly GCA_030347295.1). Lineage (NCBI taxonomy): Eukaryota > Metazoa > Chordata > Actinopteri > Clupeiformes > Engraulidae > Setipinna > Setipinna tenuifilis. Next base: position 15,710,274 of record CM059276.1, on the reverse strand, counting down.
ACTCTGTTAGCTGTAGTATTTTCATAATACTGGTGTGGTTATGGAGTATCCACCCTCTACATAAAAATCTTTTTGCCTATATTTGGTCTTTCTAAAGGCATAAACAACAGAGCAACAGCTTACAGAGAAACAAGATTGATTACCTGTAAGATATTGCTGTTTTCCATTCTAGTGGTCCAGTCCTCTAGAGTAGTAAGTTCATTAGCAGCCCTTCAAAACTAGAGGCAGATGTTTTGTTGTATTGAAATAAAAATGATATAAAGACATCTGATAAAGTTATAACTTGTTAGGTATTTTTGTTATAAATTTGCTTAGATTAAGTCTGTACTACTCCAGTTTCATTATATGCCAATACAGCACGTACTGTTACACTCATTACCTATTATATAAATTAATTTTAATTAGGTTGCATCTGAAATACATTACATTAAGTAATAATAATTAGGTCTGTAATTGCATATGTATTTAAGACATGTATGCAATCTTAGGTATGTGCAGATTGTTGTTGTGTCAGGTGAAACTGGCATGGTCCTTCAGTGGAGGCCCTACAAAATCAACTTCCTCTCCCGTTCTCTTCGGCCACACATCCTGTAGTTCGACTGTGTTGTAATGACCCAGCAATTACACCCAATTATGGCTATTATCATGTTATTAAAGGCTTTTCTCAAAACAGAGATACACAGGCTTTTCCCAACCCACCCCGTCTCAAGGTGCAGAGGATTAGAACGCAGACAGAAGACACGTTTGAATATTTCCTGTAGAATTGCAGAAATAAAGCTATTTGTCTCTTCATCAAAAATTTAAAGTAAAAAGCAAACTCACATCCACTGTACTCATAAGTAGACCTTCATTGTAAGGTGGAACTGCTCAAGCTTAATAGCCAGTTTATCCTCAACTTGTTTTCTGTAAAAAAAGTCTGGCATTGTAGTCATAAAAAAACCCTATATCATGGTCAAGGTCCTATATTTCACAAACATTTTATAAAATTTTGCCTAAAGATATTAAATGTACACTCAACACCCTAGAGAGCAGACTCAGGCATGACTGTGGTTTGCTGTAGACCGTACCAACGAAAAACAGTTCAGGGAAACACCCAGATTAGTGTGAATTGGATAAGTCAGATGGGTTTTGGGGATATCTTTTGGAATGTTAAATATTGCTTCATCGTGATATGTGGGATATTTTGCTATCCCTGTATTCAACTATAGTGTGTGTGTGTGTGTGTGTGTGTGTGTGTGTGTGTGTGTGTGTGTGTGTGTGTAGTGGAGACAGAGGGAGAGTTGAAGGCCTTCAGTGCTCATTACAGGAGGCAGTACTGTGTGGCCCTCTGCTCCACACTGCAGGAGGAGCTGGAGCAGCAGAACACCAGCACAGCACTACTCCTCAAACACAGGGTACGAAAACATACACACACTTCAAGGCACTTTCTATCTCTTTCTTTCTCTCTCTCTCTGTCTACCTGTCTCTCTCCCTGTCTCTGTCTCTGTCTCTCTCTTTTTCTGTTCTTCTTTCTTTCTCTCACTTACTGACACAGACAGACACACTCATTCTCTGACTGACATTCACTCATTCACCCACTGTCAGTCAGTCAGATGGTCAGGCTGTCAGTCTCTGTCTCTGTCTCTGTCTCTCTCTCGTTCTGACTGTGTGTCTGTCTCTGTCTCTTTCGCACACACACACACACACACACACACATGCTGATTACTGCGTTATTCTTGTGGCTGCAGGAGCCATCGGGTGAATGTGAGGTGCTCTATGAGGGGGGTGTCTTGCAGTGTGAGGATGGGAAGAAGTGGAGGGATCGATGGGCCGTTATACGAGACTACACCCTGGAGCTCCATGACAGCCAGGAGGTTACCACAACATCCCTCTGCTTCCCTTGTCATTATCCATCCATCCACCCATCCATCCATCCATGCATCCATCCATCCATCCATCCATCCATCCATCCGCCCGCTCTTTATGAAGACCCTAACTTCTCTGTTAATCAATCAATCTATCTATCTATCTATCTATCTATCTATCTATCTATCTATCTATCTATCATACACACTTTTTATTCATCATTTATTCATTTATTCATATTTCATTCATCATTGTTATAATAATAATAATAATAATAATAATAATAAGAAGAAGAAGAATACTAAAATTATAATATAATAATAATAATAGTAATGATGACGATTATAATAATAATAATAATAATAATAATAATAATAATAATAATAAAACGGTTTATTTCCTGTGTGGCAGCTGTGGAAGAAAGGCACTCCTGCTCGCCAGAAGCTGGTTCTGGTTGGCGGTGCTGTGGTGACCACGAGGGAGAAGTATGAGGCTTTACTGCACAAGGCCGCTCCTGACCTGAACAGCAAGTGTCAACCATCTTCACCCGCTCTCCACTCCTCACATCCACTTTCACAACCCCAGCTGTCACACACACTCCGATAGATTAGTCACACAACATAACACCCAAAAGACAATTGCAAAAATACTTGCAAGTACTTCCAAGTTCCAACACACAGATAAGAGAGAGAAAGAGAAAAAAAAGAAAGAAAAAACAACTATACCCTCAAACACACACACTGACACACACACACACATACTCATATACAGCTTGTGTTTCTTTGGTTTGTATGGTCAAGAAGACCAGAAGAAGAACTCATACAGTTTGTGTTTTTCTGGTTCAGATGGTCAAGAAGACTTATCCCCTGAGCTGCTGCCCCCCAGTGCATTCCCAGTGTATCTGAAGCTGCCATATCGGCGACATGTTTACCTCTGTTGCCATGACGATGAACAGCGTCGCTGCTTCCTCTCCATTCTCAGTCACGCCATCCGTCATCAGAACCACGGTACTGCTGCCGTCTGCCTCCAATGAGTCAACTAACACTCTTCTGTTTCCTGTCACCGTGTGACTGTGATATTGTGTTATTTTATGCTGCTTCCCCAATTGTGTAATGTCATCTGTGACAGTTTAGCGTTTGTTTGTTGTGTGTTTGCCATTTACTTGTTGCTGTCTGGCAGTCCTGCATCTGTATCTGTGCCTATGCTGCATACTAGCCAGTCTCCACACCATTGCCTGTTGCATTCTGTTAAATGTGCTTAAAGTGTTTTTGGTCACAGAGTCTATATTGCTTTTTGCCACAGTGTGACTGTAGTCAGCAGCAGAATGGCTTGTGACTGTGTTTGTGTGTATGTGTTTGTTTGTTTGTGTGTGTTTGCTTTGTTACACATATGGGGAACAAATGTCTCTATTAGGATAGAAAAAGAGGCCACATTTGGAAACCAAATTGTGGTACTCACTTATATAACAGCATTTTTCTGTGAAATATTTCTTTACTGACAGTTAGGTTTAAAGTAGGTCTTGGCACAACTTAGTGTTTAGGCATACATTAATGGGAGTCAGTGGGAAGTCCCCACTAAGTTATGCCTACAGTGTGTGTGTGTGTGTGTGTGTGTGTGTGTGTGTGTTTAAATGTGTACAAAATGATGAAATGTCTTACACTTGGCTTGTTTGGGGCTGGCTGTGTGCCTGTGGTTGCCTTGGTAACAAGCTGATGGGATCTTGCTTAAAAAAAAAAAAAAAACACCACAAAACTGGCTGCAAAGTTTCGGGTCACTTTGAACACCACCCAGTAAAACTCAACAGACAAGCCATGCCTACATTCCACAGGAAAGAATTGTAGCTGTGTAGGTATGTACATTGTAGACAAAAAAGTTAGAAACACGAGTGGAGAAAATTGTTATCAGTTAGCTGATAAGACTCTTCTGAGGCTGTGCTATCTCTTGACCAAGGGACCGTTACATGCAAGTGGGTGGATCCCTTTCCTGGCTCATTATGCCCCCAACAACCCCTCCACCCCTCCACCTTCTCTTTTCCTCTGCTTTTCTCCACCACCCCCAACCTCCATAATAACAGTCTCAGTCTCATTTTGTTTTCCTCACCCATACAAACCACAGAGATAAGAATCCTCAACACTATCTACATAACTTCTTCCCCCTTCTTCCAACAGACCCTCTGCACAAACCTACTTGTGAGATGCAGGCCTTTCTGGCGGCCATCGACTTCCACCGACAGGAGAAGGGCCACTATGAGTCATGGGACATGCTTGTGGGAGATGACACACAGGTGACACTGGTAGTATATACATACATGTGTATAAACACATATGTGGGCAAACTGCGTGTTGGAGCAGATGGTGGTCTGTGCAGCTTCGAGCGGTATTTTTAGCGAGGCCAGGCGAGTGACGGATGTTGAGGGGGAAACCACAGAGAGACCGCACACAGATCAGCGCAAACTATGTGCACTGTCACATATACATATAACGGCTGCCTGGCAGGACCCACAGCACTCCTCACTACTAGGAAAAACGATGAGCTAGGTGTCAAGTCCAAAACCCGCTGTTCTAAAATGTCTTTACACCTTTGCAGATGTATTCTCTTTATGGCCAGACTAGAACATGTGTTTGCAGAGCTCTGCACGCTGCGTTGCTTGTTGAGGCTAATGGGGGCAGGAAGTATGCTGCAGGAAGTTGGCATACTAATAAATATACCTTTTATATACTGGTACAGCATTTTGTGAGATAGGAATGCACATTATGAATATAGTAAATAAATATATAAAATAACTTTATATATATAAAATATAAACTGTAAACAATTTTTGCCTTGGTTCACAGAACTTCCTCCAAACTGTTCTTCCTGAACAAATGTAACAATGATCAATGTTCTATTTGTCCATGTCTGGGTGTGTCTGTGTGTGTGTGTGTGTGTTTAGGTCCTCACACACCTGGTCATGGAGGGGCTCACTCCCCACCTGCAGAAGGAGCTGCTTCCTCAGCTGAAGGGGAAGAGGGCGGAGAGGAGGAGAGTCTGGCTCTCTGTAAGCCTCTTTGTCCATCCAGTCCAACGCATTTATTGAAATAGCAGAGGCAGTAAAACCCTTTGTGTGGTTTTTGGACAAGTTCCTCATTCCTATAATGTTGTTTTGTTATCCTAGTAATGCTTATGCTCTCAGCCATTTCATTGTCTTATATAAATTCTGCTTTTATTAATACTGATCCCCATAGTGTATTGGAGTATACTATAGTTTTCTATAGTGTATACTACAGTATAGGCTGACAAACAGCAATTTCACTGCATGTCTTACAATCTATCTATCTATCTATCTATCTATCTATCTATCTATCTATCTATCTATCCATCTATCCATCTATCTATCTATCTATCTATCTATCTATCTATCTATCTATCTATCTATCTATCTATCTATCTGCTGTTGTATTGAAATAATAATAGTTGTTTTTGTGCACAAAGTTGCCTTGTGCTGTTCTAAGCTGTACCCTGTTGTCGAGACCTGGTGGTGGCTGCTGTTTAGATGTTTCCATGTGCTCATTTGTGTCCTGTTGTTGTTATTGTCGTCGTTGTGTTCAGTTAGTGGAGGCTGCCCACACCCAGGTGCTGGCTCAGGTGCAGGAGGGGCTGCAGAGCCTGAAGGAGGAGTGCAGTGCCACAGCCCAACAGCAGGGGGCGCTACTGCGCTCAAACATGGACCAGATCGGCTCCTCTTGCACTTTCCTGGAGACCAAGCTTCAAGGTGACACAGATGGGCTTTTCTACAGTGTTTTGGTGTATCTGGTCTCTGTTGAATATGTACCAGCATCATGCACTTTAATTCTGAAAAAATTATATTGTATTTAAAATGGTAGGAACAACCAGGACGTTGTTTCAAAGCCACTTTCAAAATGCTCTATGTTTGTGTCATTGTGTCATTTAGAGTGATTGGTTGGTCTGTAAGTGAATTAGTAAGTACATGCCTATGAATGCATTTATCCCTTTGTTTGTGTGTGTGTGTGTGTGTGTGTGTGTGTGTGTGTGTGTGTGTGTGTGTGTGTGTGTTTGTGTGTGTGTGTGTGTGTGTGTGTGTGTGTGTGTGTGTTTGCCGCCTCAGGCATGGTGTCTGAGCAGGCTCATAGTGTGTGTGCGGAACAGATCACCCCGTATCTCACCTCCGTGCTGGAGGAGCTACTGGAGCCGGTGAACGGAGGATTCCAGGCCGTCAGGCAGCTGTGTGAGGACAGGCTGGACTGCCTGTGCAAGGACGCCCGGCAGGGCTGGGCCTTCCCTCAGGTCCAGCAGGTGAGTCACGTCACAGCGTGTGGGGGTTACGGGGGTAGTGTATGATATAGACTACTGAGGGCAATGGTGCACTGCTTGGTTATGCTGATATGCCCATGATATATATATATCAGCTTCACCTTCACCTTCACCTTTACATTTTTTCTGTCCTCCCTCCATCTTCTAACGCAGCCCCCACCCAATTCGCACTCCCAACCTCACCACAACTGCACTTTATCCCACCCTCTACCCCCCCATCACCTATTTCACCTCTGCCCTTCATCAGATAGCCATCCTCCGACTGCATTCTTTGCCCTTCTTCCCCCCCTATATATATGCATAGAGATACTTGGTAAAGAAAGGCATGCAGTGGAATTGCTGGTGGCAGCCTATACTGTACTGTAGGCAATGTTATTACTTGAAAAGATGTACTTTGCATTTGTCAGTAAATACAATGAAAATAGTCGCAGGTTTTAGTATAATTACATATATACATATGGAAAAACACAAAAGTTGCTGTGGATATGCGCAGCAGTAACAGATGGTTTTATAGAGCCGTACGTAAAAGATATATGAACTTGGAAAGTTGGGGTGTGTAAATTGTGAGAGACAGATTTATAGCGGAGTAGAATTCTGCAGGAGTCCTGTCTGCTATTGCTTAACCTGAGGGTCAGGCTCATGTGTTTTGGACATAGGCTGTGTAGCTGATGCATCTTTCCAACCTGTTCATTGGAGAACCCAAACAGTGAGATCTTGGCTAATTGCAAACGCCTGGCTAGATTATGGTCTCAAAGGACACTGAGCCTATGGTTAATTTTAGTTACACATGAAGAATATTTTTAATATACATGGGCCTTTCCAACCCTGTATATGTTTCGCATATTGTTCAGTTTAATTGCCTAGTCCCTGGCACAGGTGTCTACTGTTGTTTCAAAAAAGTAAAAAAAAACTGCCATGTATTCCTTCTGTGCGCCTGTTCTGATGATTTGGGATGAACTGGTTCCTTTAAAATAGTTGGATCCAATACTATGTGGCAGGGTTTTCACTTTCTGAAGCTGGGATGGATTGATACCTCTGGTCCCAGGATCACATTCCTAGGAAGGGTCACAGAAACTACACTGAACGTACAGAAAACATACATTGCACACACACCGCATGTGTCTCATGTGTCTCCTGTGTGTCAATCTAACACTGTATTTCTAAAATGTACTAGCATAGGGTAGAGTAGTAGTAGAGTACAGATACTTTATTTATCCTGAAGTAAATTAAGGTGTTCAGCAGCATATACACACAGGGTTGGGAGGGTTACTTTAGAAATGTATTCTGGTAAAGTTACTAGTTACCCCATAAAATATGTATTCAGTAACGTAATCCAAGAACCATAATATTAAAGTAATGTAACTTGATTACTTTCGGATTACTGCTGACGAAATTTCCACCCATTAAATGCGTTCTTGGTTGAAGTCATGCCAATGCTGCCGGACGACGACGCGAAGCTCAAGTGAAGTGAACCAGAGACGGTCTTTACTGTCAGTCCCGATTTCGCCCGTTGTGTAACTGCGCGCGCATGCATGTCTGTAGGATAGTTTGTCGCTTCCCCTCCATCTCCAGTTTGAAATAAAAAAGAAATAAATAACGTAAAATGTTTTCAAATTGTAATCCTGCTAAATAATCCCAATTTTCACTAAATGTACCTGTAATCTGAGTACGCCTTCATTTTTTGTAACTGTAGGGGAATCCAGTTACTTTTTTTTGTATCCTTTTACTTAACGCCGTTACATGTATTCCGTTACTCCCCAAGCCTGTATACACATAATATACACATACACATCTACACATACATCACATATACACACGTATCTCCTATACACATCATATCCACATCTACACATATATAACATATACACATAATATACACATACATACATGGTGATTGTGGTCTCTCTGTGCTCTGCCCCCAGGCTCTCCAGCAGGCCAGCAAGGAGAAGCTGGAGGAGGGCTTCCAGAGGCTGGATACTCTCCATGAGAAGCTTCAGGGGCTTCAGCAGCGCTTTGGCTTCTCCAACACCACCAAGCTGGTGCAGGGCGCCCAGAGACACATGCAGCAGGTGCGGTCATGTGTGGATCCACTGAGCTAATAGGAGAAACAAATGAGGACTCCCATGAGAAAAATGGGCATGGTCACAAAATCCAGAAACTGAGAAAATGTAATTTATAAGTTTGATGTTTTTATTTGATTTTATAAGTGAAGGCTATTTCAATATGCTTCTAACTCGAGGCATGCTCGTTTATTCACAGGATTGCTTTTGAAAAATCTGGGATTTTAATGCAACTAGCATTAGGGATATTAACGTGAAAAATGTGATTTTGTGACTATGCCCATTTTTCCTGTGGACTCCTCAGATATTAGAAGAAAATAAAAACCCCAAGTGATTCAAATTGTAGAGTGATGTTGTAGGCACAACATGGAGAATTCATCGATATAGTACAAAAAGCAAATCATGAATTGTTTTCCCCATTATGTCTTCATTTTTAGTTTTGTATTTAGTGCCCCCTGGTGGTGACGCCTCCATCACCTCCTTGATGATGTACTAAATGTGTTTGTTGTTTTCCCTGTAGCTGATGGACAATGCCATGTACACCTTTGAGTCGCTGCTTCAGTCTGCTAAAGACAACCCTGGCCAGTTGGGGTCTGTCATGGACAAAGCCAAGGCGAGAGTCCTCAAGGTAATTGTTTTCTGACTGCTAGAATTCCCCAATCACCCACCCTTTTCGTACCTCGCCCCATCACCAGCTCTCAGTATGTCTTTCATTTCTTTTACTCTGAAGAAGCCAAAGTATCACTACTTGTAAAATGACCACCTCCTAAAAGGTGTGTACAACCTTGGCCACTATTCATCTACTCCTACACCGGTAAAGAGGCCTATTGCAGTGAACCTGACAGTTCTCGGTGCTTGTATTGATTTAATGTCCTGGTACATTTACTCTGGTGTCCAAACTCTACTGCCCTGTCCTGTCTTGTTACTCTGAGTTTGGTCTCATTTTAAGAAGCAGTAGTGCTGGAACATCCTTTGGAATCAATCTCTTTCACACACCCCCTCTCTCTCTGTCTGTCCCTCTCTCTTTCTCTCCACATCTTCCCACATTAATCATACTGTTACACTATTTCTTTCCATTCCATAGATAAGAGGGTATTATTAAATTAAATTCTTTTTTTCTAAACTATCTGTCATTGTAACACATCTTCCATAATTTTTTGTTTTATTTTGTTTTTCACATATTATCAGTGGAACTGCAGTGGAATTATTGATATTTGGTGTATTTTGACTCAATCAAAACAACACAACTGCAACTTTATTGATACTGTCCAAAATGCACAATGTATGGATACATTACATATTATTATTATTATTATTATTATTATTATTATCTCTATGTCTCTCAGAAAAATGACAATTATTATTATTATTATTATTATTATTATTTTTTTTTTTTTATTATTATTATTCTCTCTTTGTCTCTCAGCAATATGACTATGACAGCAGTACAGTGAGAAAGCGCTTCTTCCAGGAGGCCCTGATGGACATCACGCTCCCTGTGCTCAGGAGACACCTGGGCCCCACCTGCAGACCAGTACGGCCTTTTCATTCATCTCTCAGGCCATATATCACACCACGTTCAAACAGCAAACCTCTTATATATCCTACCTGTACGGGCATGCAGCATATATCAAACTTTGTTCATACAGCAAACCTCTTATATATATAATTATATATTATACCATATAATTAGAAGCTAATGGTGTAATAATGTAGATATAACAAAATACTCACACAAATGCTTTGTAACTCATTATGGAAAAAATGAATGGAGTGTGATAAATCAATACACCATTCAGAACCATCTTGAATACGACACCTGTACACATTTAGAGTTACATAGATTGTCTACATTTATTTCTACATTTTTGTCTACTTTATATTTATGAACAGCTTGACTATAATCTGTTTTTAAAGTACACCTTAAATTCCACTTTGCCATTCCTTCATTTCAGGAGTTGGAGAAGTTTGAACAGTACATATTTGCAGACTGCACTGACTTCATACGAGTGGAAAATGTTTATGAGAACATTCTAACGAAGACTCTAACCCCTGAAGTGAATAAAGGTCAGTGATCATTTTTCCCCACTCTGGGAGGGTTCACTATGTAACAGCACTAGGGCCTGTTTAAGGTCAGGCCTGTCTCACTGCCAGCCACTTGTTGGGTGACTTTCCTTCTCTGTGGTGCTGGTTTGCCCTTTACCCTCTATTGGGGTACAATGATCTCCTCTCTATTGTGGTAGTTACGTTGCAGAACCCCCCATGATAGGTGAAAATCTCCAATATAGCGGGACCATATAGAAAACATTTCTTTATAGTTTAAGCCTTAAGATACTCCTCCCACACACTGTTTTAATATATTTATTGTATGTATTATTGAATTATCACTGCTTTCTAATCAATAGTTATATGTTACAGTATAGTTAGCATGAATTGTAATATTGCTTTGACGAACTTTTCCTCAGTATGCATAGTGACATAGCATGCGTATATTAATGAAAAAATCCATATTAAAGTGGGACCACGAAAGATGAACTGTGATCACTGTATATGTATTTATTACAGCTGCACATTGAAGCTTGTCTCTTTGGTGTAGCTTGTCCTGTATGATATTTCATTAGACCATGCAGTCCCCTTCTTCCCCTCTGCAGTCAGACTGCTGAACAGCACCTAATATGGAATAACATATTATTTATTTTTACATATTTCTTTCTTTCTTCCTCCATATTTTCTGTAATCTATGCAATGTAGCATAATACTGCAGACCTTTCCAAGTGTCAAGCCTCCTTGTTTTCTTGTGCACCCTGCAGTGGTGAAGGAGGCGGCGAGCCAGAAGAAGCACAACCTGTTTGTGGACAGCGCTGACCTGCAGGCCATCAGCCAGGGCAGCCTGACCGACAGCCGCACGCCTCCTCGCTCTGCCCCCTCCAGCCCCCCCATGCAGGCGGGTCCCGGCCGCACTCATCTGGCCGAGCTGAAGCCCTCCCCTCTGGCCTGCGTACCGGGGGTGTCTGAGAAGCCTCCTGAGGCCATTCGTGAGGTACAGCAACAGCAGCAGCAGCAGCAGCAGCAGGACAAGAGTGAGAAGCAGGCAGGAGAAGAGAAGGTATGTAGGGGTAGTGGTGAAGGTGGGCAGGGGCCCTGGTGGTCTGGTGGTTAAGGTAAAGGATGTGTAATTACAGGTTCAAAACCACCAACTGCCAGTAGTGCCACTGAGGTACCCTAAGCGTGGTACAGTCCCCACACACTCCTCCGGAGGTGTTGTGGTCATGGCTGCCCTCTGCTCATGTTTGTGATGGGTTTTATGCAGAGTCAATTTTGTTGCGTGCTGTGGTGTGCCATGTAAACGGTGTGCTCCTTGTTTGTTTGTTTTTGTTTGTTAGGTAGAGGAGGAGCAGCCAAAAGAAAAAAGTGAGCCACTAGAACAACAACAGGAGGAGCAAAAGAAGGAGGAGGAGGAGAAGGGGAAGGAGGAGGAGGAGGAGAAGAAGGAGGAGGAGATGATGGAGGAGGAGATCATTCAACAAGCCAGCTCAGTCCAAGTGGCCTCTTCTCCTCCTGCTGAGCCCAAACAGGACACGTGTGCCAATGTGGAGCCTGTCCCTCTCCCTGGCACTGAAGTCCCGTCAGTACTGGTGAATCCATGCACCTCCACAGGCTGCACAGACAGAGCCTTCTACATCAACGCCCCTGCAGGGGTCCCTGCTGGTAGTGCAGTCCCTCTCTCTGAGGATGACTCCACCACCACACTCACCCAGGCCATGGAGGGCTCCGATCTGCCAATTGGAGACAGCAGTAATGAGATGGCTGACACAGCTGTTCCTGCAGCACCACTGGCTGGAGAGGAGGGGGCCGTGTCTGAGATGGGAGGAGCTGTTGAGGATTCAGAGGCAGCCGAGCAGGAGAGCACTTCCCCTGAATGCTCGTTACCCTCTGATAGAACAGCAGAGGGCGCCACAGCACCTCCATGTGGTACAACTGAAGGGAGAAAAGATGACGGAGAGGAAGAGGAGGAAGAGGATGAGGAAGAGGAGGGGGTTATGGACAGTGTGAAGGCCATACGGGATCTGGTGGTGGAGGTCATTGAGGTGGAAGACGTCATCAGGCCCTGTCCTGATGGCAGCTCAGCCTAGGGTGACACTGTGTGGGGAAGCCATGCAGAAGAGGGGTCACACAACCTAACACAATATGAACTGATTTTGACACAGATGTAAATTGGTGTAATACTAACAAAGTTACATGAGGAGGAGTGACAAGGACTGGATATTTTGCTTTTTATATGACTAACCAAGAGGACAATCAGTCCAAGTTTTTATAACAGTATTCATACAGTTATTGTCTATTATATTGTAACATTATATTTTAATAGCTTTTTATTCTGAAATGAAATAACGTTAAATAATCGAATGACTTGTCGTGAATCGTGATGCCCTCTTTAGTGACCTGTTTTTTTGTTGTAAAGACGCTGGCAATCAGCTGACTTATTTGACTTAATTACAATTAAAATCTAAGCAATTTGGTTAGGGAAAATGTACCTGGCATCAACGACTGTTTCCACCCTGCCCCAACAAAGTTGGCAGTTGTTGGCACCTGGCATGTTGCAGTCTGTTCAGTAAACCAACTGCTAGTTCCACACTGCAGAGACAGTAACTGACAACGGTGACTTTTTTGTTTAGCAAGCTACCATCCAACAAGGTGGTCTGCACTGACCCAAATGTTGGTGTTTTTTTTTAAACTTTTTTAGCAATTATTTGGGCAATGTGCAAGCACCTTAACTAGCAGAGAGAATTCAATTTGATGTTTAGTAATCACATGTGACAAGTGGGTTTATCCTGGGTGAGGTGTGGACCAGATTATTTGTAATGTTGGCCTACCTTAAAAAACAAAATGCAAACATTTGATTTTTTTTTAAATAAAATATATTTATAACTGAACTAGCATTTAAGTTAAATGGCTTTTTAGTCTTACATGTTCAGTGATTGGCATTGATATGGCACTTTAGCAAATGATCCTATTCTCATTGATTAAGAGACAATGTAATGCATCAGACAAAATATAAAGGATATAAATGTCATGCAGTTGTAAACTCATTAAAATGTATTTTACTGTCCATCAGGGCATAATAAAGCCCTGAGTGCTCTACCGCTAAGATTGCGAAATCAAATGCGTTTCCATACTCAGCCAGTAGATGGTGCCCTCAACCATCTTACACCAGCAGGAATTTATTGAGGCGATTACTGCACTCCTGAATCTACTGTATTGGAAAAACTAGTCACTTCCTCGTAACCCTAATACAGATGAGTTGCATTTATTTACTACATTAGTCTTCTAATATGGTTCTCTCTCTCTCTCTCTCTCTCTCTCTCTCTTTCTCTCTTTGACTTTCAGTTTTGACTGTGTTTGCTGTGAGGGTACATTTAACAGCACTGGGCCCTTTTAAAATATGAGCTGTTTGTTTTGCCCCCTCGTGACCCAATGTTGGTTTTAGCCCAAAATCACTTCCAGTAATCAGTTACTGGCACACCAAAAGCCTGCCTGCACCCCCCCACCCCCCACCCCACCCCACCCAACACCCAAACTACAACCCCCACCCCCCCCGCCCCCATCATCCCGTCCAGTCGTAGCTGAAATATGTGCTTTTCCTATTGGCCTGCCCGAACTGTCAACATGAGTTTCGTTCCCCCAGGTGAGAAAGCCTCTGAGTCACTGTTTCCCCCCCAAACTAAATCATCAGCGAATCAGTAGCTAGCGTGTGCTGCTGCTACCACAGCACAGCTTTAATAGTACAACTGGAGATTAGCCGGGAGGGAGGGAGGTGTTACAGTCCCCACAAGACACCAGGCAGATCAGGGGGCAGACGGGGGCATCTACACCCTCTCTCTCACTCTCTCTCACTCTCTCACTGGGCCTCCTTGTTAAAAGGCGAGAGGGGAGACAGTGATCACTGGCGACAGCCTTTGCCAGCACAGCGTCCTGGAGCTGGAGCTGAGGCTGTGGCTGAGGCTGAGGCTGTGGCCATGTGCTTGTGCCCTGAAGGGCCAGAGCTGAGCAAAGCTCCAGGGGGGCGGTGGCACAAAGACAGGCAGTGTGTGTGTGTGTGTGTGTGTGTGTGAGGAGGAGCGGGGAGGGAGGGGTCGTGGCAGTGCTGGCTGGCTGGTTGGCTGACCAACTGAGTGACTGGGGGGCTTGGAGGGGGGTGGTGGTGGTGACAGGGGGGGTTGTGTTTATGTGTGTGTGTGTGTGTATGTTGGGGGGGGGGCTCCTATTAAAAAAGGAGGCTCTTTAACGAGACTCTGCTTTAGTGCTCGGGGCGCTGTATGGAGGAAGCGGTGGCTGGGCCAGGTTCTCCGGCCCCGGACCCGGCGCTTTGATCCGCCCTCCCCGTCAGGGTTCAGGTTACGCCACACGGCCCCAGCCGAGAGCCTCGCACTGACTCCCATCATGCATTTCTGGATTTTTTGGAACCATTTTGTTTTTCTGGGGTTGTGCATGTGTAGACCTGCAGAGCATTTTGGGTTATGTGAGTTGACTGGGGCAATTAGGGAAGTGACATGCACCTAAATAAGGTTCTTACTGTATGTGTGGATAGTGTGTGCGTGTGTGCGCGCACATTTGGGTGTGTGTGTGTATGTGTCTGTGTGAGCATGTGGTGTGTGTGCGTGTGTGTGTGTGTACATGCGTGTGTGTGGATACTGTGTGTGTGTGTGTTTGTGTGTGTGTGCGTGCATTTGGCTGTGTGTATGTGTCTGTGTGAGCATGCGGTGTGTGTGCGGGCATGTGTGTGTGTATGTGTGTGTGTGTCTGTGGATGAGCATAAGTGTGTGTGGGGGTGCATGCATGTGTATGTGTATAAAAAGACAGCAATAGCAATTGCTGCATATTTGAAAGGAGGCAATGTGAAGCCAGTGATGTATGTATACACAGACATCCCAAGTCTCCAGCGACCTTTGGGATTTGAAAAGCATCTTCCTCACATCCAAAAGTAATACAAATTTTCCCTTAACTTGCACAAATTTCTTTAGGTAATTAGGACAAGTGACAGAAGCAGCGACAGGGAGACAAGTGAAGTGAGGGAGAGTGACAGTGACAGTCTTGTGTAATACTTTTTGCAGACGTAATAGACGACCTCTGTCTCTCTCGTTAAGCTATTCAGTTTTTGACAAAACAATACTTTTTTTCTCTTTGCATGTTAGAGGGAGTTGCGTTGTTGACCTCCTTGAAATCAGGTTCTGCAGGTCAGGATGTCTGTGTATATGGCAAGTGCTCCTCACACAGTCCAGTGAGTCCAGTACAGAGTGTCACTATGACCGTGCTCTTGAGGAGCATTTGGGAACACAAACTAATCTCCTTAGGAATCTTCGCTATGCTCCCGTTCCGTGCACCCAAAAGGGAGTTTTGGGAAAAAAAAAAACCAAGATGTCACCTCGCGTGCTGCCAAAATTCAGCACAAATCAGCACACCGGCTCCAGAAGCTCCTGCGCCGCTGCACTGCATCCCTGAATTATTGCCCATCGCAATAAACCTCAGAATGACTTACAGCCTACAGCAATACACTTCCAAGTTACTGCTTTCGGCAATAAGTCACAAGTTATTGCGGTGTCATATCTCCGTGCCAGATTGTATTTATTGTTGACTCATGAGTATAAGTACGAATATCATAAACATCACAGAGCACGGAGCAGTGTAACAGTCTTACAGTCCGTCAAGCCATTTACTGTCCCATGAGATAAATCATGTGCGTTTAGGAGCCAGTGTGGTGCATCCAGTGTCGGCCAGTTGAATCCAGCAGTCGGTCTGGCTTGAAAGGGAGGCTGTGGTGACTCATGTGATCTCTTGGTGAGGACTGGAACATTATGTGATTATTTGGTCAGGCTTTTACCCCTGAAGGGGCAACCGGCTAAGTTAAACATTTAGCACAGTGAGGGACTGGGACTCTTACCCGCCACCACCCAGAGTGCTTGCTGGGAACATGTTCATCACGACAAAGGCACACACACACACACACACACACACACACACACACACACACCAAAAACCAAAACACAGAGGGAGAGGGAGAGAAACATACACACACACTTACACACACACACATACACACACACAAAAATTTCGTATATATGCAAACACATACTAACCCCCCTCTGCAGTCAGATACACACACAAATGCACAAACACACACACACACACACACAAGCTGTGTGACATCCCAGTCCCAGTCAGTACTGTGTCCCTTTGACTCAGCTGCAGCCAAAACAAACAAAAGTGCCGGCCGTTCGCCTCCGAGCACCGCCTGTCCCTCTCCACCACAAGAATCCACATCTAATAATAAATAAGACAAATGAAAGGCCCTTAGCACCGGTCCCTGATGCACTCCGTGTGGAGGGGGGGCGGGCAGGGCAGTTTGGATAAACATTGTTTTCTTTTAACTGAAAAATGCCAGTTCAGCGCTCGCTCTCTCTCTTTTGTGGCCAGCCAGAAGTGTGTTTATTTTCAGTGTGTTGAGAGACGTAAAGTGGGAAATGGTCTGTCACACGACTTGACATAGACCTCTGCCACTTAGCGCAGTAGCGCTGCCCAACACGGACTGCTGGGATATCTAATAAAGCCCAATACCACCACTTAACTCATTAGTAGCGCTAACAGAGCGGCAACATTCAGGATAGCATCTGTGCTAGCCAACATGGACCAATGTAAGTGTACTATATTGCAGTGTGTACAATGGTAAACAAACATAAACATTAATAGTGTGATTTGACAGCCTTTTGAGATGTAATACAAGCCAGGCCATGGGACCTTGGGAAAAGACGGGCGGAGACTACTTAGGTGCTGTGGGGCTGTAAGGGTCCATGTCACTGGCTGCTCGTTTGAGTGAAAATATAAATTAATCACACATCTGCTCCACCCACACCACATCATCCACCAAGCCAGCCCCCCCTAACCCGCACCCACACCCCCCCAGGCTGGGAAAATATGGGACTTTTCTGCTCTCACCATGACAACCATTAATCATCCAGACCCCCTTGGACTTCAGAGGGCAGGCGTGCGCACACACATACACACACACACACACACACACACACACACACACACACACGCCAGCATACAGTTTATAAGAACACAGGCGTACATGTATGTTTATCTACACCCATTTTTACAAAGGATTATAAATGAGGAGTCCACGGAAAAAATAGACATAGTTACAAAATCACATTTTTCAAGTTACTCCCCTTATCAGAAGTTGCATTGAAACCCTGACTTTTTCAAAGTAGTCCTGTGAATAAATGAGCATAGTCTCGAGCTAGAAGCATTTTAAAATAGCATTTATAACATCAAATTAAAAATCAAACTTATAAATCACATTTTCTCAGTTTCTGCACTTTGTGACCATTTCTTCCTGTCAACTTTTTAAATACATCTTGACTTATGCTTCAAGTACATTTCTAATAATTGGGTTCAGAAACAAATTAGCCAAGACTGCTGCTGATCATTAATAATAAAACAAATGTTTATTTGGATTACCATTTGAACAAATTTTCAACTAACTCCACACTTGACATGGGAGTCTCATCACGACAATGACATATACACATGATAGATGACAAAACATACACACACACACACACATTGAAGTAGCACCCCTACACACACACACACACACACACACATAGTGAAGTAGCCCCCCTACACACACACAATTGTCATTGACACAGACCAGGTCCCAGTGCTCTCCTTTCATGTGCTCGTGGCCTCGCGAGTCCAAACGGGCGTAATGAGCCTAACAAGTTTAACGAGCGGGCTAATAAATGTCAATTGAAGACTTCCTCCCCTCTGAAGAGAGAAACAGCTGCCAGCAGAAGCCTCTCTCGTCTCTGGGCACCATGACACACATGAGAGAGAGAGAGAGAGAGAGAGAGAGAGGTCAAAGGTCATCGGCTGATATCAGAAGGGGATGTCACGGTACAAACCCCCTTGATGTGGCAACGCTGTCAGTTTCTGCCAGTGTCCACACTGTGTGACCTCAGTGGGAAAAAGTTTACATTCAAATCCCGAAATGCTAATTGTTTGTTTTAACTTGATGGTATTTTGTTAATACCCTGGTTTAGACAGTGAATGCTTGCTGATACAAAAAAGATAAAGAACATATAGAACACATATGGTTTTGATGCTGTTGTTCAAAAAAGATGCAAGCTATTTAGGAGGTAAAGCATTAAAGTAGACAGGAGATCACAGGAATCCTGGGAATAAAATGCACTCTTGATCTGTATTTACTCGTATGCCCCATAGAGTACACTTTTCTTGCTGTTTATTTTTTATTTATTTCAGGTTTAAAAAGGGGACAATGCACATTAATGAACATTACAATTAATGTGACCGAATTCAGCAAAGGGCTATTTTTCATCTGTTGTCCCTGATCGATGTTCGTTTCCCTATAGGCTGACTTTTGTTTAATGTAACGTGCAAAGTGGGATAATTAAATAGTAATGACCTCTTCCAGGAAATGGGGATAAATGGTAATAACACGCAGTCTGAGTCAATTAATTACCAGTTCCCATTCACTACTGCACCTAAGCCAAAGTCTATGTGCATGCCAATCCTTTTGTAAGAAGAATGTGCCAAGAAATTGGGAAAGCATGTAGGGGGATGGAGGAAGAGAAAATCACTATAGTGACTCACTATGCACACGTGTGTTTACAAAAAGGACTGCTTAAGTGGGTACTGCAGCTAAAACATTAACCTTTGATTGCTTACATGCCAAAAAAATGAATGTAAAACAAGGTTGCTTAATGTTGTGATTTTCTTTAATTCTCTGCTAACGTGGACTCCATCCCTAGGCTCTGCTGGCATTCCAGTGGCATGCCAGTATCCATGCGTGTGTGTGTGTGTGCGAAGGGGTTCGCGTGAGAAGTGGCCACTCCAGGAGAGAGTGTTGATTTCTCCGCCGGCGACTCCCCTCTCCCAAATAAGAAAAGCCTCTCAGTGGTGATGCCGCTCTGTCAACTCTCTCTCAAGCCCTCACCACCTCTCCCGCCCCCAGAGCTATTTCCTCTCATAGAGGGAGTCGGACCCGGCCCAGCATGCACCTGGCTCGCCCTCCGTCCAAATACGACCGCTTGGGCGTGCAGAATTTACTAAAAATCATTCATGTCTACAAACCAGTTGGCCCTAATGCCCAGACCTTAGCTTGGCATAAATTAAGTGATGCTGCACACCCTCTCTTGTGTAGGTGTCTACTGGGTTACACAAACATGCATCTGGTTCTGACCTCCTGGTACCTCCCTGGAAAAAAAAACTCCAATTGGCATTAGAAAGAATAATCCAGGCAGGCAATCAGTAAAATATATGACTGTGAACTAAAGGTTTACTCTAAGAATGTTTTTACAGGTCAGTTATGCATAATGGATATCTGGAAAAAGAGAGAAAAAAGGGGAAGCTTCTTAGCGACGCAGAATTTCGTTTAAAAAATTCAACTATGTGGAGAAAGAAATCCCCAGGGTCCGACACCTGACAAAAAGAGAAACAGGAGATAGGGAACCACATGAACCTGCCCTGAGGTGAGCGCCCATGGAGCAGAAAGTTCCACAAACATCTGTGGTTCAGGAACTGTTTGTCCAGACTTGATATATCATTCCCCTGTGGAACTCTCACTTATAGAACTCTGATTTAGATCACATGGTCCACAGTCCGGTGGAACTTAGCCTAACATAACCCCTATTTCATTTGGCTGCTGTCTGTCAGTTCTCTTGCCCGTATAACCAAAGAACATTTTTGCAAATACATGTATCTCTACATCTCCATATGCATGTACATGGTGGTATGTCTATATTTTGGGGGGGAAATGGTGCATTGTACTGTGTCAGTACTTTGGCTTGTTTGCTTAGCCCTGGCACCTCTGAAGATAAAGTTATTCTTTCTATTTGTAATTCAGATATTTTATTCCAGAGGAAATAAACAGCATATGAAATAGCTCTCCTTCAAGATCCAATCCTGCACGAGCTGTGGGTCTACGGGTGAAAAACAAGGTGTGTAAACCATGGGTACCCATAGCCGTAGCTTTTAAAAGAAGGTGGTTAAACATTGTATGTCTTAAATGTTAGTAATTATTATTAGAAATAAAACGCTGAGTAAATGTTGTTTTGTAA
Organism: Setipinna tenuifilis; assembly: GCA_030347295.1. Classification (NCBI taxonomy): domain Eukaryota; kingdom Metazoa; phylum Chordata; class Actinopteri; order Clupeiformes; family Engraulidae; genus Setipinna; species Setipinna tenuifilis. The sequence continues at coordinate 15,689,918 of CM059276.1, read as the reverse complement.
TTTAAAAAATTAAGTGTGAAAATGACATTTATGTGTGGTTACCTTGTGTCACACCTTGAATATGTATGCCAGGAAGTGTGTGTGTGTGTGTGTGTGGGTGCGTTTGTACGTGTGACTGTATGTGTGTGTGTGCATGCATTTGTATGTGTGACTGTGTGTGTGTATATGTGTGCACACACACACACACACACACACACACACACACATTCCGAACACTGAGTCTGAAGCGCGCCACTGCCATCCCTCTGAGCTAGAACACCTGAGCTCCGCCGTCGCCGCTCCTCTGAGAACACTGTCACTTTTACACACCAGAGCCCTCGCCAGGTTTATTTATTCTAATTTATTCTCATTTAATATTAGTTTAGACTAAATAAACTCTTCAGGTTCCATTTCATGTGATCGCCGCAGGAGAAGGATGGAGGGTGGATGGGGTGGGGAGGGTGGTGGGGAGAGTGAGGGTAAGGGTGGGGGGGGTTGATGGCGGCGGTCCTGAGGGGCTTTTGACACAATGCAGCACGGCAGTCCTGGGAACGGCCCAGTCTCCACGCACGCAACATGAGGGATATCACAGCTCCTTTTTTCCTGGAGTGGGCTCAGAGAGGGCTCAGAACCATGATGAATTATTCAGCAACAGAAAAAGCCCACAAGCATTAATTGCCTTAAGAATTCAAGCCTTACCATTCCACTTCCTTCACACTGACTGCTGGGGCCTGCCGGCCATTGGATTTCCCTTGTTACGGCAAACACTGAACCCCACATCCTAACAACACATTCACATTAGGCACTGTGTGTGTGTGTGCGTGTGTGCGTGTTTGTGTGTGTGTGTGCGTGCAGGTGTGTGTCTGTGTACGTGTGTGTGTGGGTGCGTGTCTGTGTACGTGTGTGTGTGTGTGTGTGTGTGTCTGTGTGTATGTGGGTGTGGATGTGTGTGTGTGTGTGTGTGTGTGTATGTGTGTAAACTAGTTGGAACTTTAGCATAAACCTATTAAATATCACAAGATGACCAAAGATGCCTAAGCTATCGAAGGCAGGGACTTTACCCATGACCTTGGATAAGTTTCCTCACATGAGTAATGTTTTCTGGAAATTGCTCTTTTCTGGAAGTGAGGTAGCGCATTTAGAGGAACTGCAAATGACAGCATCCCAGGAGAATCATCTCTTTAAGAGTTGTCATGGAGACCTGATGGGAAAATAACTGATATTTTTAGTGTGTTGTAATGATGTCCGGCAGCCATTTCCAGAGGTCAAAACAGACAGCTTAAATATGTTCCACCATCCATCATTCCATCCTCCTAAATCTTAAATCTGTCACAGTCACATTACTGTGTGCCACCCTCTTCTTACTGTCTTTCAAGGTCATCCTCTATCTCCCATGATCCTCTTTGTTTATTTCCTGTCTCTTCCATTCTGCTTCTCCTGCTTGCTTTAAAGACCTTCAGCCCCCTTTATTACCTCTGTCAAGGAGGTTATGCTTTTGCCTGCGTTAATCTGTCTGTTAGCAAAATAACTCAAAAAGTTATGAACGCATCGTACTGAAATTTTGACATTATGTCGGTATTGTCACTGCCTCGAGGTGATTCTATTTTTGGTGAAAATCGGTTCATTGGTTACCTCACAAAAAAATTTGGAATATTAACATGGCAAATCCTATTGACAAAATAAACAAAATGAGGTACTGAGCTGTTTGGTGGAAATTTGCGCTCTCCGAGTGCTTTTCTTTACTATAGTTAAAACTGAGTGGAGTTTTTAGGCTTGCCTGCAGTGTCCAAAGAATGGAGTCACAAGTTTCCAGTGAAATCAACGATTTTCATTTCAGAGGGATGTTTAGACGGGGATGCATGCTAACAGGAGGGGCATACACTCACTGACACATACACATGCACACACACACACACACATGTACACAGGCACGCACAAACACACACACACACACGCATGCACACAAACACGTGCACACACACACACGCGTACACACACACACACGCATGCACACAAACGCGCGTGCACACACACACACAGACCAGCTATCAGACTCTCAGGGTAGGATGCGGTCCACAGGAAATGAGGAAAGACAGATGTGGGTGTACAGAAATGAAAAAGAAAAAGAGGGGGGGGGGGGGGGGGGAGAGAGGAGGAAGGAGAGTCGGAAGGGGGTAAAAAAAAAGAGCAATGTTTTAAAATGAGCTCCACGGGCACAGTCACCGTCGGCTGATTTCACTTTAAACAGGAAGGCCTGAAAAAGCGGCATCTCGGTGAAGAGGGGGCAGTGTGCAATCAGACGGCTCCCAGATCGGGTATCAGGTACCGGGCTCCCTGGGCCATGTCTAGACTCTCTGGCACCTGCCTGGACTTTATTTACCAGCGACTGGGGGCCAAGGCTGACCCCCCCCCCCCCCTCCCCTCAACCACCACCACCACCACCAGTCGCCCCGCCCACACACCCATACACCCACCCACCCGTCCGCCAACCCCTACTCTCCCGTAGGCATGTTCTCCTCACCACACCACCCTGCTCTCCAGCCTCTGCTCTCTTCTTCTCCTCCTCCTTCTCTTGTTCTTCTCCTTCAAACAGCTTTGAGTCTGTTCCTCTCTCTTCTCATCTTCTCTCCTCTCCATCGATCACTCTGTTGCTCCTCTCACTCTCTCTGTCTTTTCCTCTTTTTTACCACCATCTCACATCTGCCTATCTCTAGTGTTTGGTCATCTCACCCTTTTTCTTCATCTTTCTACTCATCCATCTCTCTCTCTCTCGCTTGTGCTCTCTCTCCTTCTCTGTCTTGTTCGCTTTCTTTCTCCAACATCTTAGAGTAATTATGGTGGCAGACTCCTTGATCTATTAGCCCTTCAACCTGCAGAAGGGCAACCCCTGCCATGGATATTCCGACAGAACAGCAAAAAGATGTATGAGAGTTCAAAGGTCAAGTTCAGGCATTGGCAATGGTGACGTCACGTGACATCGAGTTTTTTAAATGGGCATCTGGTCGGCAATTTGGTCCCATCGTGGCAGACAGGCATTTTAATGAGAGCAGGAAACAAAAACTCACTGAGTGCTCGTGACAGCTAATCACAGCATAACATGAGGCCCCCGCATGATCACAGAGCACGACCACGCACCTCACAACACGTCACCCCCAGCCTCCCACAGGCTCCGCTTGACATTCTGCTGGGGAAAAAAATAATAGTATATAATAAGGTTTCGGAAATGAGTGTCATTAAATTCCATTAATGGAATGTATAAACATTTGTGGTCGCAAATTGGCATGTGAAAAAAACAACAAATGTCCAAAAATGATGGGTGATGAAATAGGCCAAATCATCTAATTACCAGTGTGTGTCTGTGTGCAAGTCTGTGTGTGTGTGTAGTATGTGTGTGTGTGTATGTATATGTTTGTGTGTAGTGGGTCTGTGTGCATGTTTGTGTCTATGTGTGTGTGTGTGTTGTATCTGTGTGTGTTTGCGTGCATGTGTAGAGTTAAGCCTTGATCCACACTGGTGTAAATAAGCATCCCAGGAGGCCAGCCTGGGCCGGAGCCTGAGCCCCGGATGGATCAGAGAGGGCTGGGGAGTGCGGCGCGGCGGCTGGGGTACCTGCTGCTGGCCGAGGGCTGGTGGAGCCGGGCCGTGATTAGTGGAGTATACTCAGCACACATTATCACATCCACAACTGGAAACAGATGTGGCCACACGGGACCGTACAAAGAAGTCGGAGAGCAAAAGGAGGGGGTGGGGGTGGGGGGGGAGTGTGTGTATGTAAGCCTGCTGAAAAGAAGAAGGGTATATAGGGGATATAGTGGGGGGGGTGGGGGGGGGGTGGCGGGAGGTTTGAGGAGGGAAACTAGCTCCCTTTTTGGGGTTAATTGGGAGAACAGGAGGAGGAAGAATAAATGTTTCTACCATTAATAACTGCCGGCTAGGAGCCAGTGCCCTATGCCCCACCCGTACATATGCTTCCCATCAGCGAGAGAGAGAGAGAGAGAGAGAGAGAGAGAGAATGAGTGAGAGAGAGGGTTTAACGCAGCAATTATGGTTAATCTTTATGTATGATATATTTCGTGAACATCTCCTAATTGTGTTTACATTATTAAACTATTAAGGATGTAAACCAGAACATAGGTCAATCCGCATGATGTCATGTTTATATGGTAAGCCATAAAAGGTATATAAATGTATGTTTGTGTGTGTGTGTGTGTGTGTGTGCGCGCGCGTGTGTGTGTGTGTGTGGGGCTGTGTGTTTGTGTCTCAAGGAGGAGTTATAGGTGTCAGAGTACTCAGCAGTACCACCATTCTAATAATTATATTTAATCATATTATAATAAATGTTGTATAATATATATAATCCAATCACAGGTAGGAAAAAACACAAGTTTAACAACACACTATGCTGAACACACTAATGATTATTACTATAAATTTCTGTCTAAAAAATTATACAAAATGTAAACTTGAATCTTGTGTAGAACAAGTGTAGAACAAGTCTTCCAATAATAGCAGAGAAGATACTTATGTTTAAATTCCTCCATTATCTGTAGCAATCATAAGATATGCTAACAGGTTAACTGCAAATTCATTTTACCCCAAATTAATATATTTCCCTAATAGAGACAAAACATCTTGCATTTTCTATACAACAACTTTCCATCCTACTTCTTTCTCATTAGTGGAAATATTCTCATGTCTTGTTTGCAAGCACCCACCCAGATGTAAGGTCAGGTTCAGAGTTAGTGTTATGTAGATACACTGTAAAAAGGACCGTTAAAATAAAGTAGCCTACTACCCAGTCCTCCATACTTAAAACACTTTTCTGCTAAAGAATTATGTGCTTTAAAAACATCCTAAATTGCTAAGGTATCTGTAATCAAATGAATTGCTGTGTATGGCCAAGAGGATTGCGGTCTACTTACAAATTTAGAATTCAGCAAACAGAGAGAAAAACATCCAGTTCAGACTTTGCATACAAAGGTTCATTAATGCAGCTATCTTGTGCCACAAACAATATACGCAGGGTGGAAAGAAATAGACCCCATTACTGTCCTTACAACACCCTGCAATAGTCTCAGTAAAGACGTGTGTCACTGGCGCTTAGCCTAAGACATTCAGAACCTGCCCAGAATGTCTCACCTACCTTCCAAAAGAATGGAATGGAAAGCACAACAAGCCAAATACAGTTAATCAAAACAACACAATCCATTAGAAAACTAAACATCATAAAGTACAAAATCATTTGACTGTGAACCGAAAGTAGACCCTAGCATCCTTTTTGACACTGAGGAAAAAAAAAAAAAAACTTTAAGAGCCAGATTGAGTGAACCTGGCCATTGAGGTGGTTAGGCACAGACAGACCTGGCGGCCATAGACAAGCTGACTGTGCCTTCACTGTGAGTAAGAACAGTACAGAAAGAGCTTCGCTTCCTGGCCCAGTACACAGTAGGAGAACATTAGGAGAAATTATTTCTAAAAGATTGGCGAAATCCTACCTGAGTTGCTGCCGGTGAGGAGGAGTGGCTTTCCTTAGCCTTCAGGCAGAACAAGAGATGCCTCCTTCCTGCTGCCCCACATGTGTCTTTTTATGATAACTGGACAGACAGCCAATACATTTACATTATTTGGAAATTTGTGTATGAAATGAAATGTTTTTTTTTCTTGTTGTTGATATCATGCTTCCCTGCTGTTGATGATGATTGTGATTGTTATCACTACTATTATTGGTAACGGTGCCATTTGTATTGGTATTATTATATTTAGCATTAGTAATAAAATATTTTTTTATTTGAATATTTGCCTGTGTCCCTCTCCTCCCACTATCTTCATGTATGTGATCTTGTGCATACAGTGAATGGCAGCACTGTGTGCAATAATATGGTCATACCAATAAAGCCTCCTTTTGAATATGAGAGAGAGAGAGAGAGAGAGAGAGAGCGAGAGAGAGAGAGAGAGAGAGAGAGAGAGAGAGAAAGAAAGAGAGAGAAAGAGAGAGAGAGAACGAGACAAAGAGTGTGCATTAGTGTGTGCATATGGGTGAGATTGTCTCAGGAACCGCATGCTGTTATTGTAATATTAAATATGGACACTGACTTGAATTGTGACTGACAACAGGCATTATTATTAGAGCCCAGTGCTCCAGAGCTCTATGCAACCTTGAGACAGAAAAGGCCTGAGCTTAAAGGACTCTGGGTTCCGTGACCACATCATACAAAACAAACCTCCTTTTCTGCAAGACTTCTGATGGAACCAACAAATCTTTGCCAAACCTAAATAAATATTTTTTTTCATTGTAGTCAAAGCTTTGCCTTTACACTGAAACATTGCATTGACATTGCCGCCAGCGCACAGTGTACATTCACAAACTGATTTTTTTTTTGGACTGGCATAAATTAAGGCACACATACAAAGACTGTTCACTCCTCATTCACTTCTTTTAACCATGTGGCCACACACGAGATCTTAGCGGGATCTCAGCAACATATGCTATGATAGAAAGCGAGCACCGAAACATTTTAACGTTAATATATAATATATATGACACATTGTTGTGCACAGACGCTGAAAAGAGGACATGGGCCCTTTGTGAGCTGTGAATGTGTGTGGAGAGGCAATGCTGGGAAGATGGAGGGTGTGTGCAGCATGATGGAGGTTGTGGGAACTGAGCTTCATGGCGATACTCAGACATCCCACTGACTCATCCCTGCGCCAGAGCCGCTCTTCCTACCCTCCATGAGAGAGAGAGAGAGAGAGACAGAGAGACATAGAGAGAGAGAGAGAGAGAGAGAGAGAGAGAGAGAGAGAGAGAGAGAGAGAGAGAGAGAGAGAGAGAGAGAGAGACAGCATCATATCACTAGGGGACGGGATGGCTGGTGTTTCCAAATAACCGATTGCAAGACACATGGGAAATAAATTGCTTTCAGATGGATAAGGCGAAGGAGGGAGCAGAGGAGTGCGGAGGGGAGCGGAGTGGGAGAAGGAGGAAGAGGAGGAGGTGGAGGAGGAGGAGGTGAAGTGAAGTGGGGATGGTGGAGTTGGCGAGAGGAGGGCTTTTGCTCCTCTCTCCCACAGTGCTGTGCGGCTCCGCACCACCCTGGCATCCACCCAGGTCTGTCAAAAGTCATCTAAGTAAGTGACCCCCCCACCCAACCCACCCACCACACACACACACACACACACACACACATACACACACACACCCTATATCCCTCCACCACCACCTTCTTTCCTCTTTAAATATCCAGACATGACAGGCAAAGGGGGAATTCCAAGGGCGGGGTGCACCAGACGTGCCATTCAGCGTTTGCGGTAAAAGGGATTCAAACTGATGTTGTGACATTCGAATTCCAGCAAATGTCATCAACATTCATCAGGCAAGCGCCGAGACAGGGAATGTCGCCGGCCAAGGTTATTAGTATGTGGTGTTAACCCAACCAAATACCTGTCATGAGATTTTCCTTTGTTGCCCAGACAAAACACATGTCACGTTGGACTATAGGGAATGTAACACAACCTAACAGTCATACATGCAATTTTTGTGCATTTACACAGCACATTATAAGCAATGGACCAGTCTTGGCAATAGACCAGTGAGGCTCTCAGCACTGTGGCGTATGTTTCGTTATACAGTGTACACTGATTTGCAGTGTTTGCATTTGAAAATAATACTGTCTATATAGAAATCTTTTGCCACCATCTGTATTTCATGGGAATGATCAATCAACATACAGTACTTACTTCAGGTCTTCTATATTACCTTGTGACAGAGGAAAAAAAAAACGTCCTAAACTCAGTCTATTTCAAGCTGCAAGAAGCAAGCAGTTAACAGGAAACTATTGATACTGGATAGAGAATAATGTTCTCCTCTTATTCATTTGTGGCTTGTTGAGAACTCCTTTTGGTCCATGACCAGTCAGAAGCAGTGTTCTTTTTAGTGGTTCTTTGGTTAATCGGACAGCTTTCTGGATTTCTGGAGGCATTTGTGATGGCTGTTGGTCTTGCCAAGTGAGCAGGATATCTATGTATGGCTGTCAGCTGGTTAGCCTTCCAGATCTGCGGCTAGTGTTATAAATGCAATGACTGCAATCACACCATGTTCTTGGCTATCTGGCTTGATTAGGGCAAAAGTCTGTAGCATAACCATTTAGTTGTGTTTCCAGCAGTTACTCATTGTTTAGTTTTTGCTGTTTAAATGCCTGTACATTATTTTCCTGGTATAACTCCTGAGGCATGTTTAAAATGTACAGCTATCCCCTGTGGAATCAACATACAACGTCTCCTTTGGTAAGTATGTGTATTAAATGTGTTTTCAGTTTTTGTTTCTGTTTTTCTCAGGAAGAACTAGGAGGTTTCCATTATCCATCTGAACAATAGGCTGGACCCTTTGGCACAGCCAACGGGGCTATGTGTCGGACTTTTGGCTGAACACTGAGCTCATCTTGGAGCTCAAGTCAGGAAGTGTGCACTAGAAGTTGCAGTTCGCCTTGGATTTTTCAGTTCATTACTGCGTTTCGACAGCAACAATAATACAACAACGTACCACTGAAAGCCTTTTCTGATGACAAACCACAATTCTCCAGCAGCCTGGAGATACAGCATGGGGGTGAGCCAACATCACCCCTGATGAACGTGACCCTAATGGATGCTGCTTTATCCCAGAGAGTTCTGGTGCTCAAGATGGGGGGATATATTTCTTCATGCATCTATTCTCTTCTGCAAAGAGTTAAGGAATGTTGTTCATTGTCACGTGATATAGCCCCCCCCCGCCACACACACACACACACACACACACACACACACACAGACCCATACACTACCCCCGCACCCCTCACCCCCCCCAAACCCCCACTCCCACCCCTTTCCTGCAAGAACATGTTGTGCACAGATGTGGCAACAGCGCAGGCACATCAAAGCACCTCCCTTCAGTCCCACTCCTATTGCAACGCCAACTGTAAATGTCCGGGACACGCAGAGCGGAAAATATGAAACCTTTCCAGTGCTCCTAAACGCCACGCTTTTGCTCAAATCCCCCAGTTCTTTTCAGGAGGAGAGAGAGAAATGTGTGTGCCTCTGTCTCTCCTTCTCTTTGTTTATGTCCATTTGGCTGACGGTGTTGAAACGAGTAAACTCTAAGAAGTGCGAATGTTGATGGAGGGTATGACAGTTGTCAAAGCAAAGCGTTTTTGAAACGGTGTGTGACATGCCTAAATCTCACACGTTATGCTGCAGATGTCTCTAAATGAACATATTTACACTCAACACTGCACATTCCAGTGTAGTGAAGTTGTCATTAATTGTCCCTTGTCATGCGATGGATTGCCATGGTGTATCACTTTTACAGTGTCATTCAAAGCTTCATTTCATCCACAGACTGTACAGTGTGGTCCAGGTAGCAACAGCCTTCACTTTATAGGCGCATATATACTTTAACATACATTAAGCTATAGTCCCACATATAAGGCTACACCAAACACAATTGCTAAACCATAGCCACACACTCTCCCAAATGAAAGTGTAATTACTTTTGGAAAGGCTCATGGTTTGGAGTAACTGACATCTCCCACACAGAACCTACAAAAACTTAAACACGGCAGGTTTTTAGCAGAAATGTACAAGAGGGTAAGTATCATGGAGCTGGTTATCAATTATGAAATGAGTCTAGGTGCAACCAATGAAAAAGCTGTTTGCAGTGGCAAAAGCACAGTGTAATTAATGTCATTCAGGATAAATAATGTTGCTTTGACATTGAAATGGATGAATTAAATCAGCAGGACTTAGAAAGAACTTAAAAACAGTTTTTGTGAAAACAGAGTTTGAATGATGGAAATTTTAGTTTTAACCAACATTTTGGCTTGTCTTGTGCCTCGTTGGCAAATTGCCTTGACACATTTTTTGGGCACACAGTTATTTTGAATGCTTTCAGACTCGCAAGACTTGGCAGAAACAGATGGCTTTTGTCTTGACATTTCCATAATGTATTCAGTGTGAAAAACATTATTATCATATTTTCATGGTGAGAAAGCCTCCTTTCACTATCCTGTTCAGATGGTTTCCATCAGCCCCACTGTATCTGTGTGTGTGTGTGTGTGCTTGTGCATGTGTGTGTGAGTGAGAGAGAGGGTTTGCATTATATCTCAACTTCACATTTGATTAAATGCTGAGGTTAATGGGTTAAATTCATATTCAGCCTCTCTACCTTTCTCTCCCTCTCTCTCTCTCTCACACACACACACACTTCTGTTCATTCTGAACCACTCAATATTATCTCTCTCTCTCTCTCCACCTAACGTTCCCTCTCAACCTCCCTGACCCATCCCCTCTCTGAATCAACACACTCAGCGGTGGACTTAATTGCCTGCCGCTCCGCATTAATAAATGACTCGTTCCGAAGTCCCATCTCGTTTCCCTGAGCGTCGACGCTCTGCCGTCTCCACCCCCCCACCCCTTTCCATGTTTATCTTTCATGCCCCCCCCCCTTCCCATCCCCCCGAGCGCCGCTCATCAATTAGTCCCTGAGCGCTTTAGTGCGGCAGGGGTCGTGGGGTCGCGGGGTTAATATAAGAATGAGCCCAATTTTCAACAAGTGGGGCCCCGCGGGGAGGGGAGGAATGCGGGTCGGCCGACCACATCAGTGGGGGGACGCTCTCGGGTCAGATGGGCCGGATGGAGCCGCCGACGAGACGAGAGCCCCTCGCCCTCCCCGTCTGTCCGTCCATCCGTCTGTCCGTTCATCCGCCCGTCTGTGTGTCTGTCTGCCGCTCACACGGAAGAGTAACCACGGGGCCACGCTAGGCGCTATGCGTTATTTGCGAGGTGGTCGTTGAAAAGGGAGGGGGGTGGGCGGGGGGGCTATTTTCAGTCTGAAGAGTGTGGAAGTGTTTAAGAGGGCATAAATCACAGTTCATGGTGCAGTTCCTCTCTCAGATGCTGCCCGTATCAAAGGCGGACTGACCATCACAACACTCCGTGAGCTGGAGCACACAAACACACACAGACATATACAGACAGACATACAGACAGACAGACAGACACACACACACACACACACACCCACACACACACACATATAGATAGATAGATAGATAGATAGATAGATAGATAGATAGATAGATAGATAGATAGATAGATAGATAGATAGATAGATAGATAGATAGATAGATAGATAGATAGATAGATAGATAGATAGATAGATAGATATCAAGTTAGGTAGATAGATATACAGAGACACAAACACACACAAACACCAGGACACAAATGTAAAAGATGCACTATGCACTCAGACATTATTTGAATCAGTCAGACATATCAGATATTATGAACACATGCACAATGTGACATTGGCACTGCACATCCTAAGGATTTACACAGCACAAGTGTGATGACTTCAAACACACACACACAGACACAGACACATACACACACACACACACACACACACACACATACACACACACGCACACACACACACACACACACACACACACACACACACACACACACACACACACACACACACACATTATAGTTGTTTTTTTAATAAAATATATTTAGAACTTTTAGAGTTTCACACTGGTCTGGCTCTAAATTTCTTGGTTGACTTAATAGAGTTAGAGTTGAGAGAGCTGAGGTACTTTTAACATTTTTCTTTAAAGCTTTTTTTTTATAAAATCATCAGAGCGCAACCCTGTGACCACATTTTACAAGACACTTTAAACAAATTACAGCAGTGTGATAGCTTTTAATTTGATGTTTGTATCTGGCATTACTTTACATTTGCCTGGTGTTGTACCACATAAACATTAAATATACTGAACACGGGGAAAAAAGGAGTTTTGTTGGGCACAGTGTACTGCACATATTTAGTGCCACAAAATCTTCATATACAGATAGTGTGCATTCTATGCACAAAACATGCCGTGTTACATATGGACAGTATTTGTGTTAGGACTAAAGAGGTGGTGTACTTCAATTTCTGTTTAGTTTTAGTTTCATTTACCTTGAATCGTCTGGCTCATGTGGTGAACCTTTTATGACTATTTACTACGATTATTTGATGTTCAAGTCAAAGGAAACTAATTAACATTACTCACATACTGAATTTGACCTATAGGCCCACAGCAGAATTATCTTAACAGCTTAAATGCACTTCTCTTATCTGCAATTTCCCTATACTGCGACCAGAATATAAATATGTCGCAAATAAATAATTTCTTTCTTCTACAACTTTACTGATATGGGTAGATTACATTATGATATTATTATTATTATTATTATTATTATTAGTAGTAGTAGTAGTAGTAGTAGTAGTAGTAGTAGTAGTAGTAGTATTGTATTGTGAATAAGATATGATGACTTTAGTTAGATTTCCAAGGCAACTTGGTGCATTACATAATATAGGACATACTTGTCTAATTGGTACACATGGGAAAAAGAAAAACAAATTAAGTTGCTTTTACTGCAGTCTTTGAACATCTGTTGGGCCATCTGCTGTAGCGCCACCCATTGATACAATCATGCGAAACAATGCTGTAATGCATGTCAGAGGAACTCTTTGACAAGTGTGTCAATGATGGATGAAGAAACAAACAGCAGCCTAATAAAACTATCAACACTGCTGCAATTAGAACTATGGCAAACAAATGAATTAGAATATTGTACGTCATGGTAGGCTATAGTTTTAAAAAACTGTTGGCCTAGAAAGTCAGTCTGTGATAGTGTTTTATTCTCTGGAGCTCTCACCAATAAGCAGGAGGATCACCTGTAGCTGCCCAGACATTAACGTTATTGCAGGGATGACACTTGTATTCTTGTAAAAATCAAGGTATGCCATAGGCTATCTATGTTTGCCATTTTTTTTAATACATTTATACATTTAACAGGTGGTTGGAGTTAAATCCTAAACATTTTCACAGAAAATAGACAATGCTATGGAAACCAATGGCTTATGTATTTGGAAGCCTTTAAAAAAAGAATACACCCTTTCTGTCATGATGTTAATATATGAATATTTCAATTGAGGAAGCTATTGAAAAAGCCACAAAACAATAATTTGTAGTGTTATTGAAAGGTTACAGGAAACAACTATAGTTGTGGCTTCATTTAATAATGCCAATCCCATGCGATGAGGTCGGAAACACGTCATTATGATCAATGATTTTGAAGTTATTAGCAAGCATTAGTCTTATTTCTATTTATTGATTTTACTAATTTTATCTGTGAGGATAGATGCGATGTGGAAAAAATACACTGTTATGCTGGAAGAACTCGAACTAACGAAAAATGTGGTTGATGTAATTTTAAGCTGTGGTGTTGTCCTTGAATGCCACAACTTATAAAGCATATTGATAACTTGCTGTATGTCGACGCAAAAAGCTTACATAAAGAGCACACAAACTTCTCACAAGCCTTATATTAGATTATTCCAGCGAACCTTCTGTATAAGTCAAAATCATATTTCATACAAGAGTATATATAGTCTACCTTTAAAAGGACGGGATCTCTGTGATTTAAGTTTGTCGGGGCATAAGAAAGCGGCGAGTCAAAGTTCCAGCCAAAAAATAATGCTGACAGGATATTAGCATAGCTAAAAAACTTTTAAAATATGTCAAACCGCTTTATGTGTCTCTATATCACACTACAATCAAATGCCGTTTTACCTGCAGCATCCCTTCACATATATGCATGCAGCCTTGTTTTACCCCATTGAGGCCATAGCCTACTGTCTAATCTAGAAAATGCATTAATTATTCGATATTTATTGTCTCTAATTTTTTATGTAGGTCTATGTGACATAGGCCTACTGGTAACACATAGGCTAAGGACATAAGTCACAATTTAATCGAGATCAAGAAATTGACTTTGAATGGTAAAGTACAAGTCGTGCAAAAAGATTTTACCGTTTGGTGTGCACGACTGGCTGTAATATGTGTTAGATTAAGTTATCGATAAACGCTAATATTTAATGGGTGAGATTTTGAGCAGAATAAGGCCCGCATAGAATCGTCTGTAAGTTCCATTTTTGTCTGCCTGACACTGAATTTAAAAAAGCCAAAAAAAAAAAAAAACTATACTATACTATTGCCCATGCAACCATAGTCTATTCAAACCAGTTTATAGCCTATATTGTATATAACTTCAGAAGTCAACAGCTGGCTTGGCGGTACAATATCGTCTCAAATTTCAAGTCAGCGGATTTTAGTCAAAAGTAAGCCTATAGTGAAGTTTCTGCTTTCTACCACATGGCGACATTAATTCTGGTCAAGATTTATATTCCCGCAAAGCACGACCAGAACATAAGAGGAAGGTAATGACCAAAAGTCAACCAAATCCGACCTTAATTAAAAATACGGGGAGGATGGGAGAGGGCCACCACATCTGGTTTCAATTTGCGGCCCTTTGATGACATCAATGGCTTCTTTTCGCAGATTGAAATGGGGGTGTTGCTCAAACCGTCGGACCCCAGTGAGAAATTTCCTGTCAGGACTACAGTGAAATCACTATATTGTATAGCCATACTCGATATCCCAGCTCCCAGGACTAAATTAAGAATGAAATAAAAATATGAAAACAAACAGAAACGTCAAGGCAATTCACCCAGAATGTTTGCTTTTGGCTTATTATTTGGAGGTTGAACTTACACCTAACATTGTTGGACCGTGTGATTGCTGATCGGTAGTCTGTAAGAGACGCACTACTTAACCTTTATGTCAATTCACAATACAATGTTAAGTCGACACCCCCATGTTTTTCTGATGAATGATTTGTAATATGAAAAAAGTGTGTTTTATTAGTAGCCTACTTTCGTGGGGGTGGGATTCTGTGGGCACGAAACACGGCGCCTGTAAAGAGACGAGAGGAGCTCAAAAGCTTAGGCGCGTAATGAGAGTTCCATGCATCGCGATTACTTTCCCAGGGGACCTAATAGCTCGCGCGTGTTCAACAGCACAGGCGCGAGGAGAGCCTAGAGGGTTCGGCCTCTCCCGCTACACGCGCGTCTCCCGGACTTCATCACTTCCGCAGCCGAACGTCTCATCTCCCTCTCGAGTGCTCCTCGCAATGAAAACACGAGAGCATTCCGTAATTACCAGCTCGTAAGGGCGAGGCTCGAGCAAACTTAGTTTGTTTTCGAGGTTTGCATTTGGCTCTTACACATTCTTTCATACCAAAGCAACAACAGTATGCCAGAACCGTGAACGCTGTGCTTAAAGCTTCAGAATAAGCAGTTTTAAAAAGTCAACTGGGCTACTTGCTTCTGACATCTCCGCCAAACTGGACTAAGGATGCTGGGGTCTTGAGGAGACGCCGCAACTGAAGTTACTTTCGGATTCGTATTTTTGTCCTCTACAGAAAATGTTTTGCTGAAGTACGATTTGGTTGGATCAAGTAGGCTATTATATAATATCATTCTTGTCTGTTTAGTCTGCGTCATGACTTCTAGCTATGCGCCTGTAGTGGACAGACAAGCCACGCTGCCCTGTCGCACGGAGAGTCCGATCACTGCTAACCTGGAACATTTGCAGGCTAAAAAAAACTTTTCCGTAAGTCACCTGTTAGATCTGGAGGAAGCGCGTGAGATGGTGGGAACGCAGGCGGAAGACAACACTGGGGAGTCGGGTCGAAACATGTTGGAGTCTCCCGGTTTGACAAGCGGCAGCGACACAGCACAACAAGAAAGTGAGTTTTGGGAATGTCATGCAGGGGGATTCGCTGTGATCTCAATGGCTAAACAGCCTTAAAGTGTAACAACAAATGGTTAAAGTTGTAGTTAGTGTGGAATTTTGGTACAGGCTTTATGCACGACTTCTCGCAGTTTCTTCTGTTTGTTTGATTAAAAATGTGTAGCCTATGTCTATGCATACAGTTATCGGTCAACTGATGAATACTGACATGGCAAACAAACAATTCAGGTAATGGCACATGTAGGCAAATGCTAGTCTTAAAATATCAACAGATTGTGCTCTTACGCAATGTCTGTAGCAGTGGGCCTTACACCAGGTCATATAGTCTAATAATGATACTCCAGCTTTACAAAAGGCCACAACTTTGCTAGTAAGAGTTACAATTAGGTCATGGCAAAAATAAATGTGATTATGGATTGGGAATACAGAACACATTATGGTCCCTGGAAAGTTTCGTGGCCTTGAGACGATTGTATTCATCCATTAGGCTACAGTTACTATTTTAAAGTTTTACCTGAGGGCATGATGCCTAACTATTATTCATATTCATGTTCATGTGGATGTTAGGTATAGATTGGGCTTAGAGCACAGACCATAATACTTTCGTATTTAAAATGAGGACTAGAAGATTCCCTCCATCCATCAGTTTGCAACCCAGATTCTTGACAGCCAACAACACAGGCTAGCAATTATCATGACACAAATGACTTTAACACACGTGGCAGTGGTAGAATAAATAACTAAAGATCTATTCTCAGTGCCTTTTGGGGTTTTTACCTAGGCTATTATATCATAGAGCGTCAAGGGTTAGGGATCCCTAAAAATAAAATGAAACACCCCAATTGATGTGGAAGTTGTTCCTCAGACTAGGCCTAGTTTTGCAATTTTATGACCGGCCTATCAGCTAAGGCCTTTAGTTTGATATTTTAATAATTTCTTATTTATGTAGTTTACAGAACATAGACTGTCAAGTGTAGGCCGACACCATCCATGCTATTTTTTGTTTGTTGACGGCCTATGCTATCTCGTTTATTCAAAACGCGAAATATCATAACATCATATTTTCCACAAGACCAAGAAAAGAAATATTCTAATATTTTTTTAGGCTAACGTGTAGGCTATATATTCCTTTATACATAGCCGCATTTTATTTTAGGCCCGTATATTTGAAAGCGTAGGCTATTTAGGCACACAACAGTTTTAGGTGTCATAACAGACTATGTAAAATACAATACATCAAACAGCAAACAGCAGAATTAACAGCAAAGGAATCTAATAAATCTACATATAAAATACATGTAATATAACAATTGAATTTATTATGTGTCAAGTTACTTTTAAGGCTCTAAATGACATCCAGGTGGAATCTGTGTTCCATCCCTCGAGCCTCCGCGGCATAGGGGAGTTTCCGCGCGAATCGATTGGTCACCGAGTGGTTTTCCCTCGTGCGCAGTTTTAGGAGCTGATCTCGGCGCTGATTGATGTTCACTTGGAGCGTTTGGAATGACCGGAGCAGATCTCGCGGCATTGCCCCACCCCCGCCTTGACGCTCACCCTTTGACAGGATTGTTTTTAACCTATCTGGTCATAACTTGTTGACCTTCAGGTGGACTTTACCAACTTGTGAAATCCAGTATGCTAACTAAATCAAACTGTAGGCCTAGATTTACTTATCTCCAGGCCCACAAAAGATAAAGAATCTATTGCTGTTATTTGTAGAGAAACATCAGCGACCTTGTTTTGTATTTCGACCTGCATTTGTTATTAAACATATGTTTTGGTATCCTGTTGGGTAGTTATACAAACATTCTGATTATTAGATATTTGATAATAACGCAAAACCATTACTTATATATCGCCACACAGCCAGCCACAGCCAGCCAACTACAACAGCCTAATGTATAAGACATGCAGACCCTGTGAAAGTGTATTTATACAAATTTTCGATTTCTTTTGATAAAACAAAGTAGACCTAATTGACTAATTATGCATTGCTTTTTCTTGGATTAGAATCAATTTACTTTAAATTCTGTTGGGGAACGAGCATAGGCCTTGTTATTACGGTTGTGTGGAGAAAATCGTGCATGCGGTCACGATTTCATCTACCGCGTCTCTTTTGGCTCATTGCTTATTAGGGACTGCCAGATGACGCGTGCTCTAATAATAACGATGGGATCAGGAAAGACTCATAAAAAAATCGGGGTTTGCCAAGACTGTCAGAGCATTGCTTGAAAAGACCAACATTAGCACGAGGCTCTGAAACCACGGAGTGGTCTTTGCAACTCCCGAGGTCGCGCCATTGTTTTTTAAGTCTGAGGCCAACCCTTTATTTTTAACATTTTCAATAGGCAGCCATACCAACTGACAAATGCCTTTAATAAATCATTATTAATTACATTAATTTATTATTAAATAAATGAATAACTAAAATGATCACAAAATATGACAGAAACAAAAGGAATGTGTATACATCAGAAAGACACAACTTTTCATAAAGGTCAAAGTGCATTCAGAATCACAGCTTTAGGCTGAACTTAATTTTTTTTTTTTCATTTGAATCACAGTTTTTTCTGACATCAACACAGGCATGTGAGCGCACGCCCACACACACACACATACAAACCCCTTATAGTTGAGCATCAGGTGTCAAATTGGCCATAACAGCATAGAACATGCTAAATCTAAGAAAACGTGCACTTGCCACTCAAGCAGCACAGGACCATCTCATGATCCTAGGCATGACTACTCGCTAAGGTGCATCACTCCCATGCAAACATCTCTCTGTTTGTGTGCTCCTCTCATTGCCTGCTTCTCTCTCTGGCAGATGAGCGTCTGAACGACAAGAAGAAGAGGAAGCAGCGCAGGAACAGGACCACCTTCAACAGCAGCCAGCTGCAGGCCCTGGAGCGCGTCTTCGAGCGCACGCACTACCCCGACGCCTTCGTCAGGGAGGACCTAGCGCGGCGAGTCAACCTGACCGAAGCCCGAGTGCAGGTGGGCCGTGTCTCCTCTCGCCTCGCCTCGCCTCGCCCCAGTGTTGTCAATTTATATGTATGTGGATGACAAGTTTAAGCTGCTGGACCGTTGGCATCCGTGCAGCTCGTTTTGATGTAATGTTAATGGACGCATGAGCCAGTTATTGTTGAGTTACTGCTTCGCCTAAGAAGACAGGAGTAACTCTACCTCATCCTGTCGAATGCTGAAGATTTTGGTTCCACTTACAAGTTCAGAAAAGCATAGAGATTAATGTAATTAGTGGTTCATCAAGTTCAGTGGCTGGATATATAGTGAAATGTGTGAGTAAGGGTGTTCAAACACACACACACACACACACACACACAAACACACATTTCTCAGACTCACTGGACTGTACCAGCCTCACTGATGATTGCCCATTCCATTTCATGATTCATTAGTAGTAGGCTGCTCTAACCTTGTTTATAAAAATTGACCCTTACTGCATCAATGATATTTCGCAGACTTGACCATCAGTGTGTAATTAAGGAATAAGGTGCGGCAAGGTTTTAAAGCAGACAATCTGTATTGCATACAAAATATTACATACTGTGGCCCTTTGTTTAAAATGTAATTAAACCATGAATTATAACCACAACCAAAATAAACAATAGATAAAAATCAGGTGACATTATTATCCTTAAAATAATTTAAGTTTATTTGTGACCCTTTCCCTCCCAGGTGTGGTTTCAAAACAGACGGGCGAAGTTCCGACGGAACGAGCGGGCCATGCTGGCCAGTAAGAACTCCTCTCTCCTTAAGTCGTTCTCCAGCGATGTCACCGTGGAGCAGCCAATCGTGCCTCGCCCTGCCCCGAGGCCCAACGACTACCTATCCTGGGGATCGTCTGCCCCATACAGGTACCTATTTCCTTCCATGCACATCGTCCAGAAAGAAAAGACTTCTTCAGAGCGAAAGGGTCTGCTTAAATCATTTAGGAGCTTTGTTCAGATCGTGTTCCACATGAAAAATCATTAATTGGTTTAGGGGGTTCGGGTTTACCTTTGTAGGGTTTCCCAGTGGCAGGAATTTCTGTGAAGTCAATTAAGACCACTCCATCCGATGATGATAAATGGAACCTCGAAGGACTATTCCGCAATGAAAAGCTTAAGAATCTTTAGCGAATCAACACTCCTCCACTTTTGCAGGATTGAACAGTAAGGCCATACTGAAGCTGCAGTCACGAAAAGCAGAGCTCATTTGACCACGTGGACGTAAAGTGATAGTTGTGGATTTTGACTGAACTCCTAGCTAAACAATTTAATTTACCTTTGGAACGGTACTGTTAAAATTAAGGCTTGCTTTTTCAGTAGTACTGGATAAGATGTTGTCATTGGGCTGAACAGCAGGTAGCCAAATGACTAACAGAACTGTGTCAGGGCAGCGTGTTTTATCAGCTGCGGTTAGGTGTGCTTAACCAATTTCTTTAATCAAAATTTGGCCCCGCTGCCCACTGTAGATGTAATCACTGTCCTGCACACGGCCAGTGCACTTAAGGCTTCTAAGTGAAAGAGGATACTATTTCAAAACAAGCTTTTCCCGAATGTTAGAGATTAAAGCACTTTGGCTACCCAGACAAACGACCCCTGAAATATATCCCTCTCATTACATAAATAACGTCTATTTTCCTAATGAACGAACACAACAGATCTCCGCCCCGTGAGGTATTGATCTTGTACCCCCACATTCCAGTCCAGTAATGAAGTCATCTCAACTCGTGAAACTATACCCCAACACCATCAGATGCACAGGAAAAACTATAATTCTGACATTTTCTGTATTTCAAGCTGCCAAAGTGGAAGAGGTTAAACGTATATTTTGTGCTTTGAATTTCCTAGCATCTGGTGAGGTGCACTGTGTGGGGATTTGCTAGCATCTGAGTTCAATAGCCACTCCGATTATGAAAACAACTCCCCCTGAGATTTGCTGTAGGGTTAGCTCATGCTGAGCCCTCTAAAATGTTTACACACCTCATAACTGAGCATCTGTGCAGTAAGCATCCTTAACTGGGCCTGTTAAAACAGTTGATAATGTAATAGCTAATTTCTCTGCTAGCCAAGTAATTCCTTAACTGTTCTTTGATCGAAACATCATCTGTGTAAAGATACCCGTGTTGACTTACTTTATTTGATCATCATACATTTAGGCAAGAATGTAGTGGCTTTTAAAAACAAAGGCTAAGCAAGTGTGTATTTATTTATGCATGGTTGATTTTTGTTAATTCATTTTTAAAAACTTTTTTCTCTCTGTGATTTTTTTTTGTTATCTAGTGCCATGGCCACATACCCTCCCACATGTGGCAACACGACTACAACTCAGGGAATGAACATGGCCAACAGCATCGCCAACTTGAGACTAAAAGCAAAGGAGTACAGCATGAACCAGGTGCCCACTGTCAATTGACTGGATGACACCACCGCACCGCCCCACATCCCTGCCCCTGACCCCCACCCCATCCCATCCCACCCCGACCCCTCCCCAACACACACACACACACACATACACACACACTTCCAACTGGGAGCATATGGTTTCAGTTAGTCAACTGAGACTACAGTCCTTAGGGGCTCCCCAATAAGCATTCCATCTCAAGGCCTGTTGCGCTAAGAAGATACCATAACAAGGACGCACCCAGAACCCAATAGAACAACGCTGCACCAACGAAAAAACTAACCACCACTCAGGCCAAAAGAGAACGACTGTTGCCTTACATCTTCCCAGCAGCTACTTAGTCACTCTTATGCTGAAGACAACAGCTCTGACTGAGGGAGAAAAAAAAGACTGTTCTGCTTTGCACTCAGGCAAAATCCCTTGCAGCTCCTCAGCCAAAAACAACACCACCACCATTAGGAGAATATACAGATACTCTGCACAGTATGGAACTGGAGTGCAGACCTCGTTTTGTAACGCAACACAAAACGGAAAACCGTTCACATCCGGCTGTACATCAGTAAGCTTCAGTGGTCCATTCTTCTGCCATGCTACTTTAAAGACCATTAAAAAAAAGAAACGTCTCAAAATACAAAGCTTGTATGCTTTATCACATCACAAGTCCCCGACAGCGAAGCGGATGAGGACATGTTCCTGCTACGTTCCTCGGTTGTCCGTAGGATGCCTGTGGACTTCCAGAGATTAGTAGCATAGGAAATACCCCGACAAGGAGTCTCCTGGTTGAAGGAGCCCCCCCTAAGCCTCTGGAGTTTAGTATGGGACGGACTGAGGGTGAATGTAAACCCAGGAGAGGTTAGTTAAAGTGCCTCAAATGGAACACTAGACTCTGCTCCTGTTTATCATTTTTTTTAATCATTGGAGCCAACCTTTTGTTTTTCTTTTTGATCTAAAGTCATATTACCTTTTGTATATTACCTGATTATATCCAAATGTGTAATATTCCTTTGCAATAAAAGGATATGGTTTAAGGAAAACAGATGCTGCATGGCTTTACCAGCTTGTTAGTGCTGTGTATACTTCCATATTATCCTCCACTGTTGCAGGCAACAGCGTGACAAAAATTTCAGGCCGTGAGTTTTAAACACTAATACAGCTACAATCCACGTGCACTTAAAAAGACATTTAAGAATAAATATAGGTGTAGTGTTCAGTGACTCGGAACTGGTTGTCTTTTATTACCTGTAAGCATGACTGAAAGTAACCACTAACATGTCCAAACCACAATTACAGGGCCTGCTGCAACCTTAGATACTCAGTTCATGGCTGTCCAAGGCTGATAGGCTGCCTTTTAGCAATGAGGAAAAAAATACATATACAAAACAAGACAGCAACAACAGTGGGCTGGCCGGCAGCCTGACCAAAGAAACAAACAGCTGCAGAATGCAGTGCTGGAAGGGCTTGTGGTTGGAGCTCAGGCTGGAAGTGGGATGGAAGAGTGTGTGTGTGTGTGTGTGTGCATGTGTGTGTGTGTTATTTGCTCATGATGGACTCTGCCGCGCTGCTGGAGGCTGCCGACTCCCCCGAGCAGTTGGAGAGCACAGAGGTGTTCATTTCTCCCCTCTGCTGCGCCTCCTTTTAAAAAATCAGCATGTGTCTTGGACCCCGTATCCCGCCCCCGGCCTCCCCAGGCCCCTAAGTGGCCACAGGCCGCCTTCCTGAATGGCTGATGTGGCGGTTTACATACCCGACAGCCACCTTTGGTCATCTGATTGGCCGTGACCTGGGGTGACCCTCAGAACTGAAAGGTTAAGCGTGGCATGTGGAGGAGGTTGCACGCTCGCTTAAGTCTGCTCTAAACTTGCTTTGTAGCAATTCTGCTGGTGAATATTTCCACTGTCAAGTTTCGGTAGCGTAGACGATGCTTGATGGCCTTTAAGCAATTTTTAGAGGATGTTTTTGCCAAGGTTCAGCTGATTCTTATGGCTTAGCATTGGGGGGTCAGCATTAGGGTCATGGGCAGACCTGGTAAAGTAAATAAAGCATGCCAATTGCAGAGAGCGAAAGTCTTCATGGGTGTGGGTGTGTGTGTGTGTGTGTGTTTGGGGGGGGGGGGGGTGGTTTGCACGAGAGGAAACGCTGACGTTTTCTTTAATGAGCCTCATTTGAGACATTTTTTTTCCTTTCCTGCATTGAAACTCAACCTCCCACATTAAAATTCCAGTTGTGTTTTCCAACAGCAACGTCCTTTCATGTGGCCTCGCCCCACAGGGCCCTGACCCGGCTCCATCTCGTGCGCCGAGCGGCCCTTTTTTTATGGCCCACGCGGCCCCGTGAGTCAGCCCGAGAGAGAGAGACAGAGAGAGAGAGAGAGAATGGGAGGGGGAGAGAGACAGAGAGAGAGAGTGAGAGTGTGTTTGTGTGAGAGACGGTGGGAGAGAGAGACCGAGAGAGGGAGTATGTGTTGGTGTGAGTGAAAAAGAAATAGACAGAGAAAGACAGAAAAAAAGAGAGAGGGAGAGAGAGAGACAAAAGACCCGAGGGGATCTGGAGCTGGAGGCTCCTACTGGAGCGAGGCCATTTTCACCCCCCTCACTGAACCGCTGCCTGCTCTCCTGGTCCGACTGAGCTCCTTTGGCACAAACATGTCACCGGCTGTCCGTCAGCTAGGTGATCTGTCACAGAAGCCAACGCAACTCGCAAGTGATGAATCTGTCATCACCCATTAGGTGCCGAAGAGGGTGACGGCACACTTGGAGGACGTTTTTGTAGCCTTTTGTGTGCGTTTCTTTTAATCTTCTTCGTTAGTGAACGTGCTTGTCGGTCGATGCCAAGATGGAAAAAAACCCCTAAAGTTTTAGGGCTGTGAAGTCAGTTTTGAGCTATGGTTGAGGAGTAAGGGAAGAAGTAATGGACGAGGAGGGGAGGGAGGAGGAGGAGGAGGAGGAGGAGGAGAGGGAGTGAAGGTCTCTTTGGTGCATTGCTCTGGCTGGGCATCCATCTCACCTTTCACAGGCTGGATCCTCTGACCTCAAGTGCTTCCAGATGACCCGAGCCCCAGCACTGTGGCACCCCACCCCACCCCACCCCAGCCCGCCCCAACCCCTCACGGACACATGGCTCCATGGATGACAAGCGAGCCGCTCACCCTCGTCAACCTCAACATCTGGAGCTCATTAACAAGGAGACAGTCTGAGAGAGAGAGAGAGAGGGAGGGAGGGAGAGAGGGAGGCAGGGAAGCTGGGAGGGGAGGGCGCGAGAGTGTGTGCGAGAGAGAGAGAAAGAGAGAGAGAAGAAGGGAGAGAGAGAAGAAGGGAGTAAGAGTGAGTAAGAATAAGAGAAAAAAGAGAAAAAGGAAAAAGTTGAAGGAGGGGTCCGTAAGACTGAAAGAGTAAACTTTCTCAAACAAGTCTGAGGATTTCTTTCCTTTTACATTGACAACCTGTTTACACTCAATCACACCAACAGAACTAAACGGCAGGAAAGCTGTCAAGGTATCACCTCCCTGAAGGTCCAAAACCCTCAATATGAACCTGAGTTTAGAAAGGTTTTTGAACTTTTTTGAAGTTTACTGAAGTTACATCCCATTATATGCAATAGACATATTTACCACAGTCAGGGATACAAAACACATATTGAGGTTTGTTCTTACATAGTATAGTATTTTATCACTATGTGTTGTATGCAACAAGCATTAGAGTAAGGGTCTTCAAGGCAAAAAAACAAAACAAAAAACAAACAAACAATACAGAAGACATGTAATATTTTGAAAAACAAGTGGGGTTTAAAACAAAGGATACACTGGGGTTCGGACTAAAGTACACTTGCTCTACTTGAGCCTAAGAATTATATTACTACACATGTGTGAAATGAGAGAGTTCTCAAGACTGCAGCCTTTTATGAAATGTCGTGTTGAACCTCTGCCAAGCACATGTGCTTTGCGGCTCATAATATTACCTCATAATAAATGGACTGGTTTACTGCATTCCCAATCACCACTGCTCTTATAAGGTTGAATTAGATTTCTATGGTGGACTCATGGCATTTATGAGGAACAAGAAAAAAAAATGACACCAGAGGGAAAAAATTGTTTACCTACAGTTAAGACAAAACTTGGGCGGCTGTGCACATGTCAATCAGCTGGGGTTTGCCTTACCGCTGCCCCCTAGTGACAAGCCCCACATCTGGACAGGACACCCAACCCTGAGGTGACCTGCTGGAAACAACTATATGGAATTGGAGCAGCTCTCAAGCCAGCCAGCATGACCTACACTCTAAAAACTGAAAGGTGCTTATATGGTTCTTTAAATCTCTGGATGGTTCCATGGAGAGTGAAAACTCTGTGTTAAAACATTACATTATGTCAAGAACTATCACATTAGAAACACAGTTCTTCAGAGCTTCAGATAATAATGGGCTATGTTCTGTTATATTGGCTTCAAATCGTTCTTTAAAAGAACTTTTCCCTTGACAGTTCTTTGAAGCACGGAAAAAGGTTCTGTATGTTTGCATGCTCATCTTATCTGCATTGTCCTACTCGCTCTGAGTAACTGATATTCAGGAAAGGCAATGAAAAAGAGGAGAAAGGGTACCACTTTCATTTTCAGGTGATATAACATAATGTGTTCTATACTAAGGTGTTCATACTATGGCACTATG
Source organism: Setipinna tenuifilis (assembly GCA_030347295.1). NCBI lineage: Eukaryota > Metazoa > Chordata > Actinopteri > Clupeiformes > Engraulidae > Setipinna > Setipinna tenuifilis. The sequence goes on along the minus strand of CM059276.1, from coordinate 15,664,200 downwards.
TGTATATGATGGATATATGCTGCTGGACACCTTCATTTCCTTCGGGATAAATAAAGTAACTCTACTACGATAGAGACATTACACTGTAAAAAAAGCATTATTATTAATGCAATGCCACTTCTAACGTCTCTTTCCTGGCAGGAAATATGATGCCACGTGTGTATGCAGATATGGAAAGTTCTTCTGCGGGCATTAGCCCACTACTGGATCACTGCGCACACAGAGTGCCGCTTTCTCCCAGCGTACAGGAATGAAAACCACACTAAAACACCAGGAGAAGGAAAACAGGCCGGGGCGGAAGAGAGCCGTGAGTGAGTTTTTCTAACAAAGTAGTCACACCATAAATCTGCGGTGGGCTTCTCTCGCGGAGGGAAGCAGGCGATATTATGCGCCTCTCCCCACGGGCTCCTCTCCTTCCTCTGGGCCTGATGAAGTGGTCCCGCCACTGCCATGGGCAGAAAACAGTCTCTGCCATTGTGCTGCCTCATCACGGCTCCGACGTCCTCATCCCCAAACAAACCCCACTCCCACAGGGTACACTACGGGCCACTGACTCATTCAAACTCACTGCTATCTGGTCATCTGGTAGCTATCTACACCACACTAATGTGTCATCTTTAGTTAGTCACCCCTTTAACACTGTCCTCCGAGGTCTATAAAGTCTTAACAATCCCCCCAGTTTAAAGCTGTACTGTTTGATTACTTCGCACGTGCCAAAACTCATCTCTTAACAACATACTACTACTGGCCAATGCAGCTGGGAAACCCAATGGCGTCTGCTGACTACATATTCCATATTTAGTGCGCCCTCAAATTATGGGATTTCCTACAGCTCTTGTTTTGTTTGTCACTTGAAACTGAACTGCTGGACACAGTGGTTGCTTTCAATATCTCTAGGTTTTTTGATGATCAAGGAGTGTTTAGGTTTGTCGGAATATAGGAAGGCTGCGGAATCCCAAATGGGACTGCAAAATGACTGCTGTCAGGCCAAATCAGCTGGACATGTCACAAAGATTACAACTTCAGACAGCATCCATTAACTCAAAACACTGCCAAGTTGCCATAAAATGTAATGGTTATTTCCACGGGCCTTTTATGCGTAGTATTTTTAGGCTTCTCGTCTGGCAGTCTCCTTACTGCGGCTCTTGTGGCACAGAAAGTGCTGATAGACTCAGCGTTGTGCTGTTGAATCTGTTGCCGTGGTAACTGTGACATCACTTTCCTTGCCTCTCTCTCTCATGTCTTTAAAAAAAGTGTAGTCTCACCCAGAATATAAAAGCCCCATCAACATAATCACTCTAACTGCCCTGCACTGGATCTTGGCTGTGGAGAAAGAGAGAGAGCAAGAGAGACAGAGAAAGAGAGACAAAGACAAACAGAGAGCAAGAAAGAGAGCGCGCGAGAGAGAGAGAGATAGAGAGAACATAGAGAGTCCCAGGAACACAAGAAACATATTTGAGTCATCTGCTTTGAATCAGGCCGTAATTGCTCTGGATAGTATTTTAATGATGTTCTCCCCTCCTCTCAGCTGCGGCCCGGTTCTGATTAGGCCTGGTTCGGGGCCTCTGCCAGCACATTTCAGACACATCAGCCACCAAACCGCAAGCATCTTCTCCTGTCAGATTCCAGCGCGGCGGAGGGGCTCCGATAGGCAGTTCCCACACGCGGACTTTTCTGAAAAAGCAAATATATCCCTTGCGTTTGCAAACGAGCGTTTCCCAAACGTCCTCATGCATTTGCTGAGAGGACAGCCAGACTTGCTGGGTTGCGTCCGCATATCCGCTGTCATGAGTGGCAAACACAATGCCAGACGCATGAGTTTAGATGCCTGCTGACAGGCCCCCTCAGATAACAGATAACTAGCGTTGTTGTTGGGTCTGGTGCAGAGTCGGGCAGCGATGACAGTGTCACTGCTTGAGCAGCCCCCACGGTCCAGGAAGGAGTTTGTGAAAAGCGAGATGGTTGTCTGTCGGATGTGGCCTGTGGACACATACCAAGCAACCTCCTCTCGGATTTCATAAACGAGAGCGGTGACCTTTTCCTTGTGCATTGTGATGACCAGAACTGGCGCCATGGGAGGCTGCCTAGTTCTGCAATTGTGTTGCTAGCGGGGGGCGAAGAGAAAGTTTGATCCCAGAGAGAGAGAGAGAGAGAGAGAGAAAGAGAGAGAGAGAGAGAGAAAGATAATTCTCGGTTATTCAAAAAGATCGGCTGTGGCACCAGCTCAGCCATTACTGGGCATTTACTCTTCTCATCTCCTCCTTTTTTCAGTTTCAATTAAAAGTGCTGAGGACGTCAAAGGCCCCTCTGACTCACAGTGGAAAGAATCCCTGGCTCCGTCTTGTTTTTCATTATGGTGCCAGTGCCCGAGTGAATGGGGAGGCCTTGTAATTCCACTTCACCACAGAGCGAAAAAGTCACGACGGGTTTTATTTTTCCCACACGATGATTGGTGAGCTGCTATCACGAACCACAGGATCATCTTCATTATGACACACGGAGGTGCACAAATACACACACACACTTACACACACTTACACACACTCTCACACACACACACACTGTCTGCAAAGTGCGATTTAGCTGGGAGTATTTTGGACACACACAGAGGATTTCTGTGGGATCTACTAAACATTGGAGCCTATTGTACAGTTCTGTGTGTGTGTGTGTGTGTGTGTGTGTGTGTGCGTGTGTGTGGGTGTGTGTCTGTGCTTGCGTGCAAGCACATCAGTCTTTGTATTACTAAACTCAATACTTAAAACCAAACATTCACTTTTGGAAATGCCAAATGTATGTAATAGGCCAAGGCCGTAATGGAACTGATCAAAGTCTTTTACAACATCGAGAAACACTCTGAATTGGCCTGGCAATGAATAACTGAACTTTATCTGAGGACTCTCAGTGGAACAAAAAAGGCTTAGTCTCTCCACTCTACTCAGTGTCAAAGAAAGAAAGCTTTTTTCCCCCTTCTGTAGGCCTTCTTCAGCACAGCACAGACCATAACCAGATATACTGGAACTAACTTTTTGCCAGATGGAAAGACTTTTTTTTTTTGGAGGCGGGGGGACGACCATGTCCATATCAGGAATGGGAGATCTAAGAGCATACAGTATAACAAAGTGATAAAATTATGAGGAGTTCGCTTCCCAGAACGTCTCTCAACGAAACCTCCAGCTCCCCTGGCAGAAGTCGAGCTTCTCACGGTTCCCTAAACAGAGAAGCCTCATTAACACTGAAGCACAGGAGCGGGTGAGGCCTGGAGACTGCCATATTGCATCTGAGGTCCACGAAGGCTCCTGGAAGGAAGCACTTCACGCAGAGCAGAGACGAGGTTGAGGACATTAATCTCAGGAGCTAAGGCCCAGTTGACAGTTGACTCAAGTCAAGCCCCAGTCCCAACTCATGATACAGTTAGCTGCTATAACGAATTAAAATCCAGTCGGTGATGGCAATGCATACACAGTAGGACCACACTCACTCAGAGGCTGGGAACCAAAGCAGTAGCAAATGCTGGCCACTTAATGCAGAGCAAATGTCTTAGCTGAAACAACTGCTTGATATGACTGTAGCAATGAAATGCATAGACATGAACCATTAAGAAATCAGCAACTCAACATCTCTTATGCAAGACACATATACATATGTTGTATGGGATGTATGTTTTGTAAAAGACTTCAGTCGTTTTAGCACCATCTGCAGGAAGTCATGACTATAGGCAGTTATACAGAATGAACCACATGCCTGAATGTATGCATGTGTGCACCAACTATTCACTAATGCCTGCGTAACCTCTATTGTTGTAAAGTCTCCTCACTGGTTTAGAAAGACATATATGTGTTTCTATATGTGTTTAAGTTGTGTTGTGTTAATGTGTAGCACTTTAGTTAGTCCCCTGGTGTGGAGAATGATTTGGGTGTTTGTTGGCAGAGGGAGAAGAAAGAGGAAACACGAGAGTTATGAAAAATGCTACATACTATGCATACCGTGTTGTCTTGTGTCGGACAGTTAATTAAGTTTTGGAATTCAACACTACTCCTGTGACTACTCAAACCACAGTTTACTAAAAGTAAGGGTTACACCTGTTTGCCTCTGGTTTAGAGGAATACTACTAATAGGGGTACTGATGCTGGTCGTCCAACTGCTCAGCTAAAATCTGTTGGGGTGTGCGGCTATCTTTGTGGTGTGGGGATATCTTCAAGTGTGACCTGACCTGGACTGCTGATGCTGATGTGGGTGCCTTGTATTCATGAACATTTTAACTTTGGGAGTCCCAAATCAATGGCGCTCCCTTTCTTGTCATATTTGCTTAAAGTGCTTGCTGATGTTTACTCTGAAATTAAGGGCAGGGCAAGCGATGAAAGAATAAATTAAAAATTGTAGTAATTTGGAGCAAAACACATTTTATGCTTATGCATTTATTACGGTTTTGTACTTCTTCATCAGAACAGCAGGCTACTGCATATTCTTTTAGGGTTGGGACAATCTGTTAACACCATTGTCTGGCTAAGGATATTTTAACCCAGACTGTTCCCTTGTCAGTGGAAAACCGTAAAAGAGCTGGTTCGTCTTCAGCAATGGGACAGGCATCAGACTCTCCCTGCTCGTACAAAATTGGTTAATCTTTATTATGAATTGGTGGGCACCATTGTAAATAAGCCTCTATCGTGATTTCCAACCATCGGCCTGACTTGGGTCTAACTACCATCAGGTTTTATAGGCGAGGCAGGCATGTTAAGAGGTGTTTCATAGAGTGCAGTGAATGTGCTTCTAATGTTAGTCGCTAGCCAAGCGTCCTCTGTAGCCCTTTATGCCATTTGTGAACGTACAGCTACAGGAATTAGTTGGGTTTCAGTTGAACTAATTTGCATCAGTAATGCGCATTTATAGTTGTATAGTAGAGCATCAGTGCAATATCAAGAGTTACAAAGTGAGGATTTCTTATTCGAGTAGCTAAAATGCACATTAAAAAGTTCAATAAAAACATGGTTGTGGATTCCTTAGCAAAGAAGCACTTACTGGTCCTAGGTGATTCCGTATGAAAGTGGGCAGAGAGAGTGGGCATGCACAAATGTAAGGTTTTCACAAAGGAATGGTTATATTGGCTTGGAACACCACAAACCATTCCCTCTGATCATGCAGGAATTATAAGTAACAAATATTCCAAAGCCAGGTTCTAGACACGCATAATATGAAGACAAGTACTTACTTGCCTTCCAATTGTGTGTTTATATATTTATTGCTTTGTAACAAAGGGCATGCCATTCCTTTAGCATATAATTTTTTTTCTGACAATCTAAGAGAATTTTTAGATTATTTTTTATATACAGGAGGATTGATTTGGCGAATAAAATTAAGGCTACGCTGGCTGTTAAATGCTGTATAAAGTTAAATAAATGGTTGGGTAAATGATGGCTCAAGTAAATGTATTAAAATATTTAGTGAGGTTTCAGTGTTCTCAGAGAGACTGCCAACACACCAGAATAACACGACGCCCTGCCAGCTCCTTTTTTATGGAATTATTACAGTTCAGGGGGAAAGTACAGACTAATGGCTTCATTATCGTGCCGTGGTTTACTCTTGTCGTGTTTGCCAGATCTCCCGGTGGAAGCAGAACACGGCGGCCCGCCTGCCGAATACTCCACGAGGAAAGTAAATAATGGGATCGTGGGATCCTTTTATATACTGTCCACATTGAAAACAGATTAGGGGCTTAACAAGGAGCAGACGACGCTTCTGCTCTGCATTAGAGGCTTTTAAAAAGGTCCACGGCGAGGTTAGAGGTTGCAGGGAAACCGCGCACACGTGTTCGCTACATGTTAGCTGACATGAACATGTTGGCAAGTCCCTGTAGGCACATAGTGATGTGATGCACTACAATCATGTACACTCTGTGTTGTCCTTAAAAAAAAAAACTCATCTTCTACAGTTCACTCACAACTTATCTCCTAATTACAGATGATGTGATTTGGAGATATGATGATTTCAAGAGACTTTAATAACCTCAAGCCTCTCAGGACACGTTTGCTGACTTTCACAAGGTCATATGTGGCACTCTTATCTCAACAGCACCTGAACGACCGACTGACACACACACCACAGGTGGCCTGTCTCACTATGGGATGCAGGATCAAATCAGCTCTCTCGCAATGAGCAGCAAAGACTGCGTTATAATAAGAGGCAGCTGAAAGTGTGTTTTTCATTAAGCCTTGAGGGGGTGAAAACAAAGATGTTTTCAATAAATGTTTAAAAATTAAGGCATCATTAGCAACAGCTTGAAAACGAAAGGCGCTTGGCTGCACCATAAGGTTTGCACCTTTATGATTTCACATTAAGCAATGAAAAAAAAAGGCATTCCGCTTAAACCATAATCCTTTCCACAACTTTAAACAATACTCCCCGCTAATCACTAATCAGCAAGTCCAAAACTAACCCAAGTCCTTGTTACAGAACAAACGCATGGGGCAATCCGGTGGAGTAGCACTCTCTGCAGGCCAACTGTTGCAACTTTTTTTACAACTACAACTTGTATAGATTCATGGTTGTGAAGTACAAATATAAAGCTGGCATATGAATGATTTATACACATGGTTTACTATGTTAACAAAATATGTTTATATTTTAGGGACACTGCTCTATCGTTTGTAAGATAAAGTCTGGTCATGGTCTAGGACGATGTATTCTGTATTTACAGCCTTTAGCCCCATGCCTGCATATTGACATGACATGGAGTGAGTTATGTTTTAGTTGTTCTTTGAAGTCTGCATGTGCCCTTTTCCATTTTCCTTTCCAGCTAGAATGAGCTCAATGAACAGCTTGCTGCTGCAAAGCCATCCTGCAGTGAAAGCACTTCAGCTAACTTTAGAAAGGCACATTTTACTCGGTTTCAACTTAGTATTTATTCTACAAAAGTTATATTTATTTTATGTAAAACACATCTTATGGATCCACTCTTGGCTGCATAATATCCATGACAAGGAAAATTATATAAAACAAAATGCAGCATATCATGAGGACAACCGCAGATGCATTTACAATAATTTCCACTACAAATTAATTTTAGTCATAATGTGACTTTCTCAGAAGTTATTCCAGTGTTTATCCTTTTTGTGTTGCAGCAAAGCTTATTTATTTTTGTATCACTTTCCGGTATTCTGATTGTGATATATCATATTATTGTTTAGTTATACCTTCCTTGGTCTTCAGAAACTGTGCCTTATTCTTCCTCAGTTGTCACTATGTTAATGAGTCTACAACAATAATAAAAGCAAAAAATTATGTTTAAAAAATGTTTACATTTCTTTAGTATGATTTTCTTTTTTGTTGGCACCATTTTTCACACAATAACAATAGACACAACACCTGTGCTAACTATGAGCTGATTGTCCAATTGTGTGGCCACTGAGCTAGGATTTTTAGCAGGACTACGTATATATTAGGTAAGAGTAAATCTTACCTTGGCATACATGATGTCCCTCACCCCTCTCCAGGACCCACAAGGTGAAGAATATCCTGTGATGGCATATGTAGATGTATTCTGCCATGCTTCTACATGGCCACACTTTCAGTGGTCCTTTGGAAGAACAGGAAAGTCACAGCTGAAATGACTCTTTCCAGACTGGAGCAAATTAAAGATGCTATACTGTGGTGGGAAACCCCCAGAAGAGATGGCAACTTCAGGCATAGGTAACACATACAGATTGATCTGAAAGTATGCAATAATGTTTATTTAATTTGTATTAATTTGTCAGGGACTAGAAACAATTTCAGACTACTTACATATGCTGCACAATGACACACTAATAAAATGTATCTAATCAAAGTATACAGTGTGGTTGGATTCAACACACCTCATGACTAGTCCTCATAAAAAGCACTATTCATTGATTTCAGTGATTGTCTAATCAGCTGATCAATGATATTTTAATTGGTATAATGACTGACTGACAATATAAAATACAAAGAGGAGAAATAAAGACAGAGGGCATCGTTGTCCTGACAGACCCCTCTCTAGTTCCAGGCACAGTTCCAAACATCAGCGAAACAGCCAAAGATGCTTTGGGAGGAAAAGAAATGTGTGTCAACAGGCAAACAATTCAACAATTTGTTTTGTTCATCATGCTTCGTCAAAGTAAACAATACTTAATTAAAAAACCTAAATACCAGGCAAATATAAATGACTCACTTTCTGCGATTTCCCCCTTTTGCGTCCTGACCAGGATCTGTTTGAAAAGAAATCATACACTGAATTTCTGGAAGCCAACATATGCTGTTTTCAAAGGCACTGGGCACAACACCACTATACAGTTTTTTCAAGTGAGCTTGATTTGATGTAGGTATAAATACACTGCGCATTACCTGACGGCATTCCAGCATTGTTAAGTGCCTCCTGATGGTTTTCTTCACCTTGTGAGTCCTGGATAGTCACCTCTTCCGTCTCCTCGTTCTCCGCCACCACCTCCACCTCTTGGGACTCAGAATCCTTTTCAGGCTCCAGAGTCCAGTGCAGGCGACTCAGAGTGTTCCTCAAATGCTGGGCACCAGCAAAGGACATGGATGAGACACAAGTTTGAACAAAGCACTACCATTTTTACCGCTTGACCGGTATTACATCGAAATCGCATGAGAGCCTCAGATGACAATAGCTATGACAATGAAACCAAAGTCACTTCACAAATAAAAACACAAAATCAAAGGCAAATTAATAAATAAACAGTTATTTCAGTTAGGATGACGTAAAACTACGTCATAGTGAACAGAGCTGTTGAAAGAGATGGGTTTTCATTAGGCATCAAGTCCGTAGTGAATTTACAAGAGGTCTATCTCCAATGGTTCTTAAGTTCCAATTTTTTTTTAAACCAACTTATTTATATATAAAAAGCAGCCTACAGTATAGTGTATATGCAGGCTGTTGGTGACTGATACCTGGGATAATTCATTGGCAGCTAGTGCAGCCAGGAACTCAGAAGTCAGGGCTTGAAGCTGGAAGGGAGGAAACAAAGGTAGTCATATCTTCACTCTGAGGAAGATGCGCTCATGCAAATATCAAATGCAAACTTATACATGAAGGAATCTCACAGTTAAGGTGATGGAAAAGTAAGGCATAGTGAATTGGCCAGTTTAAAGTGGTGGGTTTTTAGACGATGTTAAAAGTCCATTATGGTAAATAGTCCATAAAAGTTCATCTGCAGCACAGCCAAATCTATCTGGTGACCAGGTCCTGGTGGGTTGCAGGGATGCAAACTTTTAGAGAATAAAGAGTCACCATCGCACACTGGAAAGGGCTTACTGATCTTTTATTTTCATAAGCGAAGAAAAAAATAACAGATCAGTAAAACCCTTTCCACCACTATGCATTTATTCTGTAAATAATTATATAGGGCCTCATAGGCTAGCAGCAAGATATCAAATAAAGTTCAAAACGCAACTGCATATAACAGGGGCACTTGCGAGTCTGATGTTGCTCTGGCTGGCTTGTGCAAAGTAAATAAGCAAATACAAATAAAGTGGCTTGTAATAAAAATAAAGCTATAAGCCATACAGGCTGTTGGTGACTGATACCTGGGATGATTCATAAGCATCTAGTGCAGCCAGGAACTGGTTGGTACGGGCTTGATGCTGTTAAAGGCAAACAATGGTAGACATGTCCTTACTCTAAGATGCAGACCTACTTATCAAAAAACAGTGTTTTCTATAATCTATGTAACAAACACTTCCAAAAAATAGATATGGTGACCACTTTGTCAGCTGATATTACTGAACTTGCACCTGAAACACAGGACCACTGTTATCATTGCCTGAGGGACGTCCAGGTCTTCCCACTACAGGTGGCTTGAACACAGAAGCACACACATACACAGTCACAGATTCCATCAGTTATATTACAGTATATTTACCAAGGGTCTTCCCATAATGACAGCTTACCTGATGATCCACCTGTGGTCGTTCAGTCAGCTGTCTAGTTTCCCTCTCCTGTGCAACAGACCAAAAATAACTTTTAGCCTAGACTGCTTTTCCCTCGCTTAAACAAGGTATTGAATGATTTATGATGCTATCATACAGTGTACAGTACATTATAGAGTCTGTAGGTAGATACAAAAGTAATTTACCAGAGAGCAGATTTCAAAGTGCAAGTTCTGGATCAATGACAGGAAATTTTCATCGTCGGCAGTTGAACGAATCTGCCTACGTCGAAGTGATGTCATCATGGCTTGGAAAGGACAAAAACGCTTTACTTTTTAATCACTGTAACACCGCTTGAAAAGCACTTTCCCCACTAATGTTAGTAGACTAGGCTTACTTTCATTATAAATAGGTCAGATAAGCTTCACCTTAAAATGAAGAATGTGTAAAAATGGTTAATATCAGGTCAGTTGGACAACTGACTTGACTGCGATACTTACCATAGTCTTAGGTTGAAATATAATATTTGCTTCTGTATACATTTGAAAATTCGAGTCCTTGCTTTGTGAAAATGCTGTCTTTCGAATTTTGCTACGATCCCAGATTATTCTATTTTGATTCCATTAAATGTGACAAGGTGCATCGTTCATTACATTCCACTCATTGTAAGCATACCTGAAAAGTTGATGAATATGTAGGCCATGCGTTTGCATGGTAGTCTGTGGGACTACTCAACAGCAGTTCACCTCACCATCAAACCCAATGTCTATACAGTTATTAGCCAAAACAAATGAACAGGCTACTAAACATTCAAATTACTTTCTGTAATACATGTGGAGCTAATATGAGGATCCTACAGGGGTCGCTATACAAAAATAGTGCATACTTGCAGCTTTGTCCTACCTCTTGGTGGTGTTTACTTGCACTTCAGGCAGTGGTGGCCAACATGGCGGACGAAGTTGATGTTGTCGACATAGAGGGGGATGATTACGATGGAACTTTCAGGTAAATATTGTGGTTTTACTTTTATTTGTCCTTCAGTGAACATTAAAAATGTAATAAAATAGTGTGGCATTGTCATGTGTGTTAATGAACCTAAAGGGCTACAAAGACTCGCTGTTTGCTGTTGACCAGTAATAGCAGCGGTAGCTAGCTAGAGACGGTCATTAAGGATATCCTATTTTGCGCGGTTTTGCTCTATCTCTACAGGTATGGTGGCAGTCTGTGAACAATTCTTGAGAGTCGTGATAGATTAACTTTTAGCATTGCAAACTCAAGACCTTTTTGTGTATGGATATAAGTTTGACACGTCCACTACACTAGAGCTGCACACCCCATGTGTTTTGTCGACACCCATACATGCATACAGCCAGCTGTGAGGGCACTTGATGAGCATTTAACCTGCAGCACATGTGAAACTGACAGTGCAGTGCTGAGTGACGCTGTGTGTTTGAGTTGTGTGGGACTAAGAGCTTTCTTTGACTCTGGCTCTGTCATAGTGAGTTTGCAGAAGGGGATGGTGGGATCCTTCAAGATCAGTATTTGCAATCGGCGTGGAAGAACAACAGCAGTATATTGGTAAGACAAAACGCTTCATAACTATGCTACATTTAAAGTTTGTGTTTCGGTAATGGCTTGTATGCCACATACAAATCATACATGAACTAAAAATGACCGTATGTACCGTTTGTAGTTTTGTATAAAAAATTAGCGGCTTTTTATAATAATGTATGGTACCATTTGTTGAATTTTTGGCTTGTCTTTTTTTTTAGCCCTGGGAATTGGACAGCTCCATCAGTGCTGAAAACAGGGAGGTCATTGAGAATATGCTTCTGGAGGAGCAGTATCCTTCTGTAAACCTTTTTTAATCAGAAAAAGAACTGAGCATCGAATTTCAAGGTTGGATTTCCTTTACTGTTTAGTTTTAAAAGGAAACCTGCAAATCTGTACTTTGACCTTGACTCTATGTAGGTATTATCTCACCGGTAAGGCAGCACCAAAGACTGTGTGGACCAGTGAAAAGCCGAAAGCTAAAAAGTATGTTCTATCTCCTCAGCAAGTCAACTAATATCTCCCTATAAATTATGACTCTTTAGATTGATGAGGTTGTGCCCTGTGTGTTAAAATCAAAAACATGTCCCTGCTTTACCAGGTCCCCTGTGAAGGCCTCTGCATCGCCAGCTCGCTGGAGCCAGGAAGAGAAGGCGCTCTTTGAGAAAGGACTGGTAAGAATACTTCACCATCTGTGGTCTAGAAAAAAAAAACATATTTTGGAACCTGTCTTGCAGCTGTTGTAGGTAGACTTCTCCTTCTGTGGTGGCTTTGCTGTGAATGTATTCATTGCTTCTTTTTTTGTGTGTGACCATAGGCCCAGTATGGCCGTAGGTGGACAAAAATAGCCAAGCTCCTTGGCAGCCGTACCGTTCTGCAGGTGAAGAGCTATGCCAGGCAGTATTTTAAGAACAAGGTAAGGCTGCCCTCTGCTGGATGTTTTTGTTGCATGCAATTGCAGCCACTGAATTGGAAATGAAGACCTCGCATGAAGTCGAAGTAGGGTGCCTTTCTCAGCCAGGCAGCCGACTCATTTTTACAGATTTTCACAGATGCAAGACATGAAAGGACACTATGAAGATGGGTACTAGCCAGGACTGTGCTCCCAAGGTTCTGAGTACAAAGGCAGTAACTATGTGAACATTGAAACTGAAAAATATGCCTTTAAAGTTGACATAATGCCCAGTCAAACTTGTTGTTGGTATAACAATGGTGATGCTTTCATGTACTTTACTAATAGGAAGACACAATAGATTTAGTCACAAAACAAAGAGATGTTATAAAATCAATTTCCAGTCTAAACTCTGTTTTGACAAAATATGTACTTACTGCCTTTTAGTTTTGTAGGGCAGTATTTTGTAAGCAAAAAAAAAACTGAGAAACCCTGCCTGCTCTTTGTGACCTATGACCCCAGGCCAAATCTGAGCCCCAGCCTGTATCGTCCACCAAGCTCTCAGAGCCTCAGACCGCTCCTCCTCCGAGGCCCCTCCCGAACCACATTACTGCGCTGACCAACGCGGTACGGATTGAGACGCTATCCGATGATGAAGACGTGGACATCACAGACGACCTCAGCGATGAAGGCTCACAGACGGACCAACCAGTGGAGGACGCTGGAGGGAGTCAGGAGGGAGTGGAGGAGCAGGATGAGAGCCAGGGGGAGGCCAGCCACAGTCCACCATGTCCCCCTTCTCCGCTCAGCCCCAAGTCTTCCCCATCCAGGCTTGCAGAGGCCAGCGATAATGATGGGACATGGGAGGATGACTGGGGGGTGGGCGATGAGGCCCAGCTTGATCCAAGTGTCTCCAAAGACGAGGGTAAAACCAACCTTGAACCAGCAAGCCTTGGGACACAGGAGACCCAGTTGGCAAAAGAAGATAAAAACAGTGATGCAGGTAATTGGAATTCCTATCTTTTCTTGTAAGGGGAAGTAAAATGTAATCAGGCCCTGGTTTAGCTGGCTTCATAATAAATGTGATTTTTCTAAAGTGCTCTATAAGTATGCATTAATGGAGATCTGATGTGTTAGGTACAGAGAAGCTGGAGAGTCCTGAGGAGGAGGAAGACCAGGAGGAGGAGGAGGAAGAGGAGGAGGAAGAGCTGAGGGCTCCAGAACAGGAAGTGACTCTGGAAAAAAATGAAATTACAGAGGAAGAGAAGCAGGCTATCCCAGAATTCTTTGAGGGCCGACCAGCAAAGACTCCGGAGAGATACCTCAAGATACGCAACCATATTCTGGAGCAATGGTGAGATTTGATGCCTTTTAGCTGATATAATGTGAGACTAGATGTTTTTTTAGCTTGGCTATGGTGGTTTGTAAGTTGCAAAAGTGCAAAGGTATATGTATGGTGTGTGAATGTGTATTTCACCATTTGATTTCATTACCGCCTCATGTAATTTTAGTATATGTGATATTAGATATGTGTTTGGCATGTTTTGAACTCCTTTACCATTCCTAGGGTAGGAAAAGTTTGATGTCTTTTTTTACATCCTTATAGTCTGTGTTAGATGACGGATACTAAAAAGATATAATTCATGGGATATTCTTCATTCGTTTCTGTCATTTTCTTATGACATACCACCAGGGAAAAATGTAAACCCAAGTATCTGAACAAAACCTCAGTGCGGCCTGGGCTGAAGAACTGCGGAGATGTGAACTGCATTGGACGAGTGCACACTTACTTGGAGCTCATCGGTGCCATTAACTTCAACTGTGGTAAACGTCGATTCTCTCGCTCTGTGTTTTTGTGCTTGGGTCTCCTTATCTGACTTTTACTCTCTATTTCCCACAGTGTCTCTCCGTCTTCAGGGTTATCTCCCGACGTTGTACTAGTCTCATTCCCTGTACCCTTTCCATGCTTGGCCTTTCTTGTCTTAAGCTCTTAGTCTGTGTCCGCTCCACTTCCTCATCAGTCTCCCCCTAATCTCCTCCTCCAGACCAGGCCATCTACAACAGGCCGCGGCCGGTCGACCGCTCACGGCTGAAGGAGGGCAAGGACACCCTTGAGGCCTATCAGCTGGCACACCGGCTGCAGTCCATGGTAAGACAGAGCCCTTCATTTTTAATTATTTTTTTTTTTACCATGCTTGTTGTTAATACAGTGGGTAGTCGATTTCCCACTTGCAGATTTTGTCAGTGCCTTTGTCAATGCCTTTGTTCTGTTGCAACTGTGTACATTGTTTATTGCAACCAACTGGGATTACTAACTTCCAGTTCCTTTGTTCTTTTGTAACTGTATAAATTGTGTATTGCAACTCATTGGGATTATTAAGTTAATTCATGACCCTGCTTTATACCAGCGGACAAGGAAACGCAGAGTGCGGGATGTGTGGGGAAACTGGTGCGATGCCAAAGACCTTGAAGGACAGACATATGAGGTAAGAGAAAGGCCAGCAAAGCATCACCTCTGGCAAATCAGATGTGATTTGCGATTGCGTTATTCATGCGATTGCTTTATTTGTGTGTGTGTGTGTGTGTGTGTGTGTCACATCAGCATTTGAGTGCTGAAGAACTTGCCCGAAGAAGAGAGGAGTTGAAGAAAAAGCAGCCCAGACCCTTTAAACAGGCCAGACTCAAAGGGTGAGTGTCTGTGTGTGTGCCAGTGTGTCCGACTGCCCTGTTTCCTTGAGAAGATGTAATCATCTCCATATTGGAGTTGTTTTCTATAAACATTTGAAGTGTAACCTTCGTCATTTGCATGCCTGCAGTTTCTATTGTCAGACTTTAGTTGTAAGTTTAAAGTCGGGATAGTCTGTATGGTCTAATTGTCATTTTACATCTCCTTCCAGGTCTATTGATCCTTTCCAGCTCATTCCATGCAGAGCGTTTGGAGAAGAAAAACAGGTGTGATTTTGTTTCTCACGATCCTTGTTCTTTATCTTTGCAAAACTGTAAGAGTTTGGAGTAAATATTTTTGTGTAACTCCAGAAATTATGAAAATTAGTTTTGACACCTCTCTATAAAGACATTAAGGGGTCACTCTCACACACTGGTGTGTTGTCATAGGTTTCCCATACTAATTTGGCTGATTTAGAAACTTTCTTCTGTTCTAAAGGAACCATTCCAGGTGATCGTGAGTGCTGAAGCCCTGGTTGTCATGGATATGGTAGGCATGCAGAGTCACATTTGTTTTTAAAAAGAAGCAACAAAAAATTGTGCCATGCCCTCTCTTTTCTGAGGATAAATGTTAAACTCATGTGCGTCTGTCTTCTGGTCAGCATGCCCATGTGTCCATGGCGGAGGTGATTGGGCTTCTAGGTGGGGCTTATTGTGAGGAGATGAAGGTGTTAAAGGTAAGCAATGGGACAAGCAGACTCTTTGGACTTATGACTCTGGTCATGGGCTGTAGTGGCTGTCATTCAGGTTGTCTTTTCTATATGTACATGCATTTGCATTTTGCATTTCCATCACCAAAAGTCTTTTTAGATAGCTACATATAGATTGGTTAAATGGTTATCAAGTATTGTAAAATGTGCCTTCTAATAAAAGTAATGTGCCTTCTAATATTTCTAATAAAAGTAATATCTCTAACTTGCTTGGTGTGTGCGTGCGTGTGTGCGTGCGTGTGTGCGTGCGTGCGTGTGTGCGTGCGTGCGTGCGTGCGTGCGTGTGTGTGTTGTAGATCCATGCTGCTGAACCCTGTAACAGCCTGAGCACTGGTATGCAGTGTGAGATGGATCCCGTCTCCCAGACCCTGGCGTCCGAGCTGCTGGCAGCCAAGGGGCACAGCGTGGTGGGCTGGTACCACTCCCACCCAGCCTTCGACCCCAACCCCTCGGTGCGGGACATTGACACTCAGGCCAAATACCAGGTAAGAACATAAGCGCTTGAAAAACAGTACAGTTAGCTATCATATGTTAATATGAGCTACCTCAACAACAACAACCAACGTTGTTGTGTGGCAATAAAGCATTATCTTATCTTATGAAATAAACTCTTAAAAAAAATAGCTGGCATATAATGCATGTCATTTGATATATTGTAGCTCTTAGAATCACGGTAGCTCTTTTCACTCATGGTAGGGCTTCCTCTTTAAATACTGCACATAAAAAACCTCAATATCTCTAGAAAATGTTACTTGAAATTTTTACTTGAAAGTGGAAATAAATAATTTAGCCACTTATCAAACATAGACTTGCTCTACAAAATGCCCAAGTGCAAGGTTAAACATGAGACCAGTGGCATCATTTTTTAAGCTGTATATCTTTACTCTTAACATCAGTGAAGTTGAGGTGGGTGTAGTGGCCGTTTGTCAAAAAAAAACCTTTTAACTAAATTAAGTTAACTTAAATAAGCAAACGAACACTTCTGGCACCATGGATAGTTTGGTAATGTACGCAGGCAAAGAAAATACAATTTCCAGGCAGACTTCTTATTTGTGGCTGGTTTATTGTTCCAGGTGAGCAAACAGATCGGTATTTCTCGCACTGGTAAAAAACCATATGCCCACTACCCAGGTGCGTACAGGTCCTACCACTTCCTCCTACCTATATCACCTTTACCTGTGCCCACTACTGCCCCCAGGTGTCTAAACCAAAAATCGCACTTAAAGAATAAACTAAAGCAAAAATAGAATAAAGAATAAACACATAAAGCAAACAATGTTACTAAACAAATAACTGACCAACAAATATTACCAAAATATAAACTACTAATGTGAATGAAATAATAATAAACAAATTAATTGACAAACTACCATTATTCAAGGAAAAACTAATATAGCTCCAACAGTGGGTATGATGACTACTAAGCCCTTTTTAAAAAGGATCAAAGCAGGTGGCTCTGAAAAGCGCTGCCTCAGATCTTTTACATGACGATTCACAACCTTCTGCCCTTTTCCCTGTATCTCTGTCCCTCCTCCTCTTTTCAGCTCTTTTTGCTGCTTTAAGCTCTTGGCGTCTGGCCGCCTCCGCCATGTCCATATCCTTTTCCACCTTGTCAGGGCCACAGCAGGGTCATTTTCATTCAGAGAGAGCTCCAGAAAAAGCAAGGTGTTATCATTAGTGTGCTTCTGGTCCTCTGTCCTTGGGCTCTCTAGCACTCTCCCAGTTCAGTTCAATTCAGTTTTATTCAATAAAGCTTTATTGCCATGAATGTTTCAATAACACTATTGCCAAAGCTGAAATATGTATACACATGAGGGAAAAGGAAAACCACATAGAAAGAGTTACATGTACATACAGAATGACATTACAGAAGTATGACCGAGTGCAAGTCTAATGATCTCTCTCCCTCCCTTCCTCCCTCCCTCCCTCTCTCTCTCTCTCTCTCTCTCTCTCTCTCTCTCTCTCCCTCTCTCTCTCTCTCTCCCCCCCTCTCTCTCAGAGCTACTTCTCCCGTGGTGGAGCTCCATTCATTGGGATGATTATAAGCCCATATAACCCCACCAACCCCTCCCCACTCTCACAGACCACGTGCCTGGTGGTGAGCGAAGAGGAAGGACCGGCAGGCCCTCAGAGTATGTGTGCACAAGTCACCTCTTCCACCTCATGCAAAAACATAATTATTGCTTAAGGCCTCATTTCCCTAGCCTGGTACTACACTTTATTTCGTACAGAGAGTCTGGCTGTGCTGCACTGAGAAACATTTTGCTTCTTTGAGGTGTAGACTCCTGCTGAAGTTTAAAATGATTGGATCTGCCTTTACCCAATCGCTTATATCTGGT
Organism: Setipinna tenuifilis; assembly: GCA_030347295.1. NCBI lineage: Eukaryota > Metazoa > Chordata > Actinopteri > Clupeiformes > Engraulidae > Setipinna > Setipinna tenuifilis. The sequence goes on along the minus strand of CM059276.1, from coordinate 15,646,084 downwards.
CGTGACCTATGCAGTTAGCCTGGCTATAAGCCTGCCTACGCACTACAATTCAAATGTAGCACACAAAGTCGACATCATCGCTCAGGAACACTCCCTCTGTTCGCTGATTGGTCAGGTAAAGACTCTGCCAGAGTCAACCATTTCAATGCAAGCACAGCCAAACCTCTGTACAAAAAAAACTGCAGTACAAGGGCCTGTTTTACCAGGCCATCACTTGCCCCCCCCTTGTTTTCAGTGTGTAGTTGACTTGCAAACAAAGAATCGGCAGTCACGGCTACCAGTCTACTTAAATATTCACACAAACTTTCTCATCATGCATCAAGAAAGCTTTTCTAAAACAAGAAGTTAATACATGTAAGAGCTCCACTGGTGTTATAAGGTGGTTACTATACTCTGAAGAGAAATCTTCTAAAAGTGCATCTCAGACAGATCGATGAGTGTTTTATATCATTGCTCTGTCCCCCTGTCCCGTGTGTGTGTTTGTGTGTTTGTGTTTGTGTTTGTGTTTGTGTTTGTGTGGGGGGGTGTGTGTGTGTCTGTGCGTGTGCGTGTGTGTGTGTGTGTGTGTGTGTTCAGAGCTGCCGTACAGGTTTGAGCTGCAGCACTCCCCTGAGGCTCCTGACTGGGAGGAGGTGATGAGGAGGGCCCAGTGGGTCGTCCAGAAGTACAAGCAGAGTCACGGGTCAGTACGCACAACAGAGACTGGTGAAGAAATCCTGGGGTCAAGAATGTTATCAATGTGGCACTGCAGAATATTTAATCAAGTTGATTTAAAGGACTAGGCATTGCAATCCCTGTTCGATCAGCACATGCTTTGAGCTGGCAGAGACATCCTTAGCCTCTTGATGGGATGACTTTCAAAAGACCACGATGTTGTTGAGCCAATGTGACACATCTTCAGTTGTATATCTCTTCCTTAACAGGGTGTTCTGGCTGTTTATCACAATGCAATTAACATATTCCTTCATTTTCAACGCTTATGCATTTGTTTATGAGTTGTTTTGAAATTTGGAACTTAAGTTTCACAGGAAAAGGATACCGTGGAAATGCATGTTATGCTAATTAATCATATGTATGCTCTGCATTTTGTTTTGTAGGAGTGTACCTTTAGACAGGATCTTCCGCAGAGACTCCCAGCTGACATGCTTACAAAAGGTAGTTTTAAAAGCTATGGGTACTTCATGGCTACTAAAGTAATAACAGTGTATCATTATCTGTAGCTATAGAAATTGTGCTGGCATCAGGAATATGTGCTATGTTTTTATTTTTTTAACCTATAGTATTGCATTATGTTAAGTACTCATGCTTGCATGTTTGTTCTTCCTTCAGATGCTAGCATCAATGAAGACCAATCTAGAATCTCTACCAGATTTTGAAGTCAGCACATTTTTGGTGCAGATTGAGACTCTCTTTGCAACCCAATTCACCAATAGAGAGGAGAGAAATGACGGTGGAGAAGATGATGGTAGCTCCGATTTCTTCCTGGATGAACCTGTAATGCAAGATCACGGCTATAGCCTCTTGTCACCTCAACCAACCAATGGTGATGACATGGCTTGTAATCAGGAGATCTACACTAAGGAAGGAGGATCAGGAGATCTACACTCAAGCCCAGTGACTACCAATTTTGACCAATGCAATACAGGGTCTTCTTGACTATCAAATGCAGGAGCTTGTGAACAACCATATCTGTCTTCAATTGATTTAGGACCAGCCTTCACATTTTCATGTAGCATCTCAGTATGTATGCGTTGCAAGTCAGTATGTTAGTGTTGTTAAATTAGGTTTTGTATCCCACAAATCAACAATTTGAATTAATCAAAAAACTACTTTTATGACAGTACAGAGATAATCAAAAGTTAGTCAAATTAAATTGCTAATAAATATTAGTAGCAGCTAAAATATGCATCCAAAACATATTTTTATTTTTTCTAGTGTTAATGTCATGAATTTGTGTAGTGCATAATAAATATGCTAGTTATCAGAGGTTATACTGAAAGAATGTATTCTGTACACTGTAGCAAATAAACCTGGAACACTACATCCTATGTCTATGCTTTCAAATGTGTATATTTGTCTCCAGCAAAAGCTCCAGCTGCTACATAAACAGGGGGAAGCCTTTCTTTGCTCGCAGGGATCAGTGTCTCACTCTATTGTATTTCTATAAGTACTGTAGCAGAGGGAGCTTAGTTCCGGCTAACTGTATTGCTGAGGTAAGGAGGCAATAATTACATAATTTGAAATTTGTTACATAAAAAAGTGAAAATTATAAGATAAAAAGTCAAAATGGTGAGATAACGTTGAAATTATAAGATTAAAAAAGTTGAATTTATGTGATTTAAAAAAAATCTAAATTATGAGTCATAATTATGAGATTAGAAGTTTAATTATGAGAGCAAGCAAGTCCAAGAAATTCCTTGTAGCCATACAGCTCAAAACGATGTGCCCAATGCCGATATGGCGGCCACTTTGACGTATTCCATCAATAGAACTCTAATGACAACACAACATCTACTCCGTATACATATGGAAGAAATCGGTACAAAATCAGAACATATATTATCGACCTTAAGCACAGGGGAATGTTACTGGGGAGGATCAGTACTGATACTTCAGCCAATGATGGTAGATTTTTTTAATTATTAGGCAATTGGGGTAGACAAAAGGTAGAGCAGTTTTGACCAACAGAAAAGCAGCAAATCTAAGTTATTCAGCTGTCTCTTATACAGGGTAAAGACCGGCAGGCTCCTTGTTAGATGCCTTCCCTTCTGGTGGTTCGATTCGTCTGTCTGGATGTGAGAAATCGCGGGACAGTTATACCCAAAAGTTGCATCGTAAATTTGTCTAAACGTGGATCTGGAAAAATGGAAAATAACAGAAGCGCGGAAGCTAATTCAGTAAGCAAGAAGTCCATAACTTCTTGTCATCTCCATATGTCCAGATTAATAACCACGCATGGATAGACACAGTCACCCATCAGCTAGATTGTCACGCCTGTGACCCTCAACATGGCACCCAGTGGTCAAGACAACATTGGTCACACAAGGCCTCACAGAGCCCTGTCGCCCACCCCACACAAACACACACACACACACACACATACACATACACACACACACAGAACTGCACCCCATTCACTGAATAGTCATCAGGATGACCCCCCTCCTGCCCGCTCATCCCCAACATGCATCCCCCCCCCAAAACACACACACACAAGCATTGCCCACCACACACCGAGCAATGCAATACACAGCCCATTATCAATACCAACCATAAAATCCCCAAGGAGAACTCTGCCAAAATCCATATTCTGAATCCGTAATTCTGACTAATTTGAAACTCTGAAAATGTATTGGCAAAACACAGAATGTGTTCGCAGAGATTAAAAAAACTTTCAGGCTATCAAAACTTTCTTTAAAAAAGATTCAAGAACAGTTTTCAGTCTTTCGAAAATATTTTCAAAGATTCTAAACGAGTTGGACGTTTACAGGGTTTCAAACATGGAAAACAAAATAATGCCCAGGGAGAACAGTGCCAAAATGCATTTTCTGAAACTGTGCTTGTGACTAATTTGAACCTCTGAAAATGTAAATGTATTGGTGAAACACTGTAAAATAATATTTGAAAAACACTTTCAGCCTATTTTTTCATATGTTTTTCACCGATGTTTGTCACCGATTTTTCAGTCTTACAAAAATATTTTCAGAGATTCAAAACCTTTATTTGAAGCATTTTCCTGATCCCATATGAGTGAGTGAGTGTGTGTGTGTGTATAAATGTGTATGGTTGTGTGTATGTGTTCTCCTCTCCTGGTCATGGACGCTGCGAGCTCATGCTTTTCTATGTACTTCCTGCAACCCAGCCATCTGCAGAAACTCATTTAAGGGAGGTGAAAGAGTTTCTAAAAGAACCACCATTCTGCTCTGACCTACCATCCTAACGCTTGAGTCATCCGGGGAAGCAGGATGGAATTGGTGCGCCTTACAAGATACAACGTTTTGCGTTCCCTCTACACCAACAGCCAAGGTTTTTCTCGAAATGTCAATTATACGTGTATACGTGATCTACTAAAATGGACCACACCAAAGACTGCCAACATATCTGGAAGCATGCGATTGTTTGCAAAGACAAACAATACATGCCATCCTTTAAGAGCTTTGTTCATAACTCGTCCCAATCTGTGTCGAAATGCAAAGACAAACATCAACATATTTGGTAACCATCGATCCAATGAGAATGGAACTATCATCTCAGCCGTCACCTTACATAAACAGCATTTCCATACCTCTGGACATCGACATGCTTTACCTCTTCTTCGACAGATCTTGGCTATTGTAATAGGCAGGTAGGTGACCAGACCTACTACTAAGTCTAACTTTTTTGTTGTAGAATTCATTGCTCCGTTACCACTTTTACATTACACTTAGTTGACACTCTTAGAAGTTCCAGTTATGTAAGGGCTTCAGTAACAGTCCATGGACCAATGTGATGCTAGATGCAGGAAAGTCCTTTACTCCCTACTACAACGGGATTCGAACCTGCAACGCTCCAATCCCAAGACCAACTTTCTAACCACTGTGTCACAGCTGCCCACACTTGTTTGTGGAATTTAAAATAACACTGTGACTACAAAAAGGATTATTGTCAAATGCGGTATTAAGTTCTGTATGATGTTAAATGATAGCAAGCAAGCATCCAAAGCATCCAAACTATTTCTGATCAAGCCATTTGACTTGGGTGTCCCTAGGTGTTAAACAGCAAGGCATCAAGTCATTTTTAAATGATGGCTTGGATTCCACACTGTATGGATGTATGTATACTTCAAACTTGATCAAATTCCACAAAGATGAATTTGTCTGATTATATTTTTAGAGGCATCAGGAAATGGTGGAAAGCACTTCCTCCTAACAAGCACCAGCTACTGTTTGAGGCCGCCTGGCGATGGAGGTGGCACCTGGCAGCTGTAGCAGCTGGGCTGCTGGGTGCCCTGACGATCTTCCTCCTCACTTACCTGGACAAGACTACTGTGACTGGCCGTTACAGACTGATGATGGTCAGCAGGGAAAGGGTTTCAGACCTTTTGACCAAGGAGGTTATAGAAGAGGTGAGATTGGTGTTGAAGATTTGGGTGCATTTACAGGCCAATTAAATTGAATGAAATGCCTTTGTCATTGCATTTTACAAATGCAAGGAAGCACGAGGAGATGCTTTAAAAAGGTGCTTCTTTGCAGACACATCAATCCAATGAAAACTCACACATGAACGACTCGCACATCATTTATTCTAAACACACTCCCAAATGAAATCAATAAAGGTTTAGTATAGCCTTTAATCTGTTTGTGTACCTGCCCCACAATTTACCTGCCTCACTTCTTTCCCTATCTCTTTCCTCAGTGTACATGGAGTCCATAGAGGATCCCTTCATTTCCACAAAAGACCCCTGTTACCAGCTGGTGGAGCAGGTGATGCAGCACCTGGTTCAAAGCAACCAGGACATTGTGGAAACTTCTGCCATGTTCTGGAGCATCCATGTGGTGGACAGTCCTACACAGAATGCTGTGATGCTACTGGTAGGACCTTCAGACTGATCATAGTCTAAATCAGGGGTGAGCAAACTTTTCTGCTTGCGGGCCAAAAAAGTCACCAAAATAAAAAACATAAATAAACAAAATAAAAAAGCAGCATCTTTTTGACCAGTTACAAGTGAAAGAAAAAACATGTATTTAGACTAGAAAACTACTCTGCTTTCCAAAAATTCCAATTTGATGCAGAACAGTTTAATGGCTCATATTTATGAGTAGATTATTACAACAACCAGTCAGTTTGTCCATGCAGAAAATAATAAACAATACTTGATGACAGGCTGCAGAAACAGGCTGCAGTTGGCAGTCAGGTTGTTGTTTGGCCACCCTAGGTCTAAGATGATGTTGGATTCCTGACATAAGAATGCTGTTTACTGAGCTTAAGAAATATGGTTTGTATAAGTTTCATGAGTCAAACTGGTGAAATTGTTTTGTTTTAAAATTAAGGTAATAGGGTAGCAGTAAGTGAAGGGAAAATGATTTTACAGTTTGGAAACTGAGGATAATTAGTGCAATCATGCACCATTATATTGACTGAATAACATTTATGGTCAATGCTTACTGTGGCACTGTGAAACAGAGTGGGGATGTGTTTGTCTACACTGGATTGTTGGAAATGGCAGACATTCATCAGCTGACCTTCGTACTGGGACACGAGATGGCCCATGCCATTATAGGACATTCTGTAAGTAGAGATACATACTGACACTAACTTTTGTCAACCACCTCAGAGAACAAAAACAATGTTAAATTTCAAATAGGGATTTTTGTGGATGTAACATGTAAACACTGTCCCTGTGAACAATTTATCTCTTCCTTCCACTCGCCATTCTCTCTAAATATAATTGTACAGTGTATTTGCAAGCCAGGGAAATAAAAAAAAACTTAGGTCAGACCTGGGTGACAGGTCTTCCAAAAGACTAAAACCTAATGAAAATGTTCCTGATGGAAAAAAAACCCACAGTCGTAATTCCTCTTTGATGTTGTGTCTCCTTTCCATATTGGATCCACTTAAGTGATCTTTAGTGCTTAATCTCAGCCTTTACTGGGTCTCTGCAGAATTGGTGCTAAAATTGAAACTCGGCAAACTCTCTCCGCCGGCAGTAGACTGCAGACATTCGCAGTACAAGTTTCATAGTGACACATAATATATGACTCTATAGGTTTGAATTACAGTGTAATCATGTAAACATATGCATGCCATTGTTTAGTAGTTAGGGGTCAAGTGCCTGTACTAATTGTGCTGAAAGTACCATAGTCTTGGGGTCTGACGTTGTTTTGGCAACCTGCCAGATAATGGGGGCGTGCATACGCTGGGTGACTTTCAGTGGTAGTGGGTCATGTTATCTGAGAATTTTGAATTTTTCATCATTTACTAAATTGTGTCGAATCACAGAGACAGATTTTGAGCCTAATAATTTAATAATAGTAATTTGAATTTTGAGTTTCATTTTTCTTTAAAAGCAAATAAAAAATCACTATTTTGTGTCCTTAAGGTGTCAGTGTGCAGTGCTGTAGTATCTTGTTTCTGGACTCATCCATTAAATGTGGTTTCCTAAACACTTGTATTTTACTGTATAGAAATAGTCCAGTGGGTTTTAATATTAGATGATGGGTGGAGGTGTAAGAAGAAGTGGAGTCATGTCAGTACTAAATGTTCTGTCAGGTAAAGTTCCTACTGGCAAGTGTGGCAAACTTGGAAGGAATTTCTTTAACATCCATTAGGCACAGTCAGTATCCAGCCCAGGTGATTGCTTGGGACTGTCAAACACGTAAGGGGGCCACAGTTCATTTTCTCTAGTACTCTTTATTGAAGTATTCAAACAATGTAATAACGGTTATTTTCCTAAGAGACTGAAAGCATTTCAGTCTACCCTTTTGTGTGTGTAGTCTGATTTAATATGCCTTGCAGAATGTTGACAGAGGACACACGGCTGTGTGCACTATAAGGAATATAGCTAGACGGTTGTTGTTTCAGTCGACAAGAGAAATAGCATTAGTCATTCTCCACAGTTCTGTTGGAGGCTGTAATTCATCTCAGAGCCTCCGGGGCCACTTTTATGGTCGCTGTGTAGCCTCCAAGGTTGCCTTCTTTGTTTACTACTTATATATTATAAATATTATAATTATGGGAATATTGTATTATTATATATTATCATTATTATTATATTTTTATTTATTTGTTTTGTAATGTGGAAACCTGAAGCTCTGTGGGAGCCAGTAATGCTCTGCTGCTTCCTTTGCTGAAATGGGGTGTCAAGAAATGTTCCGCAGTCTGCCGTTTAGCAGGCGTATCCAGCTAATGAAAAGGTGGCCACCCTGTCTCCTTGGCGCTGGCTGTCCATACGAGCGAGATCGTGTTTCGTAAGCGGCCCTTTAAACTCTTTCATCTCCGCTGATATCTGGAGTCAGCTTTCATGTCGGGGGCTGGCTTGAATTAAAATAAAGACGACACCGGTGTTACTGACAGAGGGTGGAGGGAGAAAGGTGGGGAAGGGGTTGGGGGGACACTGTTGGTGAATTTTAAGAGGGGTGTCATTAATTGCACACTTATTGCATCAGTCAGCTCCGATCCGTGACAGTGTCGACGGGTGTCAAGTTAAAGTTCAGTTTATTTATATTCATAACCACGGACATCCAGAAAACTTTCAGCCTAGCAAGTCTAGCTAGGTGAAAACACAATGTTTAATAAGGGTACCTAGGTGGACAGGCTATAGTAAAAACAAACACGCAAACCATTGGAGTCAGCTGTCAAAATTGCATATGATTATTTTGATTTCCTGGAAACAGAGATACAAATTAAACTGATGGCTGTGGGAGACTGCTTGTACGAAATTACTGCAGGTGCCTGATTTCAATGGCTTGCGGGCTTTGACAGGCTAAAACAGATACATTGCCTTGTTCTGCCTTGTCCTGCCAGAGTGTAGGCCTATTTGGTAACACACACAGAACCAAGAATGTGCTAGTCATTGAGATTACCATCTGAGCAGTTGGTCACAGCACTCACGGTGACAGTTCCTTTACAGTAAAAGGTTGTGTGTGTGTGTGTGTGTGTGTGAGAGAGAGAGAGAGAGAGTGTGTGTGTGTGTGTGTGTGTGTGTGTGCTTATTTATTTCACAATGTCAGTGCATCTTAGAATAAGCCCTGCCTTGACCTCTCAGTGTGATTAGGCCTCAACTGTTGAACATTCTGTATAAACTAGACACATTTTCTGTATAAGGATTGTAGAGGCATGTTTTAGTAATGTTAAAAAGTTAAGGTTTCCACCTTTTACTAAGTTATGCTAAATTCAACTAGCCCGGTTCTGAAGCTGAATTTTGAGTTTTTTAACATCTAATTTGCATGAACAAAATGGCTGCCGAAATTGGCGATTTTCAGCACTATACTTTAGCAAGCACTGCTATTTCATGAAAATAAATGCATATTGTTCCCATGTTTGCATCTTACAAATGTTCAGTAAGCAAAATATCAAATTTACAGGCCAAAAATGATTAAAATTTGAATTTGTATGCTGTTATGCAGAAAAACAAATGGCCTTGTCCTGCCAGAGTGTATTTGGTAACACACACAGAACCAAGAATGTGCTAGTCATTGAGACATCTGAGCAGTTGGTCACAGTTTCTTTACAGTAAAAGGTTGTGTGTGTGTGTGTGTGTGTGTGTGTGTGTGTGTGTGTGTGTGTGTGTGTCACAATGTCAGAGCATCTTAGGATAAGCCCTGCCTTCACCTCTCTGTGTGATTAGGCCTCAACATTCTATATAGACTACACACATTTTCAGAAAAAGTCCCTGCGGATTGTAGAGGCATGTTTTAGTAGGCCTAAAAGGTGGGAACCTTAAAGCAATATGCCACCACCAGGTGAAATTGAGTCTATCGCCGCATTCCCTAGAGTTGGATAAGTGAAGCAGGATAAGTGAAGCAGAAGCGTTTTCTGGCAGACCCAGCCATTCTGGATCTGAATCTGACATTAGCTTAGCTTAGCATAGTCGCTGTAATTTACAGAATAACAGATTTCATTATCCACAATATGAGGTTTGAACAATTGGCAGGGCTGCATTAGATTCAAAAACTGAATTGAATATGTTGTTTGACAGCGTATAGGCCTAAAGCAGCCTTTGTGTGCCTTGGCTGGTATGATGGCTGCCTTTGTCCAGTAGGGGACATTCATCTCTGAAAAACTCCATCACTTAGGTTCATTTAATGCCAGATCACTTACACCTCAGTGCGTTTGAGCACTTTCATTTTGTGTCTGGCTCTCCCAGATGGGGTGGACTTTATAACTTACCTATCGTCGCCATGCTCACTGGAGGATATATGACTACGGTCCAGGGATAATTTGGAGCAACGGCGGTCTCGAATGATTTATGTAATATTTTGGTTTTGATGAAGCACTGTCGAAACATACCCTCTGGGATTTCAAAACTCCTGTTCCTTAAGGCGTGTGTGTAGGGAAGCAAGTCTTAGGTTAGTAGGACAGACGAGATTGCATCTGGCCATAGCAATCCTCTTTATAATATATTGTACCCTCCCCACTCCACCCCCCCCCCCCCCCCCCCCCCTACACACCTTTAGGCCTCATATGTTCTATCCTTCTATCTTTTTTCCCTCTCTCTTTTTCAGACTTAAAGAATATGGAGTTGCTCTTTCCTCTCTCTCCCTCCCTTTTTCCTTCCTTCCTTTCTTTCTTCAAACTCAAAGAATGATAATTCTGTCTTCCTTCCTCCTTATCTTTCTTAGCATTCTGTTGAATTAAGTTAGGTTTTTAAAAAGCAGGGATACTTGTAGAAAATATATTACATGTATGTGCTCACTCTCTCTGTCTTTCTTTTTATTTGTATTTATTTATTTATTTATTTATTTATTTATTCATTATTTACTTGTTAAGTTCTGTTGTTAGCACAACTGTGCTTTTGTATTTATTCAGAAAACTGTAATAAAGGTTTTTTGAAATTCAAATTCTCTTTCTTTCTTTCTTTCTTTCTTTCTTTCTTTCTTTCTTTCTTTCTTTCTTTCTTTCCTTCTTTCTTTCTTTCCTTCTTTCTTTCTTTCTCAGGCTGAGGAGATGGGCATGTCCGCCGTGGTAGACTGCCTCTACTTGATCCTGCTGACCGCCCTCTGGGCAGTGTTTCCACCAGAGATCCTGGACACGTTCACTAACTGGGTCCAGGACAAACTACTGTAAAAGAGGTATTTATCACAGTGTTGTGTCTGTTATATGGATGACCATTTCTCAAGTGCTCTTGCCTTTGCTACCGCATGACCTAGCTGCTAATGGTTGATGCTAGTAATTAAAAAAAGCAGATGACCATGCACTTTCTCTGATTGCGAGAAGAACGTTAAGAGCTACGTTAGCATCGGCAAGAGGCTTTAAACCAGCAGCTCTTGTAACATGGGGTTAATCTGGAGTGGGAGGCTGAAATGGCACGTTGTGACCCGCTGTGACCCCTGTAATGTGCTCCCCGCTGATGACTCCACTTCCTGGACTGGTGCCCAGGCGTTAGATGTGTAGATGGTCATAATCAAGGATTATACAGCCCTCTAGACTCTCATCATTAGTGGCCTTGTGTCTTTTCTCAAAATGGCGGTGGCTGGGCTGAAAGAAAGAAGGTCAACGGACCAAAAGCTTGCAAGATTGCCGTAGAATTTCTTTGCACAAATTTGAGTATGCAGATTATCTCATCTTTCTTTAGTTCCTCTTTTGAATGCACCATCACAAAACAGATGAGTGGTGTCCTTTGACTTGGTGGAGGCTGAAAGGAATCCCATAGAAGAAAAAAACCTTAAACTTGTAGGCAGAAAGGCATTGTGGGAGATCCTGGCCATGGGTTATGGTCGCCCAGTAGTGATTTGCAGATAGAGTTTTTTTCTTTCTTTTTTAAAAAAAAATATTATTAGTTTTTGTGTTAGACCTGCAGCAGCCAACACTCTGTGGTATCGATCTTGGAGTGTTTGACTTGCATTGAGCGCCCTGTAAAATTGAGTTACTGCGCCTCCTCCTTCTCCTTCTCCTCTTCCTCCTCCTCCTCCTCCTCCTACTCCTCCTCCTCCTGCAGAAGGCACGATTCCTCTGGAGCACAGAGTGAGCGTCTCCACAGCAGTGTTACGAATAATAAAGCCCTCGCCGTTAAAAACCAAACGATGCTTCCGAGGCCGTTCAAGCCAGCAGTTTTCTTGAGAAGAACTGCTTTGCTGTCACAAATTCCTTTTTTTTTGTTCAAGAAAATTAGAGGGCATAGGCAATATCCTTGGAGGACAGGTTTTTAAATGAAGCAGAAAAACAGTTGGGTTGCCAGTGCATTTATGTGTCCAGAAAGTACATTTCAGAAATGGAATTCATCGTAATAGACTTTTCCATTATTTATCTCTCCACTATTCTCTTGCCTGGCATCCTCTTTCAGAGTTGTGTCCTTTTCATCCTGAAGTGTGTGTGTGTGTGTGTGTGTGTGTGTGCGTGCGTGTGTGTGTGTGTGTGTGTGTGTGTGTGTGTGTGTGCGTGTGTGTGCGTGTGCGTGCATGTGTGTGCGTGTGTGTGTGTGTGTGTGTGTTCTCCCCATTGTTCTTCTAGTACATATTTGAACTGCCTTATAGCAGGAAGCTGGAGACGGAGGCGGACGAAGTCAGACTTCACCTGGCTGCCAAGGTAATGCTGCCAGCAGTGTCACCACGGTGGTGCTACTACTACTACCACCCACCCACCCACCCCCTGCCTCCCTCCCTTCTGCCCACCCACCATCTCAAGTAGCTGTTTCCGCTGCCTTCAGAGGCGCTCAGCACAAGGTCTTCATCTCTCAGGGCCCCCTCATTCCTCTTTCAGCTGCCAACCTGTGGTGCCTGTCATGTTGTGAATGAACGCATAATTCCTGGCAGCGATGACTCACTCTCTCTTTGAGCTCATGCTTTTGTTTGAAAATGGCCAACAGCAGCACTGTCATCTGCATTATTACTCTCTGAGTGAATGGAACAAAAGTCCTTGCTCTGGAGCACCATGTGTGTCTAGTGTCTGGTCCCATTTCAACGTGCCATGTGGACAAAATGTCTGTCATGTCAAGGCTCTCAGTGAAGAATATCGTGAGTTCAGTGAAATGAGAGGGCCACACGTGACCTTCATCATGGTGGGATGGACAACAAGCTAAAAAAATGTCGGGAACACTAGGAGCATGGTTGATACATTAAAAGGACATAGCAGTCGCAGGCTAAGAAGATGTAAAAGTAGTTGGTTTGAGTAACTGCATACTCCGTGGCACAAAAGATGTGATGACTCATTTGGTTTTTGTTTGTGCCATCCAATAATGGCGTGCAGAGGGGAGGGGGAATACCCAAACAAACGTGGGTGGGATGGATCGTATAGTATCTTCAGGGCCAGATCGATAGTATACTACCCGTCATTTTCCTGCCTATTTGTGTCACTTCGTCCAACAACTTTCACTTCTGGACAGCAAGCACCCCCCCCCCCCCCCCCCCCCCAACACTGGCAAAAGTTACTCCTCTCTGTATAAAACTTAATAAATAAAACAAACTCAGTGTTGTTGTGTCTGCATTTAAACGGCACAATTTCCTTAAGAAATACAATCATTGCTCTGACTTGAGGGGTGCTTTCTAAAATCAATTACCATTTTTGTTTGTTGAAATATTTAAAAATGAATGAGTTTTGCTTACACCTGTCGTAAAAATGGTTTACCTTGGGCCTGTAATCTACCACTGTGTCTGTTAGCCAACTCAGTCAGTCAGCATTATAACATAATGAACAGTTAGAGTAGTGGTTGACACAATCACTGGTATACAATATAAATAACAATTGTGTTATTACTAGCACAAACTAAATATCAAGCAGCTTTATGTGAAACATACTTACAGGATGAAACAGCAGAATTAGAGCAATACCCTGTATGAGTTAAAATGTTTTAAATGCTAAAATACTTAAAATACCTCTATGCTTTGTTTTGCCTGTGTGAAGATTTTCCAGAGGTGCCACTAGGTGGCACTGTTGACAAGCACTTCCAGAGAGCCCTGCCTGGTGTTGCTGCTCTTCTTGGCATGAGGTGATGGAGAGACATGGTGGAGAGTTGCTGGTCTGTGGTCACAAAAGTGTCTGGTGAAAATAGAGATGGCCGGTGTCAGTCATTTTATATCTGTGTGTATGTGCCTGTGTGTGTGTGTGTGTGTGTGTGTGTGTGTGTGTGTGTGTGTGTGTGTGTGTGTGTGTGTGTGTGTGTGAATGTGAGAGAGTGTCCTGCACACACACATACACACACACACACACACACACACACACACACACACACAGGCTTGTCTAGACCCACATTACGTATTGTGCTGAGCGAAGAAGGGTGTGGAGCTGGTTAGTCAGTTACCTAGACAACGGTTCCGAGGACCCGCAGCACCTCTCAGAAGTGGTACAGTGGAATGTGACCCGTTTTGGAGGAAGCCCAGTTTAATTGGAGTGTTTGGCCTAATTTAGGGTACTGGAACAAGCCTCTCCCGTGTGAGATTTAGGCTGCCTGGGGGTGTTGAGTCGACAAAGACTGCTGGTCCTGCAGTGGCTATCACACCTGTGACAAAAGCGGTCATTTGTTAGGAATATAATATAGTGTTCAACTTAATGCCTGTTTACACACAGGGATAGCCACACATGCCCCCAGTAGACTGTCTTAAATATGAAATATGTGACATCAGAGCAACATTTATTCATGGATGTCAAGTCAGGTGAATGTATTTATATACAACTCCCCCGCTGGTTAGTTTCTTTCAATATACTTTCGCTGCCTAACCTCCCTCCCTGTGCTTCTCTCTCTCTCTCTATCTGTCCATTCATCATCCATCTCTCCTCCCTCAGCGTGCCCCCTTTTTCTCCTCCCTCCCTCACGCTCTTGTTTTTTATTTCATTCCTTATATTTCTCTCTCTTCCGCCCTTCCTCACCCCCCCGTCTCTCTCTCCCTCTCTCTATATCCCTCTTTCCCCTCTCACTCCCTTTCTACCCCTCTCTCTCCCTCTCTCTCTGTCTGTCTCCCTTTTCCTCTCTCTCTCCTCTTTCTCTCTCTCTCTTTCTCTCTTCTCTCTCTCTCTCGCCTCTCACTCCCTTTCTACCCCTCTCTCTCCCTCCCTCTCTGTCTGTCTCCCTCTTCCTCTCTCCTCTGTCCTCTTTCTGTCTTACTCTCCTCTCTCCTCTCTCTCTCTTTCTCTCTCTCTCTCTCTCTCTCTCTCTCTCCTCTTTCTCTCTCTCTCTCTCCTCTCTCTCTCTCTCTCTCTCTCTCTCTCTCTTCCCCGTAGGCGTGTGTGGATGTGAGGGCCGGTCCTGTGTTCTGGCAGCAGATGGAGATGTGGGAGCAGCTGGAGGGCCAGCCCAGCAAGCCCGAGTGGTTCTCCTCCCACCCGCCCCACCGCAACCGGGTAGGCCAGCTGGACCTCCTCATCCCTCAGGTACACCACACATGTGTGTATGCACACACACACATATGTACACACACACACACACACACACACACACACACACACACACACACACACACACACACACACACACACTCCTCCCTCCTCCTTACTTCCTTACTCCCCGCAGGGCCGCTGCAGCCCATTAACCTCCCACACCCTCTGGAACAGCAACCAGCCCACCTGAACACCCCCCACCCCACCCCACACACACTCACTTGCACACACCCAAAGACTGGGTCTTGAGCCAGGAGGGGATGCCTGTCTAGACGTTGGCAGGTCGGGTATGGGCGAGCCAGTGGGAGCGTCCGTCGGAAGCTGTTTTGACTGAGGGGGAAGTCTGCAAACTGTTAATGGGAGAGCGGGAGAGCGGCGGGCTTTTAAAGCGCAGCTGTTGGACTAGCACTGGAGAGAAGAGGGCTTAGCTAAACGAGACGCCAGGAGACCGCTAGCTTTTACTGCTAATAGAGACCTGTGGCAGTGAAGAAATGGTGTGTGTGTGTATACGCACGCACGCACGCACGCACGCACGCACACATGCACGCACACACGCACACACACACACACACACACACTCACACTCACAGATATGTATACACACAGATATATACACACACACGCACACACACCACACACACACACAGATATATACACACACACACACACACACACACACCACACACACGCACGCACACGCACACACCACACACGCACGCACACACACACACACACTCTCACAGATATGTATATTGCTTGCAGGTAAGTTTGTCGAAGTACAAAGAAGCCCTTC
>CM059276.1:15607785-15625285 GCA_030347295.1 Setipinna tenuifilis | reverse complement strand
ATGCTACCACTGGGCAACATAATGAAAGAACAACATAGATGTCCATCGCTATGCTGACGAAACACAACTCTATATTTCAGTCGAGCCAAACAAAGCCATTGCTCTACACTCATCAACCTCTTGCTTGTCAGCTATGACACATGAGTAATATCTTTCAAAAACTAAATGAAGACAAAACTGAGTTATGACTTATTGGCCCCAAAGACAAACAAGAGGCTCTGTACTCCAGTCTGGGAAATCTAAGCCAACATGTCAGAGGAGAGGTAACAAGCCTAGGTCTAATTCTTGACTGACTAAGCTTCAAACCTCAAATCAATAAAGTAACTAAAACACTATACTTCCATCTAAGAAACAAGTTTGCCTCTATCTGACCCAACAGGATGCTGAAAAACAGCTTATTCAAAAACATTACTCCAATACTAACCGAACTGCACCAGCTGCCCATATCCTACAGAATTGACTTTAAAGCAACTCTTACTAGTATTAAAAAGCTGTTAAGGGTCTAGCCCCATGCTATATCACTGACAGGCTGTCCTTTTACATTCCTCCACAAGCCCTTGGATTTGCTGAGGCTGGCCTCCTAAGGATTCTAGAGGCACCACCCATAAGGATTGGAGAAGCAGCCCTCTCATAGTAAGCCCCAAAGACATGGAATGCCCTACCCTAACACATAAGAGAGGCAGAATCCATCGCCACCTTAAAACATCAACTGAAGACCTATGTGTTCAACCTCACCTACACTTAACTGCCCTGTTAAAAGACTTTCAGGCACTTAGAGACCTTCCCCCTACCAACCCTGACAGAGGGATTCCCCATCTTGAATACTCAGACTTTCCTTCTACCTGCCCCGCAGATGGGTTCCCTTGGGGACCACAGTTCTGCTTGAGGCTTTTTCCTCAACTTAAAATATATCTATGCAACAGAGAGTTCTTCCTTACCCCCGTCACCCTAGTGCTTGCTCCTAGGGGAACATAAGTGGAGCTCTCCACAGCACCTTGATAGATTTCTTCTGGTGCTACTGGACTATAACAAAGATTGTCATATGTATTTCTGTCTTGTGTTCCTTTGCTAAACTGTTGAAGCACTTTGAGCTACATCCTTTGTATGAAATGTGCTATACAAGTAAAGACATACATTATATATATTTGTTTATGCGCCTCAGGTGAGAGGTCAAAGGTTATCTCTGTTCCCCCCTACCCCCGCAGGCTCTGGAGCTGAGGGCCAGCTGTGACTGCCCAGCGCTGCCCGCTAAGAACCCCAAAGTCGTCTTTTCTGATGCCGTCCGCAACATGCTGTACAAATTGAAGAAGCAGAGTGACAAGGAGGCCAAGGAAAAGGAAGGGAAAAACCCCCGGCAAGGTGACAGTGATTCCCTGCCCTGCCCTTTCACCATGCCCCCTCACCCCCAGCCCCCAAACCTCCAGCCCAGCAGGGGGTGGACGTGGCCCCTGCAGCACTCCTTCCTCGGGCCGTCCCCACCAAGTGACACTCAGGAGAGACAGACAGGATTTTACAATCAACCCTTAAATCCAACACTGGTTGCTCCACTCCACTGATTTGTCAGACTTGCCTTTATCCCTTTGTTTGATTACATATAAGTGAAGATTACATATAAGTGTGAATGTATCTTTATGCCTTCTCAGGTTAGCTTAACGTGCTCTAATGTTAGACCTTCAGATTCTCGATGCTTAGCTGCGCCCCTCCCCACTGGTTAAATTAAGAGACTACATTTCGTTGAGTGCACTGTGTGCTGTGTGTTCACAATGACAAATGGGAATCACTTGAGACACTTGTATCCTGATGTGATGTATAATGTGACAGTCTTTCATTTCAATGTTGGTATGGCCTACTGTCATTGTATTGGTGTGTGTGTGTGTGTAGCTGCTATGTTGTTTATGTGTTTGCGCATAAGATGGATGAGGCATTAGCGTAAGCTTGTTTCATTAGAGTGTAAAATGAGTCGGGATGTGCGTGCAGCGTTGGCTGCGCTTCTCACTGCAATATTATCACGTTAATAATGAAACTGCTCTAAATGTGTATGCGATTAGTCCTAATCGTATGATTAGCATAATAGCCCCGTACAGTAAGTAGCGTTATGATGTGCATTATTCATCAAAAAGCTTAGGCGCGTTGGCTTTTAATGTGTGCTATAGGTTCCGGGCAGCGTCACAAGTACTGTTCTCCGAACCCAGCTCCACTTGCTTCTGCCTCAGGGATGAGATGAACTCGAGTGCTTCTCTCTCGAACGCAGAAGTTGGGTAGAGGAGCAGAAGAAAGTGGCGTGTCACTGAGGAGTTTGGAGGCTTTCTTTATGCCAACGCTGCAGTATGCGTGTTACACTGGAGTTTAGTGTAGAAAACAGTTACACCCCTTACCCCTTTATTTCTCCCTCCTTCTCTCTCTCTCTTTCTCTTTCTCTTTCTCTTTCACCCTCTCACTCACTCACTCACTCACTGACTATCGCTCCTTGTCTCTCTCTCACTCTCTCTTTATCTATTTACCTATCCATCCATGTATCTATTCCCTCTGGTTTTATTCTCGCTTTTTAAACTTGAAAAACCATATAGACTCTTGTTGTATATCAAGTGTTGAACATGTGGGAACAAAATAAATATTTTACCACAAGAATCTTGGCTTTTAGCACTGTGTGAGTATACAAGGATACAAGGATGGTTTATTGTCACATGCATAGACATACTGGGTAAAGTAGGACATGCAGTGAAATTGCTGATTGTTAGTCTAAATCTGTATGTGTATGAGAGAAACCTGGTACTCTCGGTGTATGTGTGTGTGTGTGTGCATGTTTATGTGTGAATGTGAGAGAGAAACTGCAGTATCTCCGTTTGTGGTGTGCAGAGGGCTGCAGCCTGCAGGTGGAGGAGGGTGCAAACCTGTATGCAGTGTTGGAGCTGCAGTCCTCCTCTCCTCTGATCACATGAGCTCACCTCCTCTTTTTCTCTCTGATGCTAGAAAAGGAGATGCAGGAAGCTTCTGTCTCTCCTCTATCCTTTCACCATGTCCTCTCTCTACCTTTCCTACTCGTAGGCCATTTCCTCTTTGTGCCTCTCCTCTTTCCTCTGTTTCTTAGTTTGTCACTATTTCCATCCTTTCTTCTCACACTCACTCTCTCTTTTCTCTTTTCTCTGTCTCCCTCTGTAGTGCTACAGTAGCAACACTTTTCCCTGAACTGAGCCCTCCGTTGGGAATTCAGCAGAAGAAACTCATTACCAGATGTGAGATTGTGGGAGAAACAGCAAGCTGCTCAACCTCCCCAGCATCACTCTCTCAGGCAATTAAAAAAATGAAAAAAAGAGAGGGATGGAAAAATGAGGGTATAGAGAGGATGCAAAAGAATCCTCTCCACCCTGTTATGGAAAAAATCAAATGTGTGTCTATTGTCTCCCAGAATTCATTGGGTCATAAAGACAGGATCCAAAAAGCTGATGTCCACCCATAGACTCTGAATCTGGCAATGACAATGTCTAGGAATTCCCTGTATGGTGTGTTTATGGACTAACATTACATTTGCAGGCACGTGGATTCAAATTGGCTTTGAAATAAGCTGTCTAGAAAAAAATGACATGTAGAGACAATATCAGAATCATTTTCACCAAGCAAAAGAATAAATGTAACTGCACCACATAGGGATTAGGCCACTTCTGGGGGCATGAAGTATATTCTGTGGACAGATCTCACCCAAGAAGAGATCTCTTGCC
Source organism: Setipinna tenuifilis (assembly GCA_030347295.1). NCBI lineage: Eukaryota > Metazoa > Chordata > Actinopteri > Clupeiformes > Engraulidae > Setipinna > Setipinna tenuifilis. The sequence continues at coordinate 15,621,569 of CM059276.1, read as the reverse complement.
ATTGGGCTTGACAACAAAATGACAAGAATTATGTCATCTTTGTGGTGGTCGATGTTGACCAAATTTTGTGTCTAGTGACAAAGTGCTCATTTGTACACACAGACAGCACAGGCACAAAACTGAACTCCCCTAAATTCCAAATTCGACCGTAATCCTCAGTAACGTTTTTTCTCAGTTTCTGGGATGACGCCGCAATGAACTTCAGTTAAAAACTTTCCCACAAGCTTTGGCACACCTTTGGAATCAGCCTGTATACTGTACCTGATCCCAATTTGTAGCTATGGGCTATGCATTGCTGTCTAGAGCTTCCAGAAGTCAAAAGCAGCAAGCCTCTCACCAACAAGGGTAAGGACACTGACGTACATTGACACAACTGAAAAAAAAAGTATGCCTAGCCTACACAGCGTGCACTGCGCTCTCACACACGCTTGTAGAGGAGTATGCAAAAGGCTTTAGGGACTGGCTCAGAACTAATGATGTCTTCAAAAGGGGTGTTACAACATTATCCTAGGCCATCACTAATGTCTCCAAACCTGAGGTATGTGAGTGAGACTATCCCAAAGTCCTGTCACAAGTACAGTATCTAATCACATCCCTCAGTGCTGAGACTCAGAAATACACCAGCCTCTGCTTCATGACTCTTGGTAAGTAATCAAACTAGAGTGTGTGTGTGTGTGTGTGTGTGTGTGTGTATGTGTGTGTGTGTGTGTGTGTGTTAAGGCAAGCACGTTTAGCTCAGCGAAAGCTAATCGTGACAAACTGGTCGCCCTACCCGCTCAATGGCCCCCACAGCCTGGGTCTAATTGCATGTAATTAGAGAGAGCGCAGGACTCCCTAGGAAGAAGAAGAGGAGGAGGAGGAGGAGGAGGAGGAAGAGGCGAAAGACAGATCCTTCGCCATGGCGGGCCTCTGACGATCAGACATGGAGGTTTCATTTATTTATTTATTTATTTTTTGGAGGAGACAGGCAGACGGCGGTGTTTGTGTTGTTCCCGCCCACTGGCGGTTTCCACACCGGCGATGGAAGATGCCACACTGTGAGCTGCCAGGTAGAGCTCTAGGAGGAAGAGGTGTGTGTGTGTGTGTGTGTGTGTGTGTGTGTGTGTGTGTGTGCGCGTGTCTGTGTCCCTGTGTGTCTGTGTGTGTGTAATGCATGTGTTTGTGTGTGTGTTGAATGCATATGTGAGTGTGTGTGTGTGTGTGTTTGTGTATGTATGTGCGCAAAGGTTTCTCTGAATTAGCACGTCTGCTGGAAATGTGGTGCTCAATGTAATTTGCACAACAAAAAGCTCAGGAGCGAAGCACGTAGGCTGATGGGATTGGATTTTGTGACAGAATGTGGGTGGAGCTGTTTGTGCATATGCTCTCGCTGTTTATACAGTTGCTTTCCCACAATGGATTTGCTTTTGACCCCTGACCCCTATTCAGGTGAGCGTATTTGTTACACCCACACAACAGATGCCCCACCAGGGATGCTGTGAAAGTATCAGCAAACAGGAAAAGTGGTACTTTTGATGAGTCTTTGTTCCATTTTTCTGAGTAGACTCACTTCTTTTCTGTCTAAATGTGTCTAAATGTAACACTCACAGCTAGTTTTCTGCCAATGATGTGAAAGAGGCACCATAATGGATATTTTTTTGTTAACCATGAATGTTATGAGCCATTTATAAAATTACATGTGACCAGTTATGAAACTTAGTAAGTTAGACTTTTTAAAAATGATTTAAATTCCCTAATTTCCACCTAATGTTTATTGTCTATTTGCACAATGGGTATAACTCCACATTGACAGCCATAAGAAGGTCTACTCGTCCCTCACTGTGGCATCAGAAGTGTTTCATGACTTGTGATGGTATGGCTCCGTTCCCCCTTAGCCTGTGTGTTGTCCATCCAGTGCATGGAGATATTATACTAACTGGAGGAAGTGAGCAAGCCCCATTCATTTGGAAATGCTAGGCTAATTAATTCAGCCAAAATTGAACAATTTTTGAAATTAAGTTTCAAAATGAGTTTCATGGGGCTCATTTTCACCCGTTTTACTTAGCCAATGAAATGTCACGTTACTAACTGATGTGAGGTCGAGCAGAGAGCTATATTGAAGAAGGGTGTTCCTTGGATGTTCAAAAATGGACAGTAATGTAGTTCGGGGATGCCCTCCTGTATGAGCTGAGAGTGGAGCACCCAGCAATCAGCATGTGGGGAAACGGGGGTGGATATGATGCAATTTATGGAAAATGGCAACAAAGAACTGCTTTGGTAATCATCTGAAGCTAACCAGCCAAATCCTCACCCCCTGTCTATATTTATGTAAGCTGGTGGTCAGAGGTGTGTATCCTAGACTGATATGGTGACCTATGTGACTTCAGCCACTGTCCCTTGCTCAGAGGAATGGGAGTGTAATGTCGTCTTTCTTAGTTTTTTTGACACATCCTGTCATCCCACCCAAAGGAGGCTGGAAGGGTTTTCATCTTAGTGTGTTTATTTTTCCACCCCCACCTCCCCACCACCACCCCGTTTCTTCACTTCTTCACTCTCTGTCTCTTAATCTCTCGTGCTTTCACTGTGTGACTTCCTCTCGCTCTCTCTGTCAGCCTGTGTGTCTTTTTCCAAAATTCCTTTACTCTTACTTTTCTCTTTTTGTGTCTCTCTCCTCTCCGCACTCTGCCTCATTGGTTTGCATGTGACGAGTCCTCTCTGTTGTTCCAGTGGAGTCTGCGTCGTCTTGTGTTACCTAGGTAATTAAAAAGCCTGGCTGTTGCCCCGAGGGCAGAAGTTTGACCCAGTTAGAACAGTATAAATAGACTCATCTCTCCCTAGAAAGCTGGCTGTAAAGGTAGAAAAGAGAGAATTCAGTTGTTTTTTTTATACCTCAGCTTGCGGCTTCAGGCGATGTTCTTGCAAATCATCTCATGCATTGAAATCAATGCACACAGCATGGCCATGTGCAGTGGTTATCCTTTGAAACATAATTATGTTCTGGTACCTTATGGGAAATAGTGAGTTCGTGATACAAGATTTTGACAGTTTGATCAAAGGGCAAAAAAAAAACAGGTTTTGGGGAAACCAAACGACTCATCCTGGGTGTGATGATTTATCTGCTTCAGCAGATGACTTATTTAGACATAGGCTAAAATCAATACATTTTATATTAACTGGTATGATATTCATGATACGTAGGCTTTCCTTCAGGGGTACAAATGTATTTCAGGCTTGGTGCATCTTACTGCATCTAGTTTCAAGATGGGTATTTTTGCAATAGCCTTGGAATAACTAACATGGTTTGAACTGTTTTACACTATTCAGCTGCTCATTAGGACACTTTTTGTTTTATCTTTTATAGTCTTTTTTGTTGTAAAACTGGTTTCCAAGATAGTATATCCATACCTCCAAGCTATTTCATGATTTAATCAGATATTGCTCATGCTGGTTTTTTGTTATAGTCATTTTCTTTCTTCAATAAATAAGTTAATAGCACATCCAACATGCCTTTTAGGGTTTATGGTTCTTACAAGTGCCGTGACTTCTAGTCCCCTGTATCCATAGGCCAACATCCAGAAAGTTCAGAAAGTAAAAGTTCTGCCACGTATTTGTTCCAGCCAATTCACTGAACTACCTGATCCTAGGTAGATGAGATAATTAGTGAAATCACCTGTGTTGAGAGCACAGACAGAAGGAATACATGGCAGGACTTTTACTTTCTCTATCCGCTTTGTCTGCCCCTGCCTGTATCTGTACATGTGTTCTGAATAGAAATATCTAGGTATTCAACCACAGTTAAGAGTTGGAATGATTTATTCTGGTCAATCATTACTGAAGGAATACATTATTCGAAAGATTAATGGCGTGGATGAAGTTCGAGCTTTGGCAGTGTTCCCTAACAGATTTTGCTCTTCTCTTCAAGTGCAGAGGGGCAGGTTTGCGTTGCCCATCACTGAATGCCCAATTCAGTTACTCTTCAGTGAAGCTCCTACTTAATGACATCATTTAAAAATGCCCTCTTTCAAGTGCATTAAAATGACTTTGAAATGTGTAAAAGTAAAACTGTGGATTAGACTGTGAAATGAGAAAGTGAGAGAGAGCGAGAGTGATATCATGTAACATTAAAACATTTCAATTAAAATAGACAGAGAGGGGGTCAGAGAGAGAGAGAGAGAGAGAGAAAGAGAGAGAGAGAGTGTTGAAGAGCTGAGGTAAAAGTGAATAGGATTTTGTATTGTGTAGCTGGAAGAAGCTTGTGCAGCAGTACAGAGGCACCTGTGTTTATTTTTGAATCTGTTGTGTCTCTCCCGGCACACTTGACCAGCCGAGCACAGCGCATGGAACTCTGCGGAACAGTTGCTGCCGCCTGGCCAGAGGGGCGGAGGGGGGTGGGGGGTTGGGGGTTGGTGGTGGCAGCATGGCGAGCACGGTAGATCCGCCCAGACCTGCCATCCATCACTGCCAAACACGCCCGCTCAACCGTGTTTACACCCAGGCTCGCCGGTCAAACCTCAGACACCCCCCTCTTCCCCTTCCCCTTCCCCTTCCCCTTCCTCTTCCACTCTCCAGAAGACATCCACTCTCTTCAGTCTCACTTCACTGTCCCGACCGGAGGAACAACATCGTGGTGGAGTTATCCATTTTCTCCTTCCACTCACTTCAGAATTTTGGGTTGTTTTTGTTTTTTTTATATTTATTTATTTATTTATTTTTTATTTACTTCAACACTAGCCTGTCCCACAGAAGAGAAGTGCCACACTGTAGCCCCTCCATTCTCCTGATTATTCTCTGTTGGATTAGCTATGTCTCCATTTTCTGAAAGCAAGTACCGGGTCAATGCCTGAGGTCTGTGTGCATTTGTTTGTGTGTGTGTGCGTGTGTGTGTGTGTGTGGGTTGGTCTTTGTGTGTGTGTGTGTGTGTCTGTGTGTGGTACACAGCTGTTTTCCTGTGTTCACTGGGATGTTTTCTAAATTGGGGGTAAAAAGGCACATTTGTCTAGCTTGCTCTAACTTCATAACAGCTCAGCTGAACTGCGCGGCGAGCGAGAATCTGAATGTCATTGCCTGTCTAGACACAAGTGGTGGTGTAACTCCCCTAATGTCGTCCCCAGTCCTTCACATACTTCAGTTAGCCTCGTTCCTTATTTAAGAGGAAAAGAGGGGACTCGGAGTGTGAGACACATCACTCAATTTAGCCCCGGAGTGGAGAGCAAGTCTCTGGTGCTCTCAACGCGCCAGCCGGTGATATCAATCTTCACTCTGCTGTGGGGCGCTAGATTTTGCACGCAGGCCTGTAATAGGCTCCGGGGTTGGGGGGGAAAATTAAAAATGAATAAATAAACAAGACACTCCCCTCTGTGGTCCTCATAAACAGTGCACTTATCTGCTTATCACAGTCTCAAACTGGAGGGAAATTGATGCTGATAATTTGAAGAAGGCAGTGGGTGTGCTTGGACGTGTGCCAGCATACAGTACCAGCTCTCTGCATTAGCTAAACAGAGGTGTGTGTGTGTGTGTGTGTCTGTGATACCTTACTGCTATCTCATTCTATTACACTACTCTTGTGTGTGTGTGTGTGTGTGTGTCTTTGTCTTTGTTCTTTGCTGTTATCATACACTCCTGTTGTACTCTTCGTTTTTTGTGTGTCTGTGTATGGGTGTGGGTGGGTGTGTGTGTGTGTGTGTACCTCTGGCAGTCTCTGACTCAGACTCCACATATGGATTTTATTCTCAGTCACTTCATCATTGCAGTGTCGGCTCCTGTGCATCGAATAATAATCATTGGCCAGTCATGCTCCGCCTCAGAGCCCAATAACAACGGGCTGATCTTTATTCAGGTAACTTCTTTCTTTTCTGCCCCATGCCTTCTTTGTTTCCTTGTTCTGTCTCCTGGTTTTTTTGTGAGTGAGTGTGTGTGTGTGTATGTGTGTGTGTGTGTGTGTGTGTGTGGGGGGTGTTGCTGGATATGAAGGAGAAGGTAGGTAGCTGAGGGATGTATCTCTGCATCCTGGGACCCTATGAATACACAGTGGCTTGTTAACATTGTCAGTGGAACGGCCGAGGATTAACACGGGGAATACATTTGAATAATTTCACGTTAACCTTTTGACAACTCCGCTTGTGTTTAGTGTCGTGCATTGTGATGTTGACATTGCAATTCCACATTGCATGAAGAGGGGGACAGAAAGGGAGAGGGAGAGAGAAGGAAGCAGGTCTCATGTTTGCGAAATGCTGAGCGCAAACATCACTTACATTAAAGATGCGATGCATTTCATCTGCCTGATTAAAAATTCAGCTTGCGTCGAGTCGCAGTAATTTAGTCTGCAGTTACATGCAGAGGAAATTTAATCTGCAGCTTGCGGCTGATTTATGCAATGCCTTGGGCCCGAGGAGGCAGGAGGCAGGAGCAGGAAACGACGTCTCGACATTTATTTCGTTTTTAATTCGGGCATTAGGCAGCCCTCATTAATGGCCAGGATGAGGCAGCCGGGGCTGACCTCCTGCTGCTGAGGCGCCTCTGAAATCCCCTTGCCTCTAATTACCACGCTCCACTATAAGAGAACTGGGCCAACTGGATGCGGACCATGTGCCACACACTGCACACACACACTACGCCACAGCACTCCGCAGCACTCCACACTTAACGCTCAGAGACACACCACAGAGACACAGAACAGCCATGCCACCAACCTCAACTGCAGAGCACATACGTATACCTACAGCATGCTGCAGGACTGTTTTTGTATACAGTTAATTAAATGACCTTAAATGGGAGGGTTGTAGTAGTGCATACTACGGCAGAGCCATTCCATTTCACTCCTATTTACTGGAAACATACACCTAACATATGCGTGTATTACAGATGTGCATTTTTAGTGGACTGCAGAATTCACCATGCAACATGCATTTCCATTTCCATGCATTCCACTATGCATCACCATAGCCCTTATGTAAGCACAATACAGTAGAAATGAACACAACAGACTGAAAACATCTAACGCCATGCAATAGACACCTGTGTACTCCCTACATTGGTAGCACTTTATACTAGCTACTCCCTCTGTAAAGCATGTATTATGCATTGAAATAAATGATTAAGTGGTTTACTTACAAGGACAATGGTTAGCAAATGATGAACAAATTGCTAACTACAGTAAGAGTTGACAGATGCCTAATAAATGCTTCATAGGGAGTAGCTATTATAAAGTGCTACCCTTACATTTTACAGTATAGATCTGCACAGCGTAGGTTTATCACACACACACACACACACACACACACACACACACACACACACACACACACACACACACACACACACACACACACACAGCCTTCCTACCCATTAGATGGGGACCTAGAGTTAGTTTAAGTGCACTAGAGAGCAAGGCGTAGGCAACATGCACATTGCTGACTAGCGCTCCTGACGGATACTGCAGTATGCTGCTGATGTGGAGCCAATGGAGCTTGGAGGGCCAAATGGAACAAATTCACAAATGAGACACAGACAGCACTGTTATAGACCAGACGCAGATTACTCAGAGAGAGAGCACACAGCACAGCAGAGATGGCTGGTGTGGCGGAGCAGGGACAGTCATAAAAATGCAGCTAGCTGGCTAGAGCTAAAATGAGCTGGCTAATGGACCTGAAAGATTCAAGGAATACAGTCCCGGAGAGGGAAACAGGAGGAAGTAGCCACGGCTACTGCAGACGATGACAGCATTGATATCCAAATGCCCCCCCCCCCCCCCCCCCCACTGATGGTAGTGGTGGTGAGGGAGGTCTCAGAGTCCATTGATCGAGCTTGCAATCAATTTTGAAGACACTTGAAGTTGTTTGTCGTCTGTATTCAGGTGGCACGACTAAAAACATGACGACTTAATGTGGGATCGATTACTTTTCGGATCCATCAAAGATCAATCAAGGCTCCGAGAGGGGCCTGGGGGGGATGTGAGGTGAGGTGGGGTGGGGGGGCGGGTGGAAAGAGGGGGGGGGTACTATCAGTTTCCTGTCCCAGTGAAGCGTATGATGGCTCATCGGGAAGTTGATCATTTCCAAAAAATCAAAGGCCGTGTAATTGAAGGGGGAAAAAAAGTTGAGTGGCCCACTCTCTCTCTCTTTCTCTCTTCCTTCGACTTCCTCTCCGCTGTCCTCAAGTAAGTCAGACTGCTTCTCCCGCCGCTGTGGTCTCTGTTCCTCAACAGGCCACTTCCTGTTTATCCACATGTTACTGTAATATTCGTAAGATGAAAGGGCTGGTAGACTGTAGGTGGGGAACAATGCTGTGGTGTACAAAATCACATGTGGCGCTTGGTGCTTTGCATTTCAACATAAGAGCTGTCAGTGGAGTGTCTGGCTACTGCGTGTGTTTATCACAAATCGCACAAACACACACACACACACATACACACACACACACACACACACACACACACACACACACACACACTAATCACACAAACATGCCTCGCTCAATAGCGGCGGTGTGAGTTTAGTCCCGTTGCCATGGTTGCCAGCGTGCTTACTGTCTTTTCAGATGTGAAGGACAAAGCAATGATAAGTGCCATTACGTGTGTCTCACCACTCATGGTGCTCGTATCACCCACGCAGACACGGAGCCACAAAACACACCATTTCTCTGTCACGCCTCTCAGCCAACTCTTGTGTGGATTTGCCACATTATCTGCAATGTTTGTCTTTCACTCTTTGTTCCTGAGAGTATACAGTTTTCTCAGAGCAGAAACTCTGTTTCTCAGGGTCTGATTCAAAAAGTATGCAGATAAAATAGGAATATGATTCATGCCTCTCTATATTGAACCAAATGTTGACATGAGTGAGAAAGTGGAAGAGAGAGTGAAAAAGAGGGAGAGAGAGAGAGAAAGCGAAAGAGAGCTATGGGTGTGAGGATTAACGGTCTATGTGTCTGTATGAGAGATAGAGAGGGGATAGAAGAAGTGTGTGTGTGTGTGTGTGTGTGTGTGTGTGTGTGTGTGTGTGTGTGTGTGTGTGTGTGTGTGTGTGTGACAGACACACAAAGCTGGGAGAGGCTGACTCAGACATCGCTCTTGGTCGGGGAGCTGGCAGCGGGGAGTGTGTGTGTCATGAGTGATGCCTCCTAGTCAGCACCCGAGGTCACCCCATCCAACCAGACACACACACACACACACACACACACACACACACACACACACACACACACACACACACACACACACACACACACACACACACGCCAGACAGCTACACTTCTACCTCCATCAAACAACCCTAACACACACACACACATACAAGGCATGACTGCCAGGCAACCACTCTTTTCCCTTTGTGTAGCACACTTACAAGCCACAAAGACTTCCTCATCCAGCACAGCAACAGAGACATACACACACATGTACACACATACACACATCCTACCAGAGACATTGTAGTGGATGAGTCAACTCTACATCACACTTTCTTCGTTGCTTGTACCTGACATCTGTAGTGTGTCTCAGTGTCCTGTGGTGTAGATGCTCTAACCCATAAACATGGATGCCGAAATTAAAAAAATCTACACATCATTCAGCTGCCATGCACATAAAACATTGATAGCTAGAACACGGCTGTAGACATGCTCCACCCTGCCTGTGTGTATGAGTATGACAGCTGCTATACCAGATGAGTTTTACACCATGTCAAAGGATCAGCGTATTTATGCTGCCTGCATGAGATTCACATCTTAAAGGGACATCGGTCAACATGGAGATGTGGTGCAGCAGTCATGTGTACATGCAATGTAAGCAGTCTAAGGTAGGCCTTTAAGGGCCACTGACACCAGGAATGATCAATCATGATAACTGCATTATCTTTTTAAAAATCCTTGTAACTTTACAGTGACAATAACAAGGCTGAATGATATCATTGGGATCACTTCCCATTAAATCAGAATCCATAAGAACTGACGGGATGACATGTCCTATTACTTTACCCTAAAAAAAGTGAAGAGCACACCGAAGCAAATCCCTAACAACTTACACAAGTTGCATGGCAGTAAAGTATTGAATCTTGAATCTTGAATGATGAGAATCTAAAAATTAGAATATCCTCCTTCAGTGTGGATGCTCTTATTGTCATAGTTCCAATTATTGTTATCATTGTACTTCTAAGTGTTAACGGGTCTTCCTGGACAAAATCCCACTAAAAAATGTGAACCTCTGCACTCTATAAGGAGTCACTGGACTTACACTCACTCAATACTTCACTGCACTCCTCCCATACAGTGCAAAGAGACCCGACTGCCTGGTGGTGGGCCTGCTGTGACAGAGTGGATGGCATGCTTGCTGTCCTCTTCGTTGGGAGAATCCAGCACTGATGTCCAATCTAGTCTTATTGTATGGGGGAGGGGGGAAGAGGGGGGGGGGGGGGGGGTGGTGTGGTTGCCCATACATGATAGCGTGCCCCCATGTCACCACCCCCCTTTTGACCTTATTTCAGCCTCGCTGGCCCCCACCCCCACCCCCACCGGCCCCCACCCTTACTCCATTTGTTTTGTCCAGTAATGGAAAGTGCTTCTTGTCTAGCTGGTGCTGTGTGTGTGTGTGTGTGTGTGTGTGAGAGAGAGAGTGTGTAAAAGGGGGTTGTTGTGGGGGGAGCGGGGCGGATGGGGGGGTCAGTATACAGGTCCTGGGTAGGTAATATGCTCCCCCGACCCTTTCATTGATCCTGGCTGATTGTCTGTCCAGGTCTCATCATAGCGGGACAATTGTTTTTCATTACACGCAAGGGGGGGGGGGGGGGGGTGCTGGGGTCAATAACCTAACCCTTAGCCCATCGGCCAAGAAGACCCAGGCTGCATTCTCCTTCTATGAGTGTGTGTGTGAGTATGTGTGTGTGTGTTGGGTTGGGGGGGATGGATGGATGGACAGAGCAAGGGAGAGGGGAAAATGGAGGGGTAAGCATATTTATGGGTGGAGGGAGACAAAAGGGAAGATGGCAGGGCCCCATCAGTTGATGGGTATGATTGATTCTGGCTCTGCACTCACCCCTCTTCTTTTCCCCCCACCGGCGTGATCAACCTGGAGTCACCGGTAATGGCAGAGCACCGTAAAGACACATGGAAGCTGTTAAATTGCAGCGCTTAACTTGAAATGTGTACTCGCCGCATACATATTTCACCACAGCCTGACGCCCGCTACCCAAGAATATGTTCTCTCTTCATGAACGGAACAGAGGAGTGAAGAGATTTCAGAGAGGTGGAGATGGCCGGGAAGGGGGGTGGGGGGTGGGGGGGTAGAAAAACGGCCATTATAAAAGGCATTCACAAATAGAAAGAGAGGCACTTTACCGTTTGACTGCCGGATCCTTGTTAGTGCCATCTCTGTCTCATCTGATTCAAATCTTAGCCTACTAAAACTGGTCTTAGAGTGAAAGCTATGGCCAAACTGTAAAATTATTCAGTGCAGCAAGACTTTCATTCTCTATTGCGCTTTCTCCTCTCTCTCTCCCCCTCTCTCTGCTCGCTGCTGTCTCTCTATGTCCCTCACTCTCTTTCTCTGTCTCTGCTCTTTCTCTACTTCTCTGTTTCTCTCTCTCTGTTTCTCTCTCTCCCTCTCTTTCTCTCTCTTCCTCTCTATCTTGCTTTGGCTGCTTTTTTTCGCTCTCCCACCTCAGTTGATCCTGCATGTCCTTGCTTTTAAGTGATCAATATACAGACTGTTTTCTGCTCGCTCCTCGCCAGCCAGACTCCTTCGCTTCAGTGCCGGTCACGTAGTCAGGCAGGAAGAGCGGAAATGTGATTTTCACCAGGCTGGAGACATTGTGTACCCCTGTGTTTACACCCTCTCTCTTTTCCTCTCGCCTTTGCTGAACGCCGCCATGCAGTGATGGATCCCCAACGCTTTATCAATGACATCCATGAGGAAGAGAGAGAGAGAGAGAGGGAAAGAGAAGAGTGGACAGAGGACAAGTGGCTAAAGGAGTGTGTGTGTGTGTGTGTGTGTGTGTGTCTGTGTTTGTGTGTGTGAGTGAGTGTTTGAAAGGAGTTATGTAGTAACACCAGGAACAGAAATGAGAAAAACTCAGTTAGAGGCTCCATCTGTGTAATGTAACATTGTAGCAGATAGCAGATGCAGTTGATAGTTGTGTAAAATGGCAGCCTAGCACAACACAACACAGCACAGTTTACTAGGGCAAAAAAGACCTCTGCACATAGGACCTCTCCAGAAACAGTCATTAAATTGTGAAATTTCTTCCCTTTCATGTGACTAGCGTTTTGTGCTTGGGAAACAGGATTAATGTGGGCCTGCTATTTTCAGCGCTTATCTCTGTGGAAGGTCCCTCTGCCTCAGTAGCCAGAAGCACGGGAACATCCCTGGAAGGAGGTTAAACCCTCCAACTTTATTTATCTGACCCGCTTGGAGGGCTCACAGTCAACAGCGATAAACATCAGCCTTGGACTCAGCCTTGCTGCCTTCTCAATGCTTCCATCTGCTGCTCTCTCTTTATTCTCCTTCACTATGTTGTTCTTCCTCTCTTTTTTCCTTCCCTTTGCATCTCTCTCTCTCTCTCTCTTTCTCTATGTCTCTCTCTTCCCCTTCTTATTTTTTTGCCTTCCCTGGGTCTTCCTTTCTTTACCTTTCTCTCCTCTCTGCTCTTGCACCCCCACTTTCTGTGGCATTTCCTCGTTTTCTCCCCAACCCCCACCCCCTCTACTCTTCCTCTCCTCTCTTTCACACTCTCTCTCTCTCTCTCTCTGTCCCCTAGATAATCCACAAACTCTGCGCAGTAGAATCCTGATCCTCTTTGTGGCACAGAGACCGTCCCCTTTGTGAGCGACTTTGCTGGGTCCCCTCAACTTTTAATAACACGCGCTTAATAACTTCCCCAGATAGCTTTGGTCAGGTCTTCAATTCCAACACCATTCTGTACAAAACTGGACCCGGAAATATCATCTCCACCCACCCCCCCCCCCCCTCCTCCCTCCACCCCTTCTCTCTTCATCACGCTTTCATAATCCTGTTTCCCTGAAGATCAGTGGTTCTTCTCGGCGAGTTTACATGCCACTTTGGACAGAAACGCATATTAATGTCTGGGAGATATTTTTGCTGCACTGGTGGCAGCGTACTGTAGGCTCACTCGAGCTAATCCATGTTAGCAGAGCGGACCGAGAGAGAGCAATGATAATGATGTTTTAATTAGCATCTTCGCATGGCGTCTATTTTTGTGTGTGTGGTATATTTCTCTCTCTCTCTCTCTCTCTCTCTCGACTCTTGTCACCCTTCGCATCCATATTCAGGACGAGACCTACTTTTTTTTTCCAGAGCGCAAGCTAGCAAGCGTGCTCCACACACACACTCACACACTGCACAAGAGCGAGCAAAAAAACACAGCAACACACATCCCAGCGCATTTGCTAATTGTTTGAAAAAATTCTCCACTCAATGTCGCCTCGGGACTTAACTCTGTCACTTACACATACCCTAGACTCAGCAAGTCAAGTGTGCAGGTATCAATTGAAAGCAAAAAGGTGAAATTCACACTTCATTTGCCAACCACTGCAGACAAGGGCAAGTTCCCCATACTGTTGATGGATCTCGGTGGAGAAGTAGTTTGTCGGTATGAATGACAGCAAATGGGGGGCCAGGTTTATTTGCATTGGCCCCCCGATGCAAGCCGGGTGGTGGGGGTCAGCTGGTGAATCACTGTGTTTTGTGGTAGCCTATTAAACCAGCATTTGCCTGTCAGCACAGATTGCCAATGTCTTGCACATCGCAGCAGAAAAGAGGCCTGACTGCTAATGCCTCCCAGGTATCGTGGGAAGAACTGTGT
>CM059276.1:15595285-15597785 GCA_030347295.1 Setipinna tenuifilis | reverse complement strand
TTCTCTTCCACTACATATCTCCCTTCTTGTCTTTTTCTCTGTCTGCCTCTCTCTGTCTTTTTTTCTTGTCTTTCTCCGTCTCTGTCTCTGCCCCTCTCTCTCTCTATCTCTCTGTCTCTCTCTCTGTCTTTCTTTCCCTCTCTCTCTGTCTGTCAGCTTCCACCATGTTCAGAGGACAGCCATTCTGTCTGCCCTGGGGCTATTTTCCTGTTCTCCTGCCCCTGCTCGGACAGACGCCTCAGAAGCTCTATCCCCCCTTCGCCTTTCTGCCTCTCTTTCTCTCTCTACCTCTCTTTCTCTCTTTGTCTCTCTACCTGTCTGTCTCTCTCTATTTGTGTCCATTTTTTATCCTTTTCTCATACACCCATGTCAGAAATACACAAAAGAACCCCTCCAATCACCATCTACCCATCAAGGTTCTCTATAGCTATATATAGCTATAAAATGATTGCCACCAACATTCCACTCTTTCACAAGATCAACAAAACGCAAATGCCCCTGGACCTGGAATGACTCGATGAAAATGGTGGTATAGAAGCTACTTTGGGCTAGGCCCACCTGATTTTGTGCTGGGCCAACTCATCAAAGAATCAAAGATCAAAGGAATCAAAGATGTCGGATCTGTAGCTAGCTCTGCTAGCTGCTTCAGTGATCCACACTGGCCTTATTCGCGTCCTGATTCTACTTGGGAAAAGGGTTACACTTTATCTGAATATTCTGCCGACATTAAAGATGGTTTGTTAAAGTTCACTTCCATTTTATTTAGTCTTTACTGACTTCTTGCCTAAATCAAACCCAATCCTTAACTCTAACCTTATAAAGACACACAGCTTCAACAAAGGCTTTGTTAATAGTCTCAGACAGTCTGTGGACAGTCTACAGGTCTATCCAAATAAAGTGTGACTCAAAAGAGCACTTTCATCTCATGACAGCTTTAAATAAGCATGCGTTAGTAGTGCTGTGAGTTAGTACTAAAGATAACACATTCATACAGAGAGTACATGAGTAGTTTCAGCGAGTAATAATACCATCATGTTTAGCATACAGTATTGCCATGTTTGAGTCAATGAGATGAAACTCTTTTGTGAGGAGGGACATTCATTTGACCTCTGTGGGTTTCTCCATTCATGTTTTGTGGTTCCTAGTCTGGACTCCATGATGAGGGCCAGGTATGGTGGTGACACTGCTGTGACATGCTGACCCCTGACACTGTGTGTGATATGATATGTCAGGGGGTGTTGGCTGTCCTTCCTGATGTTATATATTCTGTGTGTGTGTGTGTGTGTGTGTGTGCACATGTGAACTCATCTGGGTCTTGGTGGTAACACTGAATCAATACCCAGCTCAAAGATATCCCTGTGACCATAAATAAATCAGACCCTCTCTCTCTCTCGCCCTCTCTCTCTCTCTCTGTGTCTCTCTCTTTGTCTCTCTCTGACTGTCTCTTTGTCTGTCTTTCTCTTATCTCGCTTACCTTGTTCTCTCTGTCTCATTCATTTATACATACATTCACTCACTCAATCACCAACTCACTCACTTATTCACTTACAGTATGTTATGGCTTTTCTGTCAATGTCATTCCTTTGTTATGGTCTCCGTTGTGCCAGCACAATGCATTCTGTGTCTTTGTTTCACTTTTCCTTAACCCCTCCCAAACTCTTCCTCCCTCCTCTCTCGTTTCCTCCTTTGTTCAGGAAAAGAAAGGGGCATGGCTACCTCACGGGCAATATTTCTCTTCACCGTGGCGTGTGATGAATGTGTGTGCAGGGGGTGAACATGTGTGTGAGTGTCACAGAGGTGGTTGTGGTGTGTGTGTGTGTGTGTGTGTGTGTGTGTGTGTGTGTGTGTGTGTGTGTGTGTGCCCATGCCTGTGTTAGTGTGAGTGTGTCATGGTGACAAATGTAGGTATCTTAGCAAACGGTTTCAAAGGGGTTAGGTTCACTGCTCACCAAATGCACAGACACACACACAGACACACACACACACACACACACACACACACACACACACACACACACACACACACACACACAAACACACACACACACACAGAAAGACAAAGGGAGAGAGAGAGAGAAAGAGAGGATATGAGTAAAAAGAAGAGAGAAAGTACATTTATCAACAGAAAGAGGAGCACTTGTAGAAAACCTGAAAGCCAAAACGCTGGAACAAACCGGCCTCGGTTGCAATGCTACTTACACACAGAGGTCCCCGTGCACTCTGAGGTAGTTGAAGCCTGCTGTGTCCCTGACATTCTACATTTCCACTCTTTGTTTTACAAAGCGCTCACTCTCGGCGGTGAGAGCCTGTCTTGTTTGTTAGCCCCTGCTGTTCTCTCACGTGGCTGTCGGCGGAAATGTGGCCCCCTCTCTGGCACACGGCCCACATCTTTGAGTCCGAATGATGATGTTTAATTCAAGTGAACAGCTGGACACCGCAACTTGGTCAAGTGCACTTACAATCCGCAACTTCTTCTGTCACACAGTGACTCATATGCCTT
>CM059276.1:15580285-15590285 GCA_030347295.1 Setipinna tenuifilis | reverse complement strand
AGACATACTTACTTATCTGGTAATGAAAGCATAACCCCTTAAGACAAACTTCCTAGACATAGCCTATACCTATCTCAGGGTTAAGGGCAAGGTTAGGGACAATTTATTTACATAGCACTTTTTAAAACAGAAAATATTGAGACAAAATGCTTCAGAAACCTCTACATAGGGTTTACAGAGTACTGTATCTGTAACATTTCAACAGCTACCTAAGAATATACAATATTAAAGGAACATAAAATATGTATATGCATATAAAATTAAGAAAACTAATTGCAAGTCATAAAACATTTAATTCATACAACACGTTGAGTACTGAAGTACTCAAAGATGCTTTAATTGGCCCCAGAGCTACAGTAAGATAACGGATAACGGATGATCTGGGATCAGTTGAGTCCAGTTCAATTTACCCATGAAGCCTCTCAGCCATTGTATTGCTCACAGTCACCTGTAGAAAAGGTTGTCTGGCTGCTAGATTACACGCAGACCCCTGAGTGCACTGAAAAGGGGGGAGTCAACACTTCTGAGCATGCAGGTTTAGCCTTTGTCTAGTTTAAAAGCGCTGTACAACAGTTCAAGGGAATACGGGGGAGAGAAAAAAAAGCGGAGCTTGAAAACCACTGCAGTCATCAAACATGGAACAACAAGGAGACCCCCACTCCCCATTCCACCCCCCCCAACAGTATCATTCTTTGCTAACCTTGAGCCCAATAGAATACATTACAGAACGCCAGCAGGGGCCCTTTTTCAGTTCATTTGCCCCTCCGTTTAAATAATAGATCTAATCTGTATGCACTGTGTGTGTGTGAGTGTGTGTGTGTGTGTGTTCAGCAGAGTCCCTGGACACACTAGTTATTTACAGTGCTGCTGATGTATGATGGTAAGCGGGGTGTGTTGTTTGGGCAGGTCTGGGCGGCAGCAGCAGCGGGCGGTGGTGCGGGCAGCTCTTTTGGCTTCGGCGGCATTTAATGGTGCGGGATACATTAGCTGTGACTGATCTGTAAATATGTCTGCTTTCCGCTGCCTCAGCAGTCACACACGCCGACATGGATCAAACTGCTGCATCGCTCCCGCTCTCGCTCTCTGCCCCCTCCTCCCTCTCTCCCTCTCTCTCTCTCTCTCTCTCTCTCTCTCTCACTACCTCGCTTTCTCTCGCTCTCTCTCTCCTCCCTTTCTCTGGCTTCTCTCACACACAATCCTCAATCACTCAGTCCTTCCTGCTCCCTCTCTATAGACTACATAGATATCTCTCTCCCCCTTTCTTTTGTTTCTTTCTTTCTCTTCCTCCCTTCCTCTCTTGCTGTCACTCTCTTATCTCTGCATTCTGTGTTCTCTCTCTTACCTGCACACGATCTTGCTCTCTCCATCTCTGTCCCTCTCTCTCTCTCTTTCTCTCTGTTCCCTCTCTGTCTGTTTTATGCTCTTGCTCTGTCTTTTTCTTTCTCTCTTTCTCTCTCTGTCTTGCTCCCTCTTTCCCACTCTCTCTTTCCTTCTTTCTCTCTCTCTCTCTCTCTCTCTCTCTCTCTCTCTCTCTCTCTCCCTCCCCCTCTGCCTCTCCCTCTGCATCAGATCTGCAGCCTCACCTCACTGGGCTGATTTGGCTGAGGGCCAGGGCCCACCATCCCCAGGAGCCCCATCCGCCCAGTGCACAGAGAGACACCGCAGCCCAGGGAGCTGAGCAGCCTGCCCCCTCCCCTCCCCTCTTTTCCTCCTTCTCCTCCTCCCTTTCTTCTCTTCTTATCCCTCTGTTCTTTCTACTTCTATTGCCCCATCTCTCTTTTTACCGCATAGATTTTTAACCCTCCTTCTTGTCTTCTTCTTCTTCTCTCTATCTCTCTCTTTCTATCTCTCTTCTATCTCTCTCTTTTTTTCCACCGTTCTTTTCTTCGCCCATTTCCTTGCCCATTTTATTTGAGCACAGCTATTAAAAAGCCATGAAGTTGTAAGAAAGGTGAAAAACAAAAACCCTGACCCGATGTGGAAAAAAAGAGCGTACTGGAGAAAAAAAAGGAGAGTTTCTCATTCAGATGAAACACATTACAGTATCATTTACCAAAGAGCGAGAACATTTGGCCATAACCTTTGCTGATCCCTCCCGCTTTTCTCTTTCGTGTCTTTGAAGGTTCACAGGGACCTGGAGCAAAGCACTTATGTGTGGAACTAAATGCCCTCAAAGCCACTCCGTCAGGGCTGGCTCACAGACTAATTTTTTTTTTTTTAGCCCGTTAAGCTTCTGGAAAATTCCTGGAGTGAAAATGGAGTAATGGAACGAGTGGCCCTATTCCCAAGCTCCTTTGAGCTGCCTTGGGGGGCTTCTTTTTAAGGTGAATTTACAGTGAAGTGGGAACAAGGAAGACAAGGAGGCCAGAAAGAGGCTGTGCTGATTTTCTTTTTTTAATCTGAAGCTGTGCAATTAGGTTTTTTCCAGAATATAATATATAGTCTTTCAGTGGAATTTCATCAGCACAGCTTGGAACCTTAGGAATTTGGGTTTGGGTAATCTCAGGAAGGTCATTACCAAAATGCATAACTACATGTAGATTTAGAAAGCTATTTATAATGAGCTGTAGAAGAGACTATTGCACATTACCCTGGCAAACAGGAGAAGGTGTAGCCAACCAAATACTGCAGAATCAACAAAACCCTGCAGTAAAAGCTTTGATTGCTAGTACAGGAAAATTTGAATATAACTGTCTGTTTCTTTATGGTTGCTTCTGTATTTCAACCAAAATAGTTAGGGAAGTGTGTTTTTTTAAGCTGGTCCGTGAAAGTTTTTAAGGACATTTTGATACAGGGGAAATATGCAGTGTATTTTATTAAAAAAAATGTAAAACTGTGTACTGAAGGTAATTTATCCCATAATAAGATTTCGGGACTTCTGGAATGGAAGCTCTTAATGGAAGCTCTTCAACTCTGACTGCTACCAAAATATGAAAATACAGTATGTGGGAACGCAATGATGCAACTTTTTCTAAATTTCTGTGTCTACATTTCTCTACTTGCTGACTGTGCTACTTAATACAATTGCAATTACTTATTAGGCCATGAATGGCAGGAAGTGATATGAATCTGCTGACGAACTGTTTCTTGTAGGCAAATTAGATCCTATTGTTGGCAGCTTCTTCTGAGTCTAACATTAAGTTACTATAAAACTATACGTTAACATAGCACTGAAGTTTTTTATTGGTATGATTTTGAGTATACGAGCAGGCATCAGCTCAATACCAACAGGGCAATGCTAGTAGATTACCAAAAGACTTCTGCAATTTAGATATTTAAACATAGAGAGGTAGACTACCTTGAACAAAAAAAACAATCCTAATGTGTCAAGCACACCTTTAGAAGACATTATATGAATCACAAATCATTAGGCAACCTGTGCGCCAATGGCCAAAGTGAATTAGATTTTGGTATACCAGCTACTTTTCAAACCCTGACACTAAGTGTGTCAATCAGCATTTGAACACATAATTCTTTTCTCCTAATATGAAGCAACAACAAAAGGCATTGTCTTACATCCATACAGGCTGGTAGATAGCAACAGAAGACTAAGGCTACTCGTGTGAGGTCAGCCCTTAGCTTGTATTGGTCAGAGGCAGACAGAATAGGTGGAGGGTTAAACAAATGTGATAGTGGCCCTTAGGGGAGAGATCCTCGAGAGCCCGGACCTTTTCTATAGCGGGCGTCTGGGTGCCGAGCTGATAGCCCAGTGTTCCCATTTGCATGTAAGGGAAAATGGGGCGGGGGATGGGTGGGGGAAGTATGGGTAATGAGGGTGTTGTGACACGCCATCGAAGGAAGAGGAGGGCAGGACGGGTCGAGTGGGAGTGCTTTGAAAAGGTTAACCCCGATGTGATAAGAAGGCCTCTTCCTCCACCAATGCTGTCAGCACTGCTTTTTCAGACAATCTGGCCCCCCGCACTTCAGACACACATACACACACACACATACACACACATTCACGCACATGTGCACATACACACACACACACACACACACACACACACACAGGACACATAACACACACACACTCACGGCACATACACACACATTGTCACAGTAATTAACAGATAACCTTTAATGAGGCGGTCCTCCCCGCCGGCCTTTAACGAGGGAAATGTCAGTGCGGGGCGGCGCGACTTAACGGCGATGAGAGAAGAGGGCAGTGGGCCGCCCGGCGACATTCCGCTGCCCTGACTGACGGAGGTTTAGGCTGATGCTGTGGGCTGGAAATGCCAGCTGACCAGAACATTTAACACACACGTTTTAAACCGCAGCATCTGTGGGAGACATCTGTGGGAGTCATTTTTCTTTGTCCAGTTTAAGTTTGTTGATTGGGTGTTTCTGAAAGCAACAACTTCCACTTCGTCCATTTTGTTTGTGACCTAAGTTGTACCCAGACTCAACTCGCAGTCATCTGTGGAGTTTCTGCCTTGGCACAGAGATGTTGGCTTTGTTTGTACATATCATCTTGGAGACTAGCTAGAGGTTGGGAGGTCTGTCGTATCCGTAGATGCGGGACAATCTAATTAACAGCCTCTCTCCACTCCATGGCTCCTTAGCCCTCCTGGTTTTGGGTTGTTTGTTCTCCACTTCTCTCGCTGTCTCCCTCTCCCTCTCCCTCTCTCTCTCTCTGTCATCCTCTCTTTGGCTCTCTCGGGCCCTTTCGTGTCCCTCCCTGCCTCGACTCCATTCTTCTTCTCCTCCCCATCTTTTTCCCTTCCTCTTTCCTTCATCTCTTTCTCTCTATTGCGTGCTCTCTCTCTCTATGTCTTTCTTTCTCTCTATCTTTGTCTCTCTCTCGCTATCTCTCTATCTTTGTCTCTCTCTCGCTATCTCTCTATCTTTGTCTCTCTCTCTCTCTTTCTCTCTTTCTCTCTCTCTATCCCTCTCTCTCTATTGCTCTCTCTCTCTCTCTGTCTCTCTATGCTCATTAAGTGCTCCAGATGCTCTGTGTGGTTCCTGTTGTCTCTATTTGCTGGCTTGCTGCTCGAGCCCTGTGTTGTTGTTGTTGTTGTTGTTGTTTTTTAGATGTGGAATAATTCAGTGCCTTTGGGTCTCATTTATACCGACGACACGTTCGCGCAGTCTGGGCTCCTGGAAATAAATAAGCCACTGTGCTGGTAATGTAATAGGTTTTCAAATTTAATTTTGGTGCATTGGCATTGGTTTGCCTTTGTTGTACGCCTCAGCACATGGGCTAACTACAGACGCTTGCGTGTATGGGTTTGTGTGTGTGTGTTAGTTGATGTGTGTGTGTGTATGTGTGTGTGTTGGTTGTTATGTGGTAGTGGGTCTGTGTATGTGTGAGTGTGGTGGTGTGTGTATTTGTTAGTGCCTGTTTGTGTGTGTGTGTGTGTGTGTGTGTGTGTGTGTGTGTGTGTGTGTGTGCGTGTGTGTGTGTGTGTTTGTGTGTGCACACAAGGGAATAGATGGAAAGGTGCTGTGCTTGTTTCAGTGTAAATATGAAGCCCTTGCAGACCTGCTGAGGTAGTCTGGTGACCCATGGGTTGATAGAGGAGGGAAAGAGGAGTGGGGGCTGGTGGGGGTGGGTGAGCTTTGTTTCCCTAGTCAAGCTGAAAGAGGTGCATGCTCAGCTGGTTGTGACACCACAGCCCTTGTTATACCTCCATGCACACGCCTCATGCAACCAGTGTTTGATGGAAATTTCATCATCATTTTTGCCACACGCAGTCCCATGTGTACCCCCACCACAATGAGTTACCGCATGCAAGTGTAATGGATGCCCGCCAGAACAGCTTGCCATAGAACGTTATTAAACCTTCCTACTGACACCTCAAAAGGATACACTATTGACGGAGCTAATAGCCAGGCTTTTAGCTCAGTTGGTAAAGTGTCTGTCTCCCATACCGGAGTTGCTGTGAGGTAACGGGTTCAAGACTGGGTCTGGACTGCACAGGAAGACCTCAGTTACCCAAACAGCGCAAGGACAGCAGCACATGCTGTTCACAACTGTTTCTGAGATAATAGTGCGATGAACTCGCAATGAAGCCAAGAACCTCTAGGCTTAAGCCTCTAGGCTTAAGTAAAAATGCGTACACCAAGGTTTTTGACCACAAACACTGCCCACATATCATATTATACAATATTATGTGCAGAAGTGTACTGTGGCCTGGTACCGCTTGAGGAGGATTATGGGGTGTGTTCACCAAAACAGCCCCTGGATGCCCAGGAGGGTTCCCTCGGTCTGACACAGAGCCCAAGCCATTCACTATGTCCCCCTCCCCATCAGGACCCTCTCAGCCTCCTCCATGTTTGGAGTCTCCATAGCTTCTGGCACCAAGTCCATTATTGGCCGGGTGGTGAGAACAAAATTGGAGGCGAAATCAGTTTAAAAATAAATGTTATAAGTTCACTTACTCAAACCCAAACTTTATTAAAAATTGAATTGGTTCTATTTTCACTGTAATAACTTCCTTTTCACCAGGTGAAGCATTGTTTGAAGTGGAACAGCAGGGAAGTGGCTGATAATTGGTTCTATTCCACTAGTTTAGAGAAGAGGGGGAAGGTGGAAATATGCATTAGGAAGAGAGAGAGAACAGAAGGGTAGAGAGGAGAAGAGAGGAGCGGAAGAGGACAGGACAGGAGAGGAGAGGAAGAGGAGAACAAGCAAGAGGAGTGGACAAGTGAGAATTATAGGCTTGGACAGTAGAGGGCTGTAGAAAGAACGAGAGGTGAGAGGAGGAGGAGTGGAAAGGACACCACACAGGAGGAGAGGAGAGGAGAATGAGGGAAAGAGGAGAGAGAAGGGGTGGGAGGGGAGGGTGGAAGTGGGCAGAGGAGTGGAGGTTGGCGTGCCACTGAGTTGATTGAGCTCCCCCTGTCCTGCTGGGCACAGTGGTGCCAGCGTGCCGCCCTGCCAAGAGTAGATACAGCTGCCAGACAGAGGGGGTGAGGGATGGAGAGCCACCCGGGCAGGGGATCATCTAGAGGAGAGAGAGAGAGGGAGAGAGAGAGGGAGAGGGAAAGAGAGACGGGGGGGTCGAGAGAGGGACTGAGAGAGAAACAGAGAGAGACAGAGAGAAATGGAGAGAGAAAGGGAGTAAGAGAAAGAGAGAGAGAGAGAGAGAGAGAGAGAGGAGAGACTGTTTAAAGAGAGTATAGAAGAGAGTGTAGGAGCGAAGGTCAAAGCAATAGAGAAACAGAGGTAGAAAGAGAAACAAAGAGAGAGAGATGGAGTTAGAGATAGAGGAGTAGAGGGAACATAAGGTTTAGAGAGAGAGAGAGAGCGAGCTGAACAACACAGAGAGGAAGGTAGGTAGGCAGATGGAGAGAGAGAGGTAGACAAAGAGATAGAAAGGTAGGTTGGTAGAGAGAAAGGGAGAGAGGGAGAGAGAGAGAGAGAGAGAGAGAGAGAGAGAGAGAGAGCAAATTGAGAACATTTAAAGGGGTGAGAAGGTGAGGCGAAATAGACAGATGAGAGAGGGAGACAAGAACATATGGAGATATTACAGAGATAGAAGTAGAGGAAGAGAGGGAGAGAGAGATAGAGGGAGTTGGAGTGGGTGAAAAAAGAGAAGATGAAATGAGAGAGACAGTAATAACCGTTTGCAGGTGGAGCGAGAGCTTGTGAGAATAGATGGAAACAGCTGGGGAGGACAGCAGAGGAGTCTAACTTTTATTAAGGACACCCACTGCTCTGGCTCATTGTAAATCAGTGCAATTTCTATCAGCCATAATACTCTCCCTCTACACACACACATACACACACACATACACACACACAGTCATGTTATTCTACCCTTTGCACACACACACACACACACACACACACACACACAAACACACACACACACACAGTCATATTATTCCCTTCACACACACACGCACGTACGCACACACACACGCGCACACACACACACACACACACACACACACACACACACACACACACACACACACAGTCAAAAGAGCTGGTTGTATGCAGCTGGACTTCTTTTTGGAGCTTGAAGATGTTTCACCTGTCATCCAAAAGCCTTCTTCAGTTCTGACCTGATGATGAAAAATCAGGAGCTATGGTCCAAACTGAAGAAGAATTTTGGATAAAAGGTGAAAAGTCCTCAAACTGCAAAAAGAACTTGCTACAACTAAACTCTTTTGACTACCATGGATCTTTACACACACACACACACACACACACACACACACACACACACACACACACACACACAAACACAAATCAAAGACAGCCACACACATCTTTAATCTTTCATCAATAAGACTCTTACACTGGTCTTACAGTAGACATCAGAGGTCAGGAGTGTCTCTGGCCAGTGAGGTTACACCAGCATGGCTTCGCCATCATCTTCTGTTTATCATTTGTGCTATGACGCAACTTCATACAGGCATATACTTTCTGCTGTTTGAGCTGGAAAGGAAACTTAATCCTAAGCTGGTCTGAAAACATTAACTATTCAGTAAAATTGTTTGTGTCAGTGAAATTTCAGTTGGCTCACAATAAGTTTTAATAATGTGTGTGTGTGTGTGTGTGTGTGTGTGTATGTGTGTCTGTGTCTGTGGGTGTCTTTGTTTATCAAGAGGGAACATAAGGTATTTATCAATGCGTGTAACTTCCTCCATACTAGAAAAAGGCACCCTGCAGCCTCAGTTTGAAGTTCACAATCTATGCTAGCTGTGTAATAATGACATCACACACACGAACACACACACACACACACACACGCGCACACACACACACGCGCGCGCGCGCGCACACACACACACACACACACACACACACACACACACACACACACACACAAACACAAATCAAAGACCGCCTCACCTACCCTACTCCCACCCCCTTCTCTCTATTCTATTCTCATTATACAGCTCCATGGGGAGTGACTACATCTGTTCCTTCTTCATGTGTGCAGGAAGAAGGCAAGGCCCCCCCACTACACACATCCCCTTCCCCACACCGCCATCCCCATTATTCAAACTATCCGTTTCCATCTGAGTTTTACTCTGGCGAATCCGTTTTGTAGACAAAAAACAAAGTTTCGTTTTTTTTTTTTTTTTTTACTTGTTGAATGGAGCTTTTTCTCCTCCAAAAAAAAAGCCAGTGGGGAAGAGTTACTCACGTGCATAGATTAGTTCTACTTGTTTATTTTTGTCATGTTATTTTAGCGCGTTGGGTCCTTTAGCCTCGTTATTATTGTGGGAATGTATCTCACTAAACGTAGCTGTCTCGTCTCTGCGAGGCTGAGAGTGCAGGGGCCCTAATGCGGCTCCCGAGAGATCCCACGGTCCTCCATTACTGTCAGCTCTCTCCAGAGCGCCATTTAATTGCAGATAAACGGCCTTTGTTTTTTTTGTTTTTTTAGTCATATTTGGTGCGATCGGACCATTAATGTCATGGAGTGTTTTAAAAGCGCACTGCAAATGCACTGGAAAGTCCAGTAATTTAACTGAGAAAAAAAAGAAAAACAAAACAAAAAGCGAAGCGAAGCGCAGATAAAATACCCCAATTTCAAACGTCAAACTAAAGAGCTTCAAAATAAGAGTGTGAGTTAAGAGTATGAGTTAGGAACTGAGAAAAACAAACATAATTAACAAATTGGCACTTTTTAGAATCAGTGAGAAATGTAGCAACAGCTCTGGTCCAAACATTGTACTATGGTCCCTCACAGAAAGGCTCACTACCATATTTCCTAGCCAGATACCATCCCCCCAAGCCTGGTAAACCAACTTCAGGCAGTTCTAATCACTATAAACTTTAGCAGAGTTTACACCTCCAGGAGGAAACTGTTCGCTGATTGGTCAGGCAAGATGCTGCCTGAGACAACCATGTCAGTGAAACCACAGCCAGACCCTCTGTACAAAATGAAGTGAAGTACGAGGGGCTGGTTTTCCAGGCACCATCCACATCCACCCCTCATTTAAATACTTTTCAGTGTATGACAGTGTGGTGTGTGCTGATTAAAAAAAAGGAAGGAAATAACGGCTTGATTGTCGCTAATGAGCTGCAGGTTCATGG
>CM059276.1:15572785-15575285 GCA_030347295.1 Setipinna tenuifilis | reverse complement strand
TGTCCTCCTTTTTGTAAGTCGTTTTGAATAAAGGGTCTGCTAAGTATAATGTAATGTAAAGGTGATGCAATGAGACCTTCATAGTAAGTATAATAGAGTTTGTTAAGTGTGCTATATGGACATAGCAGTTAATTTAACGGTTTACAGAAATGTATAGTTGCCATGCATTCACTAAATTGTGTGAGAAACATTTTAAACCGCTTGCACCACTTTTAGATAGAGTGCAAATGGACTTGTAGACCTGTGGGGGCTCTTTTTCACACTATGTTGTCTATAATTTACTGCACTAACACATGCCATAAAGCCAGGATAATGGCATATTCTAGTCACTGTCTTAGAAATAAAGTGTTTTTTTTTTCAGTGTAATGGTCTGCACCTAAAATTCCCCTGTCTCCAGGAAGAAGAGTATCAACAGCCTGTTTTTTTCTTTCTTCCTTCCTCCCTTCCTTCCTTTCTTCGTTCCTTCTTTTTCACCCTTTTCTTCTCTGCAGTAAAAGAGAAACTGTGCTGTCACACCATGCAGCCCACAAAATGTAGTTTGCATTAGCTCACGCATGGAAGTAAACAAAAAAGCCTTGGCCTGGATTTCTGATGGCGCTTGGCTCATTTGTTCTCTCCCCCCCCACCCCTTTACTTTGACAGCCTGGTTTGTCTCCCAGTAACATTTTGTGCATCATCTGTTCTACAGGAGAAAAAGAAAAATATCAGACTTAACAATCCCTGGCTGAGAAGAAGACTGGGGGCAGTGCTTATACGTTTAGACATCACAGTCAGAATTTGAACCAAACACTTCACGTATTGTAGCCACACAAGCACATAGATACACAGATACAAATCAGTGTTTATGATAGTTATAAACAACAACATCAACAATAACAAAACAAATATTTATATTAAAAAATAACACTAGAAAACACTCAAGAGCATAGTTCTGCCATGGGTTGGCTTATGCTTCATTAAAATGTAGCACACCAAACAGAGGCGGTTGGAGCTGAATAAATGTTTACCGTGCTCAAACAGGGAAATATACATATATATTCCCTCTCGGTTCTCCTCTCGACACACCTCAGTGCCTTTCACTTACCAGTTATTGTTTGCAGCCCCGTGTAGGTTGCACAGCCACACACACACACATACACACACACACACACACACACACACACACACACACACACACAAACACACTCACACCTGCACCCCCCAGACACACACCCACACATCCGCATACACACACACACATACAAACTCACTTTGTTTGTGGGAATTAAATTTTGCTCAGTGTGTGCTGAAATTAGATAAGGCCCTAGCCCTTTTATGTTTTCCGGCTCCAAATCGAAAAAGGGGGTTGTGAACATAATCACGTCTTATGTCGCTCATTGCCTTTATTTGAATCTCTCTTTTCTTTTTCAGCTCCATGAGTGTCAGTTCCACTCTCACAAACATCCATCCACTCTGACCTTGACCCCTTATTCTGGGAAGCCTTTGCATCAAAGCCAGCTCATTCACAATTACACATTTTGCTATGGTCTTCGTCTTATTGCATGCTATTTACTTTAATTTTATGGTCACTCCTTAACTGATTGGTGAATCTGCACATAATCACACACACACTCACATGTACATAAAGTCACATGTATGCCTAGTGGTAGTGAAACATTGTATGTGTCTTGTATATTTAGACACATTGTATGTGTCTTGTAGATTCAATTTTTAGCATATTGTTTGTCTCTGACAGGTAAAAGACAGTACTGCTGCATTGCCCATCCAGTCAATTGCCAGCAGCCTGCTATAGCTACATCCAGACCTGATTATGGGCATTATTCTGTTTTTCCCCCCACCTCTGTCTTTATTTTGCAGGGCTTGTGTTCAGTGAGTCTGGTGCCTCTGGGACTACTCCTCCAGAACTCAGCAGGCCCATCTAGCTCTCCTCCTCCTCCCTTTTGCCGGGCATCGCTGGAATCAAAGCTAGTGATCCGTGAGCATCCCTGCTGGAGGAAAAAAAATTCTGTTTGCCTGAGAACAGGGAAAGGAGAAAGGAGAAAGGAGAAGGGAGGCGGGAGGGAGAAAAGTAAAAAAAAAAAAGAGGTGGAGGAGGGAAAAAAACACAATGAGAAAAGAACCTGGTGAATTATTGAGTTTGGTTGAGGCTTCAGTCACATTGGGAGCAATTCATAATGCTAGACACACACACACACACACATACACACACACACACACACACACACACGCACACACACACACACACACACATACACACATATACCCCCGCCCCCCACAAGTTGTAATTTAAATCCAGCCTTTATATAAGCCAGGCTACAAGAATGTGTGTGTGTGCGCGTGTGTGTGTGTGTGTGTATGTGTGTGTGTGCGCGTGTGTGTATATGTGTGTGTGTGTGTGTGTGTGTGTGCGCGTGCGTGTATGTGTGTGTGTGTGTGTGTGTGTGTGTGTGTGTGTGTGTGTGTGTGTGGTGTTGGAGGTGTGTGTAAATCCTTCACCATA
>CM059276.1:15550285-15565285 GCA_030347295.1 Setipinna tenuifilis | reverse complement strand
GTCCCCTCTCTACAGTTGCACAATGCGGCAGGAAGCCTTTTCAATTACCTGAATGCCATCTCCGTCGCCTTGGTGCCCACTAACCTGCTGTAATTAACGAGGTTTTATGCGCCACAATCTGATCTCGGATCAGAATTGGACACATTTGATAACCGGAATGGAGTCTGTGAAAGCCTATTCTGCCTTGGAAATGTAATTACCTGGGCCCAGCATCTGCGTACGTAAGCAGGCAAGGCAGCTGCAGCTACACCCAGAAAAGTGGCGTATCGGAGCTTCTTTGCCACACACACACATACATACACATCACACACACACACACACACACTACATCACACACACAACCCATCCACATTCACGTGAGTGCGATTACAAGACTCATTAGACTGTCTGACTGATGTGTGTGTGTGTGTGTGTGTCTACGTGTGTGTCCACACGTTTGTGCAATTTGAGGTACGATAAAATGGAGGCGGAGCACTGCACTGCGATTTGTTATGGAAGTTACAGGTGATTGGTTTCTGCTCTTGGCTTCATTTTGACTTCTCTCCAAACATTAATAATTAAATCAGGCCCCTGTTCTGCCTCAGTAGCTCTAATGAACCTGAACTCCAGTGGCACCGCGTGGGTGAGCAAGCCAGGCCTGTACTTAACCATCTGCTTGTCATCTATTGTATCTTCTCAAGGCCTCTCTCTCTTATTCAAGGACTTCAACACAGACTTGTGTTTATACATTTTAAAATAATAATACATGAGGTCAACAACACTTTTTATTTACTTTTAATAACCCAGTAAACACCCATTATATCTAGTAAGTGTAATTACAATATAATTAAACTGATATTACAACTGTAATGACGTGTAACTGTCATATTGTGTCAGGACATGTCAGGTGTTTGTACTTCAACTGCATTTGTGACAAAAACATTATTTATTTCACTGACTTTTACATGTACACGTATTAGACAGCAGGATATGTGATGTGAACTCATGCTGCTTCAGCTTCCGAGGTTAGGACTTGATGGACGTAAATATTTTAGAATGTCAACTGGTTCCCAGTTAATGCATATTAATGAGTCAGCACCAATGTTCATGTTTGATGTGTCAAAATGAAAGCGGAGCATTTTCTTTTTTTTGATCTGACATGACAGCTGTCTGGTTAACGCCTGTCAGTCAGTGTAGGAAGGGAACAACACATACACACACACCCATACCACACACACATAAGTGTGGCTAAAACACAGTGATGGTCATGTTAAAAGCTTTGATTTGTATTTTTCCGTCACCATGCCAAACATTTGTCTCGGCTATTCTCACATGAGGAAAAATAACACACACACACACACCAGCCCCTTTGCTGAAACAAGAGGCGAGGTATGCAGGGGTTATTGCAGTGACCATAGCAACCGACACGAGTCGAGGAGGAAACGGCGTGTTCGGTCGTAATGGGCCAGCCGTCCTTGTTTAGGGGCAGACGGCACGGCCGAAGACCACCGAGATGGATTCAGAGGACATGACAGATTTGGAGGGAGATAGGAGGACACACGGGCGTAGAAAAATGTAGAAAACAGATAAATGCATGTGTGTGTGTCGGCGAAAAAAAGGAAGGAATGGATGAAAGAAGAAAGAAAGGAGGACAGGAAATTGTTCCAGAGAAATTGATAGATTTAGTGAGTAGGACCAAGGAGGAGATGGGTTTCCATATGACTTCATGCTCCTCTCAGTGCCTACTGACTCTTACACTCAGTCATCGCCTAGCCACCGTTTTCTTGCTTCAATCCGTGTCAGCCGAGGCAAACACTTCTATCAATATTCCAAAGCATTTGTGTTTTTTTTATGATCGCTAATTAGCTCATAACCAACGCCCCTGCGGATATATCCAACTCCTTTTTCTCTCATTCTCAAATCAAAATGATCCATTTGTATGCTCTCTCTCTCTCTCTCTCTCTCTCTCTCTGTCTCTCTCTCTTTCTCTGTCTGTTCTTCTGCTCTCCCTCTCTCTTTCACTCTCTCTGTGTCTCTCTCTCTTTCTCTCTGTCTGTTCTTCTGCTTTCTCTCTCTCTCTCTCTTTCTCTCTCTCTCTTCCTCTCTCTCTCTCTCTCGCTCTGCGCCATAGCCTGCTGAACCACACAGCTCATATCATTGGCTTGACAGTCACTGACACTCTTTGTCAGGGGAGCTGCATTAAAGAGCAATGCATCAGGCCCTTGCCGCACACAACCAGAGCTCAGTGTATTACACAAAAGCCCCCTCATTTGCCCATATTATTTTCCCATTGTGTTGTGTGTAAACAGTTTAAGCTAATCACTATATTGGTACTGAGAAATGAGCCGCTTCTCCCTGGAAGCATTATGGGATGGCGCGGGGTCGCTAATGCATTATGTTAGCTAGACTGTGGCAGTGCAAAGGGATTGTGGTTAATCTCTTCCCCCACTACCCCCCCCACCCACCCCCGTGCTTTCCCCCAATACTCCACACAGCCTTCTCCCCCCCTTGACACCACCACCACCACCCACCACCCACCACCCACACCTCTCCACCCGACGCCTTAGCAATTCCATTCTGATGAGACTGTTTAGCGCGCGTGCTTAGCGAATAGCGATAAGGAGCAAACACGCTAGTGAGCGAGCAAGTGACTGACTGAGTGAGAGAGAGAGCAAGCAGGCAAGCAATGACTCTGGACAAGCTGTTCAGCCATGTTGCCTCCTCCCTTAGCCTGCTAAGATCCACAAGGGTACAGGCACAGGCACTGAGTGGATGGAGGGAGAGGGATTGAGGGATAAATGGAGGAGAGAATGTGAGAAACACTGGGAGGAATTGGTACAGAGAGAGAGAGAGAGGGAGAGAGAGAGGTAGAAAATGCAGGAGTTGTGGCAGAGAGACTAGAAATTACCATGGGAAAGTTAAAGAATAAGACATTTACAGAGTAGGGGCATCGATAAATAAAAGGATAAGCATAGTCCAGCAAAAAGGACTACAGAAAGTGATAAAAGGAAGTCATATGGCACAGGAAAAAAGTCAATAAGCAAGGCAAAGAGAGAGAGAGAGAGACAGGGAGAGAAAGAGAGAGAGAGAGAGAGTGTGTGCAAACATGACATGGATGTATGAAAATAACACTGACAGAATGAGACAGCAAAACAGAGAGGGATGACAGTGGATTTGTGTGTGTGTGTGTGTGTGTGTGTGTGTGTGTGTGTGTGTGTGTGTGTGTTTGGCGTCTGTGCTCGTTGTCAAGAGAATGCAGTAATGGTGAGTAAGGCAGGGGAGACTTGGCCTGTGTGTGTGTATCGTGTGTGAGTGTGTGTGTGTGTGAGTGTGTGAGTGTGTAAGCCTGTGTGAGAGTGTGTGCGCTGAGTGCGCGCTCACACACACACACACACACACAGTGATGCTGCTCCCTCCTCAGTCCCGTAGTCTCCCTTACTGAGTCAGTCAGTCGGGTAGGGCTGTTACCACTGACACTGCTGCTCTTGCTGCTGCTGCTGCTGCTGCTACTGCTGCTACTGTTACTGCTGCTGCTGTTACTACTGCAACCAGGGATCCAGACTGCCTAGTGGACACCCCGCTGTGTGGATCAACGGCAGGAGATAGACAGAGACAAGAAGGAGAAGAAGAAGACGAAAAAAAGGACAGAAAGTGAGAGACAGACAGAGAGACAGCAAGCTTGTTAGAGAAGAAGCTCAGTTTGACCTTTTTGGGGTTTCTCCTAAAGACAAAAAAAATCCCCTTATCCTTCTGGAACTGGGGATAGAGAGAAGAGGAGAAAAGAGAAGAAAGGACCAAAAAAAGAGAGAAAAGACTGGACTTGTCAGGTGTGTGACTTAGAGCAAGACTGCAAAGAGGAGGAGTGACGGAAGAGAAAGGTAAGGTGAAGACATACCTTCACTCTTGGGGAGGGGGGGTTAATGATTCTGAAGCAGTTTGAAGCTGGGGCGCAGAGGGCGAAGGGGGTAGTGATTGTTTGACCGCTTCAGACCAACATTGTTTGGACTTTGGATAGAAGAGGCTCAGTTTGCTTTCATTCATTTTAATTATTTTTGTCTGTGTTAAATCTGAACGATGAGTTTGTTGGAGTTGTGTATCAATGTCAACATATGTGCATCAATGTGCTGTTTTTATGTGTGATCGAGAGACATACTCAAACATACTCCCTAACTGCATCTCCTGTGAGTCATTGATATAAATGCAAGTGTATGGATTTGTGGATTTTGTTTTTGAGTGTAGGTGTGTTCTAAAGCTGGTTCTAATAGTGCTAAAACAATGGGGGTTTTGCTACTTGAGGTGCTTAAAATTCCCATGGTTCAGTTCTGCAGTGGAATGGAATTATGTGATCTATATCTGACCACAGAGAAAGAAAGGGTCCTGTTCAGCTACTGTTTTTATTTTTAATAGGAAGGTTGACATTTTAGGTTGTTGTGATCTGTATCTCAGACATTTTGTAGTAAGAAAAAACGTCATTAAACTATCTATCTGAAACTCTCTTGTGGGCGCAAACACACACACACACAGGCACACGCACACACACACACACACACACACAAAATTTCTGCAGTTCATGTTCTGCTCTGGGAGTATGTGAGTGAAGGACATTCTCTATTCTCTTCTTTGTTTAATGAGAGACAGATGGAAGTCCCAGTAATGGAAATGTCGAGCTGAATCTTAAATGCAAAAGGCAATTAGAGACTGCCAGGGCAAAAAAAGAACCAGTCATTTTACCTATAGATAGACATTCTCTCTCTCTTTCTCTTTCCCTCTCTCTTTCTCTTTCTCTCTCTTTTCTCTCGCTCTTTGTGAGAGGAAGGTATTAGCGAAAGACATACCTGATTACCTACTGTGGGTATTTGGTGATTTGACGCTTTTTTGAGCATGTGAAAAATAAAAGAATGAATTCATGTGACACAGGTGTGAGGGAACACCATGTTTTTGCACCTCTGCATCCTCTACTGAGCAATAAATCACAGTCCTTTTCCTCATGTCTCTGCTCATATTCAACCCTCTACCTCACTCTCCTTTCACTCTACCTCCTTCTCCTCTCACTCCCCTGACTCAACCACTTCCTGCTCTCCACTCCGCATTCACTGACTCATTCACTCACTCCCTCACTGACTCATTCATTCACTCACTTACTCACATTTACCAACTAACTCACTCACTCACTTACTCACTCACTCAGTAACTCATTCACTTATTCACTTACTTACATACAGTATACCGACTCACTCACTCACTTACTCACTAACTCACATTTACTGACTGACTGATTGACTCACGTACTCACTTACTCACTCACTCACTCATACTGCTACAGCTGACTCATAGATGCACAAAACATGGTCTATTCAGGTAGACTGATGACATTTTGATAACTGAAGGTTAGTCTCTCAGCTCAAGGACTGTGTTATTTAGGAATGTATACACACACACACTATCTCTTATTCTTTCTCTCTCTCTCTCTCTCTCTCTCTCTCTCTCTCACACACACACACACACACACACACACACACACACACACACACACACACACACACACACACACACACACAAGAATACACAAGAGAAAGAACACCTTAAACAGGAAGTAAAAAAATTGGCCTATTTCCTGTAATGCTCATGAAAGGATCACTGTGTTCGTATCCCCGGGCGGTTTATCTATCTCAGTCATGCAGGCTCTATTCTCATCTCTCGTCCCTTACTAGCCCTGCTCCTTCCACTGTGGTCACGAACATCTGGTTTCCCCATATACCCCTCTATGTCTCTCTTTCTCTACTTCTTACATTCTTGCTTCTGAGTTCAACTCTCCTGAAGTTGCATTTCGTGACATTGATGAACACAGATAATGATGTACAGTAGTTGTCTGTACTCGTGGTCCATGTCGTCTGGGTTTCTTGAAATCTGTCCTGAGTTTAAAAGAATGGGAGCATCCTAATCCTAGATTTGTAGCCTGTTAGCTGCTGCCTGTCTAGGACTTTGTCTCACTGCAGAGGGCAGAGGACATTGGTAGCTGTAGGCCAGTGACTTTAGGGGTGCTTAGGCTCTTATGCAGTTTAACTGAGGACAGAGAGATAAAAGTAATAATGTCCTCAGCATTCTCCATACCCACCATTACTTTCTGTCTAAGCACCTGTCAATCATCAGCCTTTTCATACAGAGGTTATTGAATCTATGTGCAGAAGATTTTAGGGAGGGTAGAAATTTAAAGTTAAGTGGAATGTTTGTTGTGGCAGGTTCGACTGATTTTCCATTGTGTTTGAAGTGTGTGCCTTGATGTTCAGTGTGTGTGTGTGTGTGTGTGTGTGTGTGTGTGTGTGTGTTTGATTGGCCTGTTATTTAGTGAGTAGTATAATCAGGAATTAATAGCAGATACGGCAGATGGGATATTGTTTTCCAAGCACACAGGCCCATTCTCTCTCCCTCCCTCTCTCTCTCTTTCTCTCTCTTTCTCTCTCTCTCTCACACACACACACTCACACACACACACACACACACACACACAGTAGCACACATCCTTTACCTTCATCGTCATGGAGACCATGTTCTCCCAATCACACTCAATGACTCAGCGCGGAACAGAACAGCATGAATTCAGCTCTGCTCTCATCGCTCTCTGAAGAACAAGCCTCTCAGGCCCTTACCTCAAAGCATGCCATGACAACTGCAGACACTTTCAACTGCCTTCTTTTATAACACTGCTTAGAGTCTATGAATTATAACTCAGATTGTTGCCGTTGTTGTATTTGTTGTTGGTAATGTTGTGGTTTTTTTAGTGCTAGAGGTCATAAATATCATCTGTGTGCGTGGACTGGGGAGAAGAATGTGATCAGTGCAGGAGCCATTACAGTATATTCACATCAAGAACTATAATGATAATGAAAAATGATCCTACATAAAACTATGAGATGTAACTGTACAACTATAATGACATGAGCATCCACACTGAAGAATAACATTTTCATGATACGATTCTCGTCATGAGTGTTAACAACTAAAAATGTGATGTCCTGTAAATTCTAATGAATACTGATTGGCTAACAGTGTTTTTACAGTTCATAAAATCACTCTGAAGGTAAACAGTAGTGTTTACCCTGTCATTGTCATTATAGTTGATATGTGAACAGTGCCATTTACTAAAGTAAGAACATTTTTTTACAAAGATATAGCTATAGTTATCGTTCTTGGTGTAAACATGCCTTTAGACTACCCACTACACTTTACCCACACAGATGAGGAGGTGTTGGCCTCGGTTCTCCATGATTGTGTACATCTCACCCAGTCACAGAACACTCCGCAGGGCTCAGAGCTGGCCTCCTATCACCCTGTGTTCAATTTGCTCTGTACGGCTGTGCGGGAAGTACAGGAACTACGCGAACGTTAAAACTGAGGAAAAATGCCTTCAAAGTTGTCATACTGCCTAGTCAAACATATTGTAGGTATAACAGTGGTAATGCGTTCATGTACTGTCTTAATAAGAAGAAACAAGACATTCAGTCACAATACAAAGGTGGAGTTATAAAGTCAATTTCCAGTCTAAACTCAGTTCTGACAAAAAAAATGTAGTTACTGCCTTTCGGCTTGGCAGGGCAGTGTAGGCTGTGGATAACCGTGTTACCGGTGTGTGGGTACAAGCTCTTGTGATAGAATCTGTCCTTCTGTCTGAGGGCTCTCCATTATCTCAATGGCTGCTCACACAGCCTCTCTCAAACAGCGTTGCAGTGGTGAAGAACAGAAAGGTGGGTAAATTGTATACCCAGCGGGGGAACCAGGTGGGTAAATGATGCATCCTTAACATTAGCGATCGAGAAAAGACGGGTAAATGCCGCTTTGTCATTTGAATAGGTACCTACATTAACAGTATTACGTGCATTTACCCTCCTCCATATTACAACTCCCAAATGCAGCTTTTAGAAAAGACAGGGTAAAAAACAGACAAAACAAAAAAAAAAAACCTCAAGCCCTGTTCTCTGAACATTTTTTTGTTTGTTTGTTTGTTTGTATCGTCTAACGCCGACATTGTCACCGATATTGCTTGTGTTGTAGAGCACTGCTGTTGTGGTTGGTCTCTGGAGACCTCCGAGAGATGTCTTTAGCAGCACCGAGGCCTGTAGTGCAGGAATCAATTGTCCCTGCACACCTCAAATGGAGCAGATTGTGAGATAGCGAGATAGCGAGATGTGGAAGGGAAAGAAAGGGGAAGAAGAAAAAGGTGCCGTGTCTCTTCTTGGCCAATCTAGACTGATGGGCTTCTGGTGCGGCTCACTAATGAAGCCACATCTGTCTTAGCTAACAGGTTCCCTCTGGTAGCATTTAATTGTGTTAGCCAGGTCTTATATGGATGGTGATGGTGGTGGTGGTGGCTGAGTGTGTGTGTGTGTGTGTGTGTCTGTGTCTGTGTATTTGTGTGTGTGTTAAAGCGTGTATGCTTGTGTGTGTGTGCGTGTGTGTGTGTTAATGCGTGTATGCTTGTGTAGGTGTGTATGTGCTTATGTGTGTTCACTCCAATATGTCTTTGGTTTCACTGGAATCAGAAAGGCCACCTCATTTCATTACACTTAGACCCCTTAACAAGGTTTAGTGACAACCTTACATCAGAAGGTCTGACCTCCTGACATGGCACTGGGCAACATGGCATTCAGGAGCCGTCCTTTAGCTTTTCTGCAGTGGCACAGACCCATTCACCAAGGACCAAGTCCCATTCTGATTTGTTCCATGATGCAGTTCTGGGAGATGACTTAGCAGTGTGCTATGGCAACCAATGAAGACAGTGCAGTGGTGGAGAGGCAGATGATTTTGTAATGGTGAGTATGAAAAAGAGACACGGTGATAGAGAGAAAAAAAGATGTTGCCCTATTTGCTTGATTTTAATGTCATGTGTTCTGAGATTGTAGTGTTTGTGTGTGTGTGTGTGTGTGTGTGTGTGTGTGTGTGTGTGTGTGTGTGTGTGTGTGTGTGTGTGTGTTTGTGTGTGGACATGTGTGTGTTTGGGTGACAGAGAAAGAGAGAGATGGAAAGGGAGAAACAGAAAGAATGAATTTGTGATAGACACACAGACAGCATGAATGGACCTGTGTTATTGCATTTGTGCTTGTCTGTCACATAGTGTATGTGTGTGTGTCCGTGTTAGGGGGGAGGATTATTTGCATGGATGTGTGTTAGAGAGAGAGAGAAAGACATTGAGAGCAAGACAGAGAGCGAGAAAGAAAGAGGCTGGAAATGAGTGTGTGTATGAGTTGGCATGTGTATGAGTGAGCTGGCAGCGATGAAAGGATGTTCCGCATAGGGCCTGAAATTGTCTCCGGTGCCGAGAGTCGAGCTCGTCCAAGGTCACGGAGAATAATTGTGGCACTCGAGAACTGATTGATACTTAACTCAGCCAGGAGATGGAGGAGGACGCCAGTGAATCTAATTTGGCCGACAGTGTCCCTGTTCACCGGAGAGATCGCCACCGAAAGATCCCACGGCTACGGCAGCGGCAGCGGCAGCACCACCACCGCCGCCATCAGTCTCTCTCTCTCTCTCTCTTTCTCTCTCTCCCCCTCTCTACGGTCTCTCGCAGTTAACAAAACCCGGCGACTGTGACAGACAGGTCAGAATAAGGACTGCGGCGTGCTCTGCTGAAATGAAATCAGATGAAATGACCTCATTTCTCAAGGGACACTGGGAGATGAGCGATGACAGACGAGTGCAGTCATACAGTACAGTCAGAGTCAGCTACGTAGAGTACCTACAGAGACAGGCACAGTGCCTCAAGTAGTAGGCCTTGATTGCCATTGTTACAGATAGACAGCTTACGGTGACAGACCTACCAATGCAGCACCTGGGTATGTCATTTGGGTACTTCGGCTTCTTGAAATGTCAGCAAAAAAATCATTTTGAGCAAAATGCGTAATGTATTTTTGAAGGGCTCTCGCTAGACTCGCAATTTTCACCCCCACGCTGTAGGGTCCACGGCCTAATGAATTCCTCAGATCACGGTGTGGGAGGAGGGGACCGAGACGCGGGCGTTTTGTTAATGCTCACCCGAGTATTAGTTCACTTATTGTGAATAGCCTGGGTGGAATTGGGTGGATGGCGGGAAAGGTAGGTAGGGCTGGATCGATAGCAGACTCTTTGATCCGTGGCGCGTTAATAGCTTCCAGCGCTTTATTAGAGATAAAAGACGTCAGCTAATCTCGCCAAGCGCGTCCCCTTTTTGCCCTCGCTAAGACGCACAGCCTCCCCTTATGGGGGGGTGGGGGGGGGGGGTGGGGGGGTCGCGTGAAAGCGGCGCAGGCAAAAGGTGACGGATACACACCTACGCTCACGCTCACACGTGCTGCTAGCGTACATGGCAACTCGCTAATATATGGCACCCTGCCAAGGATATACATTTCTCGCCCTTACCCTTACCCTTACCCTTCCCTCGCCGTTTCAGTGTTTTTATTTTTTTACCCTGTTCTCTCTCACCTTCTCTGTCCTTTTCCATTTCTTTTCTCTTCTTATTCTCTCCCTCCTTATTTCCCCTTTTTTGTCCTCTGACCGTACCTTTATATTATTCCCTTCCCTGTTTGTTTTTTGTGTGTGTGTATGTGTGTGTGTTTGTCTGTGAGTGTATGTGTGTGTTTGTGTGTGTATAAAGCTAGCCACTTAGAAATTAAAAGCTTGGGGGTCTATTGTGAACACACAAGAAAGTCCCTCAGTGATTTTCTCGCCCTGGCCCCGGCTCACTGCAGTCAGTGGGGATATGGTTGCTAAACCTTGTACCACCACCACCACCACCACCACCACCACCATGCCCCATGGGACAGGCAACCCCTGGCTCCCGTTCCATCTTAGCATTTAATTACCTGGCCGAAGCGAGTGGTGCTTTGTAACGGCGGAGCGTGCCGTCGGAGGCGAGATGAGGCCATTTAAAAGAGGATGTGCAGCGGGACCGAGGCACCGAGGCAATGGGATGCAGCTCCTGCAACAAAATGAACAAATAAATGTTGCGGAACAATCACCCTCCGCAGAACCATCCTCCATGATTGCGGGCCCCTCTCACCTCTAGCAAACGGCTATTTCTCATGAAGTACTCTACATTTTGCACTTACAAAACAACATCCCTTAATGGACTTTACAGAACCTCTTCTTTACATACATTTAATATAATGGCAACAGCATGATTCAATGATGTTATTCTCTACATCTTTCATTATGCAAGAAATTATTTAATGTTCAACTGTACTACATGCAGTATAATCCACGTTTCATTCTACAATAGAAAAACTTCAAGGTTTTAGTTGTTTTATCTGGTTTTAAGGGTTTACGAAGGACCCACAGTACAGTAAGCCCATCACTGGTACCAAGCCCCATGTGGTTCCTCTTCAGCAGAATGGGAAGCAAGAGGTGGGATCCGTGTTAACACATGCACTGTCATAGGCCCAAAATTAAATAAGCAGCACTAAGTTAGGACCCTGCTTTTTCTCTCCATGTTGTTGTTGTTGTTTTGTGGTGGCCGCTTGCTGCGTCAGTATGCCGAGCAGGTTGGAAATGTTGGTGGCGTAATTGCGCAGAGGAACCACGTGTGTCATAGGCACAGATTGGTGCCGTGCCGTGGAGCCCGGACTGAAATGGATCGTGCAAGTGTGTGAATGGTGTGTGAAATTGGAAATGGCTGGCTCGCGTTGTCGCTCGCCGCATGCCCCATCACTCATGCTAATTTGTGTGTGTGTGTGTGTGTGAGTGAGTGTGTGTGTCTGTGTGAGTAAGTGTGTGTGTGTGTGTGTGTGTGTGTGTGTGTGTGTGTTTGTGTTTGTTTTGGTCTGGAGCATTTTTCCACAGGCTCAGCACTTATTTGGGTGGGTGGGATGAGATTTGGATGAGTCATCCACCAAGTGAAATGTATCTGTATATTTTTGTGTCTCTGTATGTCTGTCCATCTGTATTTCTCCAGGAAATTAAGCTTCAGAACAGCAAATATCGACAGCAAACGACATCTCGTTGTACTTGTATAGTGATAATAAAAGACTTCTACTCTCAACTCAACATGCAACTGTTTGGTTACACTTTATTTTGCTGTCCCTGTTAGATCAGTTAGGTACAGTGTAACATTATCAACTTGCACTGTATCATAGGGTTAGAGTTAGTATTAGGCATGTACACTGTAAGTACATAATGTTACATGTTGTTACATGTAGGTACACTGAGAAAGGAACTGAAAAAATAAAGTGTTACCAATTATTTCATTATCATAGTGACCAGTAACTGTTATAGTTTGTAACAACTCATTTCCTGTAATAATTCTATATTTTAGAGGTTATTGGTAATATATGCCAACCTGCTGCAAGCACAAACATCCAGTAATCTTCAGAGATCACCTGTTAAGATCCCATGTTGTCTATACAGTATTTCACCTTCTATATCACCTCAGGAAATCAATGCTGAACTTGCTGTATTTTTTTCTACCAAAGGGAGGTATACATATTTCATGAGTGTTTGGGCAGCCCGGTTATAAAAGCTCTGTGTTTATTGCTCAGACCTTACTCATCCTGCTGATATCGGGATCCACAAAGTACAGCAACAAATATGCTGTTGCATCATATCACACTTCTATTGCTACCCTTTACAGCACACACATGTATATCACAACCAGGGAAATAAATCTCAGTAGGTCCTCAGCAGTCAGGGTAGACAAGGATACAAGAAAGGTTTATTGTCACATGCCTAGACATACTGGGTAGAGTGGGACATGCAGTGAAATCGGTGATTGTTAGGTGACAGTCTAAAACTGTAGGAAGAGGAGGTTGAAGAGTGCAATGTATTTGCCTGAAGCCTGGTGGCTTTGCGGAGAGGAAGTCAATGTGCAGTGCCAGTACCCACAGTGCTTTGGGAGTCCATCCTGCTGCTGGTGTCTGCCTTTTAGTGTCTGTCGAGAGCTTTCCTCACTTGTCATGATCCTCCATGATCAGGGGTTGGAGCTCTGGGGGCCCTGCTTAGTCCCATCGCAAACACATCATCCTCCTTCACAGAGACTCGCTAAACAGTCACAGTGGGATGCCTAGTGTATATACTCTCTCTTTCTCTCTGTCTATATATCCCTCTCACTCTCTCTCTCTCTCTCTCTCTCTCTCTCTCTCTCTGTCTCTCTCTGTCTCTCTCTTACTCTCTCTGTCTCTCTCTGTCTCTCTCTTACTCTCTCTGTGTCTCCCTTTCCGTTGGTTCTTCTGCTTTCTCTCTCTCTCTCTCTCCCTTTTTCTCTCTCTTTCAGATCATGTCATCCTTTCTCACCTTCATCTCTCTGCGTTTAATCCCTGCCAGGGCAGTAAAGGAGGTGGAGTTCATTTATTTATATATTTACTGTTTTGACAACTACTTCCTCCAGTGAGAACGAGGCCCTGCATTTCTGGTAGCGCTGCCACATGCTGTGATGGGAAAGTGTAGTGAACATCCCACAGAGTCCTCAGGGAATCTGAGTAAGGCTGGCATCTTACTGTCAGTGCTCCTTCAGGTCAACCAGTCAGGGATATTGGTGTGACAGTGGAGGGTGCAGGTCTAGGCTCGGGGACATCAGAGGAATGACACTTAACATTTGTGATGACACATCTGAAATGGAGGCAGACTACTTTACACATGTGCAGCCACCTACGCAAAGAATATATGTATATATTTCCATCAACCAAAGAAACAGATTTATTTTATAACCTAACATTAATCCACTAAAATAGGATTACACAGAGATCAATATAACCAATCAATCAATCAATCAATCAATCAATCAATCAATCAATCTGCAATGGATGTAGACTACTTTAGACATGTGCGACCACCTACACAAGGATATATGTATATATTTACACAGAGATAAATGTGATCAATCAATCAATCAATCAATCAATCAATCAATCAATCAGCTAGCCAGACAGGCAAAATCCAGTGAGGCAGAATCCATATGCTAAAAATGTGCTGGAGTTAAGGCGCTGGCCATGGTCTTGTAAAGACACCTAACAGTCTGCTTGGTCGTCTGCTGTCCGTGGTGCTGAATGTGGGTTGAGGCA
The DNA here is from genome assembly GCA_030347295.1 of Setipinna tenuifilis. NCBI lineage: Eukaryota > Metazoa > Chordata > Actinopteri > Clupeiformes > Engraulidae > Setipinna > Setipinna tenuifilis. The sequence continues at coordinate 15,551,282 of CM059276.1, read as the reverse complement.
CCACAGTGACGCATATGAGAGGCCCAGACAAGCACACCTCCACCACTCACTGTGCTGCATTGCTGCACTCTTGTGTCACGCTGTTAATTAGCATATGGTACTAGTCGTCTATGTGCTAATTAATGCCACGAACATGTCAAGAACAGGTTTGTGTAGGTTTAGAGAAAGTGTGTGTGTGTGTGTGTGTGTGTGTGTGTGTGTGTGTGTGTGCATGTATGTGTGTGTGTGCACATGTGTAAGAGTGTGAATTGTGTTGTTTGTATGACCCCTATACCTTCACAAGTGAGAACAAGAGCAAGAACAGCATGAGGAGTTGAGGGATTTATGTGAGAAAACCTTGACTTTGCAAGGTGGCATCCACACAGGCACGCACCTGCCTCCTCCATTCCCCCACCTCCTCCACCTCCACTGTGCCCAACCCCACCCCGTCTACAACCCACGCACATACACACACACAGGAGGAGGAGGAGGAGGAGGAGGAGGAGGAGGTGTGAAACAGGGGGGCGGGTAGGTGGGTAGGTGGGAGGGTGAGGGGGTGGGAGGAGAGACAGGTGGGGAGAGGTGGCCCAAGGACAGAGGATGAGGTTAGCGAGAAGTCAGGCTGAACTGAGTACAACAGGAGGGGTGGGGGCCATCGTGATGACAGCATGTGCGAATGGAAGCTGGAGGAGAAGAAGAACGCAGAAATGCAGGAAAGAAAATGAAGGGAATAAGACTGAGAGTGCAGAGGCTCTGGTGGAGAAAGTTTGTGTGTGAGGAAGAGAGAGATAAAGAGAGAGAGAGAGAGAGATAGAGAGAGAGAGAGAGAGAGAGATGGAACATCTGAGTACAGGTACGAAAGAGGGAAAAAGAGAGCAAAATGGAAGGCGGAGGTACTGTGGCATGAGAGAGAGAGAGAGAGAGAGAGAGAGAGAGAGAGGAGGAAATATGAAAAGAGAGATATAAAGAGAGAAGGCAGTAGGGAGACAACAACTGAGTACAGGTGAGAAAGAGAGAG
>CM059276.1:15537848-15540348 GCA_030347295.1 Setipinna tenuifilis | reverse complement strand
GTGCCGCCCTGTTGTCTACCTCTTGTGTGTTTGTGTTTGTGTGTGTGTGTGTGTGTGTGTGTGTGTGAGGGGGTGTTGTGTGTGTGTGTGTGTCTGTGTGTGGGTGGGTGGGTGGGGCGTGTGTGTGCATGCATGAGGGTGAATGTAGGCTACTAGTTTGTGTGTGGGTGTGTTAAGTGTGTGTGTGTGTGTGTGTGTGTGTGTGTGTGTGTGTGTGTGTGTGTGTGTGTATGTGTAATAGCTCAGTTACTCACTGCGGAGCTTTGTGTAATTGATTCTGCAAAAAAAAAAAAAAAAACAGACAAGTTTGAAGTCACTTAAAACCTTCCGTTTTTCCATTTTTAAAAAGTGCTCAGAACAGATGGAGCTACAGGTTATGATCGTATCATCTGAACCTCATCACATCCCACTCCCCTCGTCCTCTTAAGAAACAGAAACAGGGCTGTTACACAAGCTTATCCATGAGCTACAACTTCACACTCAGTATATCACTTTGCTGTGCTAGAGAGCGTAGGGGTCTTTGTGCACACTTGTCTGTGTGTGCGTGTGTGTGTTTGTGTATGTGTATGTGTGTCTGTTTGTGTGTGTGTGCCTGTATGTCTATGTCTGTTTGTGTGTGTGTGTGTATGTGTGTGTGTTTGTGAGTGTGTGTGTGTGTGTGTGTGTGTGTGTGTATGCGCGTTTGCTGGTAATGACAACTCCGAACCAGATTGAAATAAGTCGACCGACGGCATTGCCTGTCACGTCTGCTGTATTGCTTCTCCAAGCCATCATCATCACCCACTGAGCCACCCACACACTCCCCTTGACGGCAGCAAACACCTGCGGAAAGTTCCAGAATAACTCCGAAAAAAAAAAAAAAAAAAACGATTTCAGTGGCAGCCATTGCTCTGCTAGTTCACGCGGAAAAAAAAGCATCGTTGCCGGCTTGTAGAGCTAAGACCAGTTTGCTGCCCAATGATAGTTTGTCATAAAACTGTAATTTCCTCATTTCTATCTTTTTCTTTTTTTGACTCTCTCAGATTTTTTGACTCTCTCTAATTATCTGACTTTAGTGTCCCTGAGTGTGGTGGAGAGGTTGGGGGGGAGGGGGGGGCATTATTGAAATGTGTTATAAAATTCTTGGAGAAGAACATTATGATTTATTATTCCTCTGTCTGTCTGTCTGTGCCTGCTGTGAGGGTGCTTGAGTAATGGGCTCTGTGAGGAGGCCTCTGGTGAGGGCAACATTTTGGCCCCGCTGTGCTGCTGTTTAGACAGCACCACACACACAGGCCTTTGGAGAGCATAGCCTGTAGCAAACACAACAGAGACCCCTTTTGTGGTGTGTGTGTGTGTGTGTGTGTGAGCGTGTGTGTGTTGCATGCTTTTGATTATTGTATCAATGTATTCAGCTGGGATGCCAGCATGTAAGCTTTCACTGCAAAAGGTGTGTGTCTGTGTGTGTGTGTGTGTGTGTGTGTGTGTGTGTGTGTGTGTGTGTGTGTGTAACAGAGAGAGAAAGAGAGTGAGAGTGAGAGTGAGAGAGAGAGAGAAAGAGAGAGAGAGAGAGACCTTGAAACCCATGTGCTAACTTTAACCAGGCCTATTACTGTGGCAAGTTAAAAAAAAAACAGCATCTATGAAAGGAGGTTGCATTAGTGTTTGCTTTGCTTCATTGCTATTTTGTCAGTTGGGCCAGTACCTCCACAACACGTGCCATTGTGGAAAAAATACACGGGTTCAAAGGTTCATCTGTCCCAGAATGCATTGTGGCACCAGCAAAGACTCTTGTTTACAGTAAAATCTTCTGAACAACAACAACAACAGGAACAGTCGCAGCAGCGCTATAAGAGGAGGCATTGTGTAATTATGTGTGCAAAAACACAGATCTTAAACTTAGGGACGTCTCATGAGAGCACACTGATGAGAAGCGCAGAGATAAAAATAATTTCATTGATATGTATGTGGAGTAGACTAAATTAAACACTGCCATTTGAGATTCTACACAATTGGTGCACATGTGCGTACATGTGTGTGTGTGTGTGTGTGTGTGTATGTGTGTTTGTGTGTGTGTATGTGTGTGTGTGTGTGCATGTGTGTGTGTGTATGCGCGTGTGTGTGTGTGCATGCGTGTGTGTGTGTGTGTGTGTGCATTTCTGTGTGGGATCTGTGCTTGTGTGTCCTGTGCTATGGGCTTTTTTATAGACTTAGAGCGTATTCAGCCAGGGAGAGATGAGTTGCCCTCTACCAGGGAAGGATGCAGTGTGTGTGTGTGTGTGTGTGTGTGTAAGCGTGCATGTGTGTGTGTGTGTGTCTCAGGGTCAGCGAGTGTTAGTCTACCATTAATATTCTAATCATGACGTGTGTTGTGGGAGAATAACACAAAGAGCCCACCTTACAACCTCAGACAAGAGAGACACGTCCTCTGCCCTCCCCAGAAAACAGCAAAACAAAACAAAACAAAAAACATGGCATCTGAAGAACAACACAAAAGGACAAAGACAAGCTACCCCATGCC
>CM059276.1:15502848-15530348 GCA_030347295.1 Setipinna tenuifilis | reverse complement strand
TGTTTGCCATCTCCTGCCTACAATTCTATCCTGTCTTCCTCTCCTATCCTGCTCTTTTCCATCTGTCGATGATAATTCAATATAAACCACCTCATCAACGGTGGATGGTTGAGGAAAAACAGGTTTGCCTCGAATGGTAATGAGTGAGCGTTCTGTTGGGATCTTCTAAGCCATCCTAGTTGAATTTGAATGAGTAGTTTCAGCGCTACACAAAGAATGGTAAGGGTAATAAGGGAAAAAACAACAACAAAAAAAGAAAAGAGAAACAATAACAAACAATAACAACAACAACAACAAACAAACCAGCAAAAGGCAGCCATTATGAAGCACATAGTGCATGTATGGCTGTGCGTGTGCTTACTTACCTAATGCACTTCCTCTTTAATTAATGAAGGCTGTTGGGCTGATTGCTACAGGGTGTGTGTGAGGCTGGGCAGAGGGGGGTGGGGGTGGGGTTGGAGTTGAGGGCTGGGGGGGTGGGGGTGGTGTGGAGGTGGACAAACGATGGCTGGTGGGGCTGAGGGTTATTAATGAGCAGGGTTCTGCTGGTGGGGACGTGTGCGTGGGGGACAGGGGGTGGACCGAGTGGCAGTATCCATCACCCTGTAGGTCACAAGCCCACAGCGTATCGGCCCAGTGGACCACTCTCTCTCTCTCTCTCTCTCTCTCTCTATCTCTCCCTCCTCCGGCTCCATCATCACGCCAGCGACAGCGCATCACTATTCTCTCTATACCATATGTCTCCATCCATCTCTCTATCTCTCTGTCTCCCTCTCCCTCTCTCTCCTGCTCTCTATCTCTCTCTGTCTCTGCCCCCATCTCTCTCTTTCTAGCTTGGATCTATCTCATTTTCTGTCAGTGCTCCATTTCATACATCTCTCTCTCTTTTCATCTCTCTCGCTCTCTTCATCTCTCTCTCTCTCTCATGTATGTTTAAGTCTTTTTCTTTGAGTCCATTTATCTTTTATCCATCTCTCTTCACTCACTCTCTCTCTCTCTCTCTCTCTCACACACACACACACACACACACACAAAGGCATGGAGACATCCTCTCTCCTCTTTGTCTCTTCCTTCTTGTCTCTGCTGTATCCTTATCTACAGAGTGTCTTCTCCGCTCTAATCACTCTTCCTCTCCTTTTGTTTTTCCCTTCCCTTTTCACCTCTCTTTCTTACATTCTCTTCATTTTTCATGGCATGTTTTTTTCTCGATGCCCTTGCTTGTCTCTCAAGTCCCCCCCCCCACCCCCCCTCCTCCTACTCTGTCTCTGTCTCCTCAGTCTCTCCACCAAACTAATGGCTTATGTCCATCCCTCACTTTCTCTCACTGGCTCCCTGGCTGTCCTCCAAACTTTAGCCCACCTTCCTGCTAGGTTCCTGAAGGAATTGTGTGTGTGTGTGTGCGTGTGTGTGTGTGTGCATGTGTGTGTGTGTGTGTGAAGGGGGGGTGGGGGAAGAAGGAGAGAGAACTCATCCTTCAACCCTTCTTCAGCCACACCCAACATTTCTTTCCTGCTCTCTCTATTACTCTCTCTGTCTCCCCTGTATGCTCTCTCTCCCTCTCTCTCTCACACACACACACACACACATACACATCCACATACACACAGGTACACATGCACAAACATGGACACACACACACACACCCCTTCACACACACTCCTTCACACCTGCCTCCTCCTTTCCCTTACAGTCTTGTCTTGGCAGCCCATACTCACAGTACTTGGAATCAGGATTTTGACAAGAAAGAAAGAAAGAAAGAAAGAAAGAAAGAAAGAAAGAAAGAAAGAAAGAAAGAAAGAAAGAAAGAAAGAAAGAAAGAAAGAAAGAAAGAAAGAAAGAAAGAAAGAAAGAAAGAAAGAAAGAGATGAACGACAAGAAAAATCAATGAGCTTCATTTCCAGATGCACTGAAGTGAGCTGATGCAGTCCACCGGGCCCTGAGCAGAACCCTACGGGCCTTTATCTTCAGCACTCCTCTCCTCTCCTCTCCTCTCTTCTCCTTTCCTCTCTTCTCCTCTTCTTCTTCTTCTTCTTTTTCTGTGCTTCATCCCTCCTCTCCTTCTTTCCTGTCCCCTCTCATCTGCTTCCTCTTGTAATACTAAAAGCTTTTAAAAAAAATCAAACTCTCTTCTCTACTCCACTTCTACTCCTCTCTCGTCCTCCCCATCTCCAAAGGGTGTTTTATTAGCATGACTGTGTAAGTAAAGTGTTGCCAAAGACAATGCTTATACCAACACAATAGCATAACCGATACATGTACCAGTATAGCAATACAAATACAGTATAGAGCATTCATGTGGATTGAGTGTGGAATGCACAGTGGTAGCAGTAGTGTGATGATGGTGTGTGTGTGAATGTGTGTGTGTGTGTAAGCATGTGTCTATTGACACATGACTCTATTGGCACAAACACAAGTTTTACCATCAAACACAGGTTTTAACATCTCCTCCCTCCTCAGCCCCATCTCCCCTCTCCTCCGTATTCTCTCTCCTCTGCTTTGTTTCTCCTCCTCTTTGCTCCCTCTCTCCCCTCTTCTAGTCGCCCTCTCCTCTCCTCTGCTTTGTTTCTCCTCTCTTCTACCCCATCTCCCCTCTCCTCTGCTTTTTTCCCCCTCCCCTCTCCTCTGCTCCCTCTCCCCTTTCCTCTGCTTCCTCTCCTCTCTCCTCTATCTACCCCATCTCCCTTCTTGTCTGCCCCGTCCCCCTCTCTGCAGAGGCACGGGCGTAGCCCGGGCTCTAATCATGAGGTGGCAGAATTTTAAAGAGGTGAGGCTGTCGGCCCGTCTGGAGCCGTGGCTGGTGTGGCGTGGCGCGGCGTGGCGCGGCGCGGCGGAGGCAGGTGTTCGTCTCCGTCCCTCAGTGCTGTTTATTTGCTCCTCCATCTGTGCCGCCTCTCATCGCCGCATCTCTTTACACGCTCGCTGTGTTTCCTCTCATCATCTTGTCTCAGCCCATCTTGTCTCAGCGCGCTGTGCTTTTTCTTTATGCTATTATTTCTGTTTTATATCTCCTCCTCTCTTTTTTCTTACTTACTTTCTTTTTTTCTTTCCTTACCTCCTTTGTTTTTATTCTCTCCCTCTGTTTATTCTGCCTTTTAGTTCTGCTGCCTTTCCTACTTTGTTAAGTCTACTTGTGTGTAAATACAGTATGTGTCTGACAGTATGGCTCACAGTGGGCTAATTTGCCAGCCTTTACTCCTCCCATGGCCCCGCTGCACAATCTGTTTGTTTAGGACATGCAGCCTCTGCCTCAGTGGTGTGGGGGGAAACAGGGAAGATGAATAAGGTAGATGGATGTAGGTGGGACTTTTATGCCATCCGTTCTGCCTACAACACTCATGCACATACATATATTCTCTCTCTCTTTCTCTCTCCCTCTCTCTCTCTCTGACACACACACGCACGCACACACACACACACACACACACGCACACACACATTTGTCTGTTTCAGGAACTGTGCCAAGCCTCCCACTCTGTCCTGGTTCAGATCTGCTGCTGAGTCACAGTATTACATTAAAAAAAGCGTTTTATGTTGTATCTGTATACAGATGGCTATCCTCACAGGCTACAAAACAATCCTCCGGCTTTAGCAATCTGTTCTAACCTATAACAGCATTTTAAACCTTTTTTTCTACACTGCAGCTGCACTGCTCATATTAGCAATAAAAGCCATAGATATGTATACTGACTAGATGCCCCTTTTGCTTCTCAGCATGTGTCTAGAACACCCCCATCTTGCCATCTTGTGATTTCAAGCAGAGATTATACAGGCTATGGTTCAAACATACTCAGATCAAATGGAAAAATGCCGGACTTTTGCATATAAATGTACGTGGAAGCCCATTTTTGCCAAAAAAAATGTTCAAAAACATTAGATAAGACAAGTCAAAATGAAGAGATAAAAAGTCATCATTATGGGATAAAAAGTCAAAATTATGCCATAAAAACTCCAGACTATGAGATGCAAAGTCATAATCTGGAGATACAAAGTAAAAATAAAGAAATTGTGAGATAAAAAAGTCAAAATTATGTGAAAAAAACAGTAAAAAGAATGAGATAAAAAGTTATGATTATGAGATTAAAAGTTAAACTATGAGAGCAAGCAAGTCCAAGAAATTCATTGTAGCAATACAGCTTAACGTTACATGCCCTATGCCAATATGGAGTATGGTGGCTGCTTTGACGTATTCCATAGAACTCTCCTGACAACACGGAACCTAGTCAGTATACATGTGTATGTATAAAGGCCATCTAATAAAGCTTAGCATGTTTGGGATTGACTACAGCAAGAGACCTGCTTTCTAAGTACTCGAATGCGCTTTGGTTTACAGAAAGAGTTTCTTTGTTTTATGTCCTTCCTAGTTCCTCCTACTACAACAATACCAAATCATTGGTGTGCTGTCAAAATAGGATGCTAATTTTTATGCTTTTGCTGTGTGTGACCTTTTGTGCACCATTTAGCTGTTTCATTCCCAGGTGCTGTGTGAAGTTCCCCTCAGGTGTTTTAATGAAGCAAGGTCATTTAGAGGATTCTCTCTGCTTTTAATATGATAATGAGATGAAATGTTCATTATCGATGGTTTATTATCAAATGTGCTTTTCATGCTAATTTGCTTTTTTCCATGTGTTTTTTCTTTTTCTCTACCCAACTGACGTATTGCACAGTGCATTAACAAGACACCGCACGGTGTCATTTCAGGGATAAAAAATGAAAAGCTTTTTGTAAGGGTAGTTTACAACAAAGGTCTGCAAAAGTCACTAATCTGGTGATTGAGAAAGGTTAGGCCATGAACTCTGTGATTCTGCCATAAAGGTACTTCTGTCGAAACTGTGTCATGTCTGTGGTAGACATGTCTGTGTTTACATCTTTGAGAGATTCATGTGAGACACCCACTATGAGAAAGAACATTTGAGACGATGTTCAGGTGAATGATAGCTCAAGCCAGCTGCCTATGAAGTCTTCACAACCATGATGAAACCTCACAGAGATCAGTTGAGTTTAAAAATCTCTACAATTGTTATTCAGGTTTGGTGCTACTGCCTTGTCAGTCTTTCCTCTCTACAAAAACAGAAAGAGAGTGTGTGTGTATGCGGGTGTGTGTGTGTGCGTGTGTGTGTGTGTGATAGAGAGAGAGAGAGAGAGAGAGAGAGAGAGAGAGAGAGAGAGAGAGAGAGAGAGAGAGAGAAGGACAGATAGACAGACAGACAGACAGACAGACAGACAGGCAGACACACAGACAGACAGAGAACAGACAGATAGGCAAAGGCAAGCAAGCAGGTTAGCCACCACTGAAGCATACCATCGATTTCCCTTCCTCAGAGGCTAGAGTGGCAAAAATCCATCCTGTGTAACATAAAATAGCTTTCAGACACCCAACTCCTTTCTTTGATTTTCTCTCTTTCTCCATCTTTCTCTCGTTCTCTCTCTCTCTCTCTCTAACTTTATCTTTGCTTCTCTCCCTCCCTCTCTCTGTTCCTTCCTCTCCCTCTCTCTCGCTACCCCCCCCTCTCTCTCTCTTTCTATCTCTCTCTCTTTCTCTATGTCGCTCATTCCTCTCACTGCTGGGATCTGCCAAAAGCCCCACAAGTCATTTCAGTCAGGAGCCTCTCTACTACTTGTGGCCCTGCTGGGAGTTTGAGTGTGTGACCTGCGGGCAGTGTCCGACAGTGAGCCTGTCCAGGCATTTAAGGCTCTTAATAAGAGCACAGGCCATGTCCACTCTTCCTCAAGACAGGCCGACAGGACACACCCCGTCTGTCCGTCCGCCCTCCACACACACACACACACACACACACACACACACACACACACACACACACACACACACACACACACACACATCTGTCCGGGGAGTGGCAGAGTGACCTTTTAGCCGGGCCAACTCACACAACTCACTTTTTCCCCTCTCCCTCTGAATTGAGTTCAAACTCAAATGCCACCTGCACTGATGTCTCTTCAGGAGAACCCCAACACCCCCCCACCCCCCCTCCAAACGCGAACACACACACACACACACACACACACACACACACTACCCAAGCTCTTCAACAAATTTCATTGCCCCCCAACTCCAAAGTCACCCAGCTTTCATCCAGTTCAAAGCATAAAACACACAGCCCCTCCTCTTAAGAGCAGACCCATTTAAACAACACCTACAGTCACAATGCAGAAAGTTTTCAGAAGTACTGCCAAGTACTTTTACCCCCCTCCTTCTCAAAGACACAGCCACACACAGCCACACACAGCCACACACACACACACACACACACACACACACACACACACACTCTGTCTCCTTTTCATTGTGTATAAATTAGGAATAATAACAATAGATGGCATTAATAAAACATGGGGCAACTGTATTTTTAAGCGTGACCGCATTTAAATTGAGTTTAAGGATCAGTTCACCCTGGGGTACTTCAAGAGACCTATTCTGAATATGGTGTCATTGAACAGAGGAAAAAAAGAAAGAAAAAAAAAGGCCTGAAAAAAAAAAATAACACAGGTTGGATTTTTTGAAGGGACTGTAATGCATTTAATTGGTTGTCAGCCAGCATCTCGGCACATCCCTTTTGATTGTATGCTTCTGTCTGAGTGTCTGAGGCATCTTTGCCCTCCCTGTTTCAGACATGAAAACAAGAAAAAAAGAAAAGTCCTCCTCTTGATCCTGCTCCTCACCTCAGATGCCCCCCTCTCTTTCTCTCCCTTTCCCTCCCTCTCTGTTTCTGTCTCTTTGTCTGTCTCTGTCTCTCTCTCTCTATCTTTCTCTGCCTCTCTCTCTCTGTACCGCTCTCTCTGCTTTTCTCTCTGCCTTGATCTCTCCCTTTCTCTCTCTCTCTCTCTCTCTCTTGTTGCGGCGGCGTCTGAACATCTGCCTGAGAGGGGCAACCGACAGCACCCAGACTCCCTGTGACAGGTGTGTTAGCACTCTTTGGTTTAGCACACCACAGCACTAATGTGAGCCAGCCCGCCCTCAAACACTCACCGTGTCCACCAGGCAGTGAGGAGGGAGGGAGGTAGAGAGAGAGAGAGAGAGAGAGAGAGAGAGAGAGAGAGGGGGAGGGAGAGAAGGAGAGAGAGACAGACAGAGAGAGGAGGGAGAAAGGCAAAGAGAGAGCTAGTGAGCGCCGAGGAGGGAGGGAAAGAGCGATAAAGCGGGGGCGTAGAGAGCACCACCGTGCCTCTTTTTGACAGGGGCACATTCACGGGGCGGGGGTGGAGAACAGAGGAAGAAAGTGATGGAAGGAGGGAGGGAGGAAAGGAGAGGACGACGAAAGACAAAGAAAGGAGGGAGGGAAAGCAAAAGCATGTGTGAGCGAGAAAAAAGAGAGATTGGGGTGGGCAGAGGGGGTGGGAGTGAGCAAGAACCCTAATTTGCGTCAGCCCCAGACAACCACCATCTTTAATCACCAGACATGGCCGTCAGACATGGCTCCAGATCACAGGGTCCTGCACCTGAGAGGAGGGCCCGTTTGAAGTGCCTGTAGGGCTGCCTTTTGTGTCTGGTGCCTTCTCAAGGACAAGTTCAAAGTTTTTGGAGGGGGGGAGCGCAGTGAAGGGGAGGAAGGAGAAAGGAAATGACAAAAATGACTGGTCTAAGTCTGAGTCATTCATTTCCGCTGTGGAGGCTAGGCCAAACATTGTTCTTGATCAAGTTCAAGCTCTTCTCCATCACATCTTCATTGTCCATTAATAATGCCTGGATGACTGTATTACACGACTCGAGTTCGGCCGTGCCAGGCAATAGCAATACTGCTATCAAAGTCACTGGTCAGCAATCACACTTAACAGTGCCAAAGGCATTTGAGTCATGATCCTTTTTCATGAATATCACATCCTTGGTAAGACAAATAGTGGGTGCTTTAAATGTCATGTTTCAGCTAAGTGCATTTCAACATACATAGCATGTAGATGGTAATACTTGTGCTGCATATATCACTGTGTAATATTTAGCATATTTCTTTCCTAAAAGGGTTCTGCTGTTCCATGACAGCAATGACCCATACAATGTAAAACCATGTCTTCCCATTTACCAACCATTTACCCATTCAAACGCACAGGCCCTGAACCACTTCCTCCATTGGAAGGGTTAAGTGGCATCGCTTCTTAGAAATAAAAGCTGTACGCCTCATCCGGGACGTGAACTTTCAACCCTCCGGAGTGTTAGTCTATTGCCTCCAGCCCTGGGCCTTTGCTGCCATCCTGCCCTCTGATCATCCCGCGGTGCTGCTCTCTCCATCTCTCCACCTCTCTACGCCTCCACTATTTGTGTCTCCTGGGGAGGAAAATTGATATTGTGAATAGGAGTCAGCCGTAGCTTTGATGTTCAGTGACAGTGAACAAATGCTTGCTCCTTTTTTTTTCCCTCACCGTCCTGCCAAAGGCCCGGTCTCTGGGCCCCCTCATGGTTGATGTCGAGTTTCCCCGCTGTGAGGTGACAGTCGGGAGAGGCCAGAGGGCAGGGGGAGTGAGGCGAGAGAAGGGGGGGGTGGGGGGGTGGACGTGGTTGGGAAGGGGGGTGTCCTCACCTGGAAGAGATGAAAGATGGGGATTGACGGACCTCCATCTGCCATTTTCTACATGCCGCACCCCTCTTAACATCAGTTGGTATCGTATGACAAACCCAGCATAGTCCAGTATGAGAACAACTGCTATTGTAGAGGGTGTGTGTTTTTAGAAGCAGCAGCATAAAATTAAAAAAAGTCCTGATAATGTTTTTTTTTCTCATGGCCCTTTTACAGTATGCAAGAATTAGTAGTAAAGAAGCACTTTATTATGTTAATCTTCAGTGTGACTCATCTGTGCCTTGTTAACTTTATGAATATTGCCTCTATGACGAATGCATTTTAATTCACTTCTTCAGAATTTGCCTTTAAATAATGCATTTTCCCATATCCGGCTGCCATGCCACCCCCGCTTCATCTGCCGCCCCCACTAATCTCAGGTCAGGGTCGATGCGGCAAAGTTTGATGAGAGAGTTTGAGGAAGATCAGAGGCCAGGCAGGGAGTTTATGTAAGACTTGGAGATTGGCATCTGTCCATCTCGGTCCTTGTCAAACGTGCTGATCCTATTTACGTTCTCCATCCCAGGCGACTTGCAGATGTGGCCCTTCCTGTTCCCCATCCTACCCCAACCCACCCCCAACCCCAACTCCCCCTTCTGTGCCCCCGACGTCCCCATCGTGTGTCTCTCCCTGTCTGTCAGCTCATGTTCGGGTCAGTGGCGGAGGCACAAGAGTCTGGAGAGAAACGGGCGATGGCCCAGGAACCGTGGCCATCATCGTCACATCAACCCTCTCTCTCAGGAACTGCCTTGACCATGGTGGTGGGTGGGCGGTGGAGGGGTGAAACGGGTCAGAACCATGTACACTAACAGGAGCCGACACCTGAGAGACCAGAGCCACATGAGCTCTAGTGCGGTCGGCCCCAGAGACCCGTGCATGGAAAGCTGATTTTTACTTAGCCCACACCAACAGTTCAGCCTCCTTCTGCTTTTAGCAGAAGTGGACAAATCAGTGTGAGAAAGTAAAAGAGCTGCCAGGTATTCCCTCTTGACTTTGTTCTCAACACGTGTGGATTTCACTCATTAGCTGATCTACCTGGTTTAACAACTGTGGTAATGTACATCAGCTGGATTGGCTGGAACAAATATATGGCAGGACTTTTACTTTGTGAACCTGGGATGTCCACCTCTGACTTTGAGGCCCTCTACTTTACCTTGCCCTGCCAGAGTATTCTTTGATGTTAGCACCATACAATGCACCATACAATATGAGCACAGGTTGGTCGAATGGGTTAATGAATGATCTGTTCTTGTGTCACCTGTAACAGGACTGTTTTTACGATCGTAATGCAACCTGTATTTTGCAATCAGTTGGAATGAAATGCAAATTGCATGAGCGGCTGGGAGGAGAGAGGGAAAATAAGCCTCCTGTTGGAATCAGATGGTGCGTTTCAATGCCCATAAATCCAGTGGTGTGTGTGTGTGTGTGTGCATGTGTCTGTGTGTGTGTGTGTTTGTGTGTCTGTATGCCTGTTAAAAGCACAAGCAGCACATGTGCATGATGGCACCAACTGCCACATGTTAGTGGCGCTTAAAACGATGTGGGGCTTCAAGGCCGGGATTGATCGCTGACACGCTGACGAGTATTGAGCCACATTGCGTGAGGTCTTGTCCCTGCCTCACTGCACAAAAATCAAAGAAACACAGATGGTGTGCATGTAAGTGTATGGGAGGGGGGGGGGGGTACAGAGAGAGAGAGAGTGTGTGTGTGTGTGGGGGGGGGGGTGGTGGTGAAGGGGTGCACAGAGGTATAGAGCCACTGAATATAAAAAGAACATTTGCAGGTGATTCACTCTTGAGGGCTTGGCCTTGTGAATTGTGCCACATAGCGATGTATAGACCAATGCATTAGAATCTGACTGCACATTTTGCTTGACTGGTATGGAATTTGGTTAAACTTTATTTTACTGTCCAAATTAAGTACAGTGTAAGTGTGCAACAATATGTAACATTATGTACTTACATTGGGTTAGGGTTGGGGTTAGTGTTAGGTACGTACAGTGTAAGTACATAATATAATATGTTATTACATGTAAAAGGGAACCGTAAAATAAAGTGTTACCTGGAATGTTATATGCTGTCTTTGCTTTTGCAGTTACCTATATTTCGTATGTCTCATATGGCTCGATTTGGCTTAAACATTCATTAATACGCATGTTATTACATTGTTATAAGCAATATATGTTCAATTGTAACTAATTCTCCATGTTGCCTTTGAACAAAAAAATCCACTTGTCTTGTGGTCTCACCTCCTTTTTTATCCTCTCTCATTACCACAGGGGCTGTAGTCTAGGCTGCATCATTGTCGTTGCCATGGGTGTAGGTTCAGGTGCATGGTAAATGGGATTATTAGTTTATCCACAGAAACAGACTGTCGAGGGTCTCTCAGAAGACTCCGGGACCTCCAGGTGGTCCACTGTCTCAGTAGACTGGCAGCACATACACTGCCAGCACTCACTAATCCACTGCGGACGCGCAGCACAAATAATCCCATCATGCTGTGGGGCTTGTTTTGAAAGGAGGCATGAATTACTTAAAGCACTCAGAACTGGATTGCCCATGCTAATGTTTTGTCTCACACACAATGTGCACACAGGCAGATGTACACACAGGCATGCACAAACACAAACACATACACACACACACACACACACAAACACACACACACGCACACACACACACACACCTGCAGGATGTACACATGTGTATATGCATGTACATACTCACAGGCGTTTTTACTGAATTTTCCTGCTAGTGCTTTATCTTTGTATTTTTAATTCATGCAAAGATTATTATGATGCAGAGTTCAAGTCTTTGCACTGCAATCATCTACCATGTAACCTTACTTCTAGACTCACACTGCTGTAATGATTGCTACAATGCTGGGGAATTTTTCTTTGTACATAAACACATTACGCAACAAATGCAATGATTTGAATCATGTCCTTCGTTCCCATACACAGTCAATTTGCACCAAAAATGGTTGGCTCACAAACAGCTTTCTACAGAAACAGAAATACAGAGAGAGAGAGAGAGAGTAGAGAGGTAGAGAGAGAGAGAGAGAGAGAAAGAAAGAGAGAGCCTGAATCGAAATGGCTGCAAGACAAATAATTAGAATTTTTCTTCACCCGGTCAGCGTAGATATAGATTTCTCTCTGTGGGGAGAGGCCATGGTGATGCCGTACCCTTGGGCTTTGCATACTTTCCTCCTGTTCGATACCTCAGCAAACTCCTTGTTTCAAAAAATGGACTGCATGTTCTGGTGCCTTGATGACTAATCCTCCTCCAGCCTGACCCATTATAAAACTCCACGGGAAAGAAAAGTTTTCATTGAATGTTTTGTCCAAATTGGTGTTTTTTTTCTTTTTCTTTTTTTCTTTTTTACTGTGCAGCTCGGGTTGGCGTGCCTTTACTAGAGGGAGCTCGAGATGGAAACCTAACAAGACAAATTCTCCAATTCAAAACAACACACTTCCACTAGTGCACGGCTCTGCTATTTACATTGCAATTTCAAAGGGGAAATTGGCACCATCAAGAAAAAAAGAGTAGCCAAGCTGAATTGCGTGTTTACTTTGCAGATGTTTTCCAAAGCAATTAGGCTTTGTATTATTATATTCAAATTCACCCTTAATTCAATTTCAGGTGCCCCAATTTGTGATAATGCACTAATGTTGTGCAACTGAAGAATGTTTGTGGTGCTGTAATTTAAGCTTTGCAATTTGACACAGTGGTGGAGCGAGAGAGAGAGAGAAAGAGAGAGAGAGAGAGACAGACAGACAGACAGACAGGCAGACAGAGACAGAGACAGAGACAGAGAGAGAGAGAATACTACACTAATGAATATATAGAAACAAGCAAAGTATACTGTATATTCATTGTGTGTGTGTGTGTGTGTGTGTGTGTGTGTGTGTGTCCGTGTGTGTGTGTGTCCGTGTGTGTGTGTGTGTGTGAGAGAGAGAGAGAGAGAGAGATAGAGTTAGAGAGAGAAAGACAGAAAGTGAGAGAGAGAGGGGGGGGTGAGAGAGAATGAGAGTGAGAAAGAGAGAGGCATAGATAGAGTGAAAAGGAAGGTAGAGAGCAAATGCAGCACATTGGCTGTCATCTGGCCAGAGGAATAATTCAAGGCAGCCTTTGAAGGCCTGGCTCCTCATTGACCGGTCGTCTTAAATCAGGATCACAGTGCTCAGCCTGCCTCCCCTGCTCCGGTCCATTCTCGTCCACTCTGGTCTTGTCTGGGTTGCAGCAGCCAGCCCCTGCAAAGCCTCCTCTCCCTGTCTCGACTCCTTGGCCAAACACCCATGCACCCCAGACCTCTCCCTCCCCCGCACCCCCACCCTCCCTGCCTGCTACCAGCACCTCACCCCAACCCACTGCACCACACCACACCTCAACCCCCCCGTCCCTCCCCCAACCTGAATTATTGACGCCTCAGAATAATTGATTGTTTCACCTTCAGGCCTCTGGCGCTCTTGAACATACTGCCCCAGCTTCCACTGCATCCCCTCCTTACCTTCAAAATCCACCCCCACCCCACCAGCACAGCCCCCCTGTAGTCTCAGCCTGTTCACACAGTCGCACACCACCCTTGGCAGTCGCACCCCACCCCACCCCATCCCCCAACACCCCTCAAGCCCCACTTTCACCCCCATACAGACACACACTCACACCTACACCCACACCACCAACTCCAACCCCACCCACACGTCCAGTCCTGTTCCCACCACTCCGATGATCCCCCCTGGTCACACGCCATCGATCCCGGGTGATTCAGCAGGCAGGGTGGCCCCTGTGAAGTGCCTCCATCAAGACGGATGGGAAACCTATGCTGGGGGAAAAGAGAAGAGAGCGTGGAAGAGAGCGTGAAAGACAGAGAGAGAGAGAAAGAGAGAGACAAAGAGACCATGAAAGGGAGAGACAGGGAGGGGGGAGAGAAAGATATTGAAAGAGAGAGAAAGAGAGCATGGCAGAGGGAGGGAGAGAGAGAGAGGTACAGCATGACAGAGAAAGAAAGAAAGAAAAGAGGGAGGAACCATGCAGTCCTTTTTCCACAAAATATCGACCAGACCGGCACCTTCTAGAGTATTCCAGGAATTGTTTTCACCTCTTTATGGTACGGATCAGCACACTGACATGCTGTACAAGAGGGAGGGGGGTGGCTGGGCCACACTGGCTTCTGTTTGGTTGGACGAAAGCCTTCTAAGCGTCACACTTCACTCTGGAAGGTCCCGGAAGATTATTAAAAAACAAACAGAGAGGACGGCAGGCTGAAGATGAAGTGACCGCACTGCTGGTTTTCCTGCTAATGCAGGAAACGCTTGGACAGATCAGTAAAGATTCACCTTTCTCTCAGGGTGTCTGTAAGAAGTATGTGTATGTGTGTGCATAAGTATTTTTGTGTGTTTATGTGTACATATTTAATACTGTGTGTGTGTGTGTGTGTGTGTGTGTGTGTGTGTGTGTGTGTGTGTTGTGTACATTTTAAGAACTGTTTGATAGAGTTATGTTATGTTATTTTGCAAATGGACGTGATCTATTCTTTGTGCTTCGTCAAAACTGTATTTCAACAGTCATGCTAATTTGAGAGAGAGAGGGCATATAAAGTACTGGGTGTGTGTGTGTGTGTGTGTGGGTGTGTGTTTGTATATCTCACTGGCTGAATGTATTTCTGTGTATACCCAGGTTTCTGTGTATTTAAGCCTGCATATGTGGGTGTGTGCCAACAGGTGTTAGTATGCATGTGTATGTATCTTACGTTTGTGTGCACATATAGGCTTGTAAGTTTGCATGTGTGTGTGTGTATGCATGTGTGTGTGTGTATGTGTGGTTCTGATGTAGATGAGGCACCGCTGTAATAAGCCAGGCTGATCCAAAGCGCCCGCTCTGGCTGTCACACTGTCAGAAGAGGAAGTGACATGGGTGGCACAGATGCGCTCTGACAGAATCCGTCTGAACCTGCGGGGGCCAGCGGCCTGTTAATTAGCCCACGATGACAGCCCAGAGACGGACAGCCCCCGGCCATGGGGGGTGGAGTGGGAGCAATTGTGGGGTAGTGGTGGGGGTGTCTCACCTGAGCCTAACCCCCTCAGGTAATCCAAAGAGTGATAGAGGGAGAATATTTGTGAGTGAGAGAGAGAGAGAGGGAGAATATTTGTGAGTGAGTGAGAGAGAGAGAGAGAGAGAGAAAATGGCATGAAACTAGCCCTTGGGGACAACATGAGTTCCTCCCAGGACACACATAAAAATGCATGAAAAGAAGCCCACCAATCATGCACATGCAAATAGACCATTAGTTGATCCAGAATCTGACACAGACGGCCCCTACATGTCAATGCTTATTCAGTCACACTGACAGCACTGCTATTTATGTGTGCCTGTGTACTTGTTTGTTTGCTTTGGTTGTTTATTCATTTTTAAGCATGTTTGTTTATTTTTAAGCACAGCTTATCCGGAGGGCGGTTCACATCTGATGTGTTTTCATTCCTATTTATCCCTGCCAATGACCGAGATAGAGCCCGCTTGTGTCAGAGATAACACTCTTAAACCGTTATGGGCGTTTTTTACTGTTCCCAAGTCAGTGATTACTTCAAAGGTTATTGTATGCCTTTGGATGCCTTGTGCCAACGATTGTATGTGTGTGTGTGTGTGTGTGTGTGTCTGCATACATTTTTGTTAAGCACGTTGAACTACCCTTTATATATGAAATGTGCTTTATAAATTTGCCTTGTCTTGCCTTCCTTTATGTGTGTGTGTGTGTGTGTATATATGTGTGTGTGTGTGTATGTGTGTGTGCGTGTGCGTGTCTGTGTGCCTTTGAGTTTGTGTGTGTGTGTGTGTGTGTGTGCCTTTATGTGTGTGTGTGTGTGTGGGGGGGGGGTGGTTGTGTATAAGAGAGAGGGAGAGGAAGACAGACTTACTGAAAATGAGCTTCCTTGATGGACAGCATCTTGTATATATGCATATGTGTGAGATCAGCCACCCCCAGTTACCTGTCCATGATTACCCATTCCTCTCCTCCTCGCCTCACACCATCTGCATAGTCTGCTTTAGTCAGCAGCACACGCTACATCCAGCCTTACTGCCGCCCCCTGGCCCCCACACACTGACCTCTCCCCTCCCACCAAGGAGCTGTCAGGCCTGGGCAGCACCCACTGTGTCCGTGCCTCAGCACCGGAATAACGCTCAGCTGGCCTCTCCGCTGGAGATGGCGTGCTTTAATTAAGACAGGACAGCAGAATGTTTCACCCACGCTAATTAACACTGTGGCCACTGAGAAACAGTGCAGGGAGACATGGGAGAGTGGAGGAAGAGTGAAAAGGAGAAGGAGAGTGAGAAAGAGAGAGGTGTGGAGTGAGGCGTGTGTGTGTGTGTTTGTGAGAGAGAGAGTGTGCATGTCTGTGTGTGTGTGTGTGTGTGTGTGTACTGTGTGTGTGTGTGTACTGTGTGTGTGTGTGTGTGTGTGTGTTGGGATTCCTGGGTTGAAATAACAATTGCCATCACACTTGACCTTTCACTATCTCTCACCTTCTCTCTTTCTTTCACTTTCTCTCTCTCCTGTCTCTCCCTCTTTTTCACGCTGACAAATGAAAATGTGTTACAAGTTAATTACCCCTCACACACACACACACACACACACACACACACAGGTGATTTACATGCATCTTCCACTCATGCCCCCACTAAACATTCTCCAGCACTCTTCCCTCCATCACCAGTCTGCCAGATTGCAATTATCATTAACAGTATTCCAGCATACTAAGACACACACACACACATATACACACATGCATACAAACACACACACACACAGATGCACACACACACACACTCACCCACACATGCATACACACACACACACACACACACACACACACACACACACACACACACACACACACACACACACACACACTTGCTTATCACAACAGCCAGGTGCCAGCCTTGGCACCCCGGAGATGCCTTTCAGGTGTCCAAATTGCATATTGATTGACAAACTCTCGCTGGGCCGGGCAAGGTCATTATGATGTGTGGCGGGCGTTTTTGTCCAAGACGTTTCATTATATTTTCTTCGAGTATAGAAGAAATTATATAATGAAACGAACATTATGATGTGTGGCAGGCTTTTTTGTCCAAGATGTTTCATTATATTTTCTTCGAGTAATAATTTAATGCTGCTAAGCACAGGGGAGGAGGACAGGAGGAGTGGGGTGTGACGTAGAAAGAAGAAGACAGGAGAGAGAGGAGAAAAGAAAAGAGAGAAGAGAGAGATGTGACATGGATGACAGGTGTTGCCCAGGCTCATTTAACCCCCATGCTTACCTGAGATGATAAATCAGTTAACCTTGCGCAGGTGGAGTGGAGAGGGGTTGTGATTGCCCCCCCCCCCCCACCTACCCCCCACACCCCCCACCACCATCAGCACCAGCACCCCCATCCTTGCCAGGGTGAGTGTATCTAATTAACCTCTGATAGTCAAGAGGCCCCCTCTCACCTGCGACCAGAGTTCGCCATGGCAACAGACGGGGCCTCGTCCTTAGAGTGTCAGACATCCACAGATGTGACAAGGCCCAGCCTCAGCAGACGCCTCTGCACTCACTCTATCTCTCCCTCACTGCCTCTCTTTTCCTCTATCTCTCTCTCCCTTTTCTCTCTTTCTGTTCCACTCTCTCTACCTGTAGCCTTGCATCCCTCTCTCACTCTTCCTCTCTGTCTCCCTCTTTCTGTCTCTCAACCTCCATCACTTTCTCTCTCTTCCTTCTCTCCCTCTTTTCATTCCTTCCTCACTCCTCCATTCTGTCTCCCTCTTTGTCTCTCCAGAATCACTGTCTCTCTTCCTTCTCTATCTCCCTCCCTTCCTGTCATCCCTACTTCACTCTTCCTCTCTCTATGACTGTCTTTCTTTTTCTCTTCCTCTCTCAGTCCCTTTCTCTACCCATGCCTCTCTCTCTCTCTCCCTAGTCTTTGTTCTGTCTTCCTCCACCTGTCCGCTGTTATTTACTGTCTCCATCAGACAAGGGGAGTGAGGCCGGAGTGTCTCTCAGTCCGGGCAGGTCAGGCTCCGGAGGAGTCACAGGCGATGAATTATGCTAGGATAAACACACAAGGAGCCGCCGGTCAGAGGCCTGCAGCAACAAGAGGAGATGGCTGCCGAGTTAGAGAGAGGGCTTCAAGTCTGCGACAGGGGAACTTCACTGCGGGGGAAAGTCATCGAATGTCTCTGTCAACAGGGCTCAACAGTGAACACTCCTGGATTCTTTTGAATTTAGACGACAAACGAAAAAAGCGACTCACTGTTTTCTTCTACACCACTAAGGAGAAAATAAATTGTGTCATCATAATACAACATGGCTGGAGTTCTGGGCTTACTTGCAAGTGATATCTTGCGTCGAGGAATATAACTCCCAAGTCAAAGACTGCTGACAACCGAGGAACTGTATGAGAAACAAAGCTGTAACAACAGGGATTTCACACCCAATACATCACGTTTCTTCTCTGACTAGTTGTGGTGTCTATATTTTCACTTATATACTCTATTATATACAAACTGGATGGTGCCTACTGTTTGAAATGTTCATGCTAAATAATGGTGTTGGTGTCTTACCCATTGACTGTATATAAGTCAATTCATATATACAGTCTCTGGTCTTACCACTGTGATCAACTGTAGACCATGCTAAATGACATACAAGACGTGCCACCATCCATCTTCATCGTCTGATGCTGTCGCTGCTGCCGTGGTAACCTGCTTAGCTCGCCTCCTTCCCCGCCATTGTCTGTCATCTCCCCTGCGTGTCACCTCAGTGCCACCGACGCGCATACGATTCCTCAAAGTCATCTTTATATCTGTACCTCTGCTGGCACTATACACATACACACACACACAAACATAGACACACGCGCACACGCACACCCACACAGACACACACATGCACACACACAAATGCACACACACACATACACACACACACACACACACACACATAAACACACTCACACCCTCAGTCACTCAACGCACAAATACACACAGCCTGCAGGCAGTGCTGGAGTATCACAGGCCAATATGAACCAATAAACACTTATCTTATCAAAGTCTCTCCAGCCTCACGTCTGCGGTCCTGCCGCAAGCTTTCCTCCCGATGCCAATAAGAATCATTGGCTCAACAATAGGTTGTCGGGCCCTCAGTCAGGAAATGCAGCGGGCGTAAGCAATCACTTTCACCTTGCTTTTCTTCTATTACTGCGGCACAATCAGACTAAACAGTGTTGACAGCATGCCGCTCGCATCGGGGGAGAGAGGGAGGAGAAGGAGCCTTTTTTCAAAGGGGATATTGTCTGGCAGGCCTATGCTGCACTGTACTGTATATGTGTGTGTGTGCTACCCAGGGTATGGCTCTCTCCCTCCACGTTTTATTAGGAGATGCTGAGAAGGCGGATTTTTCAAATAGAGGGGTTTTGCGTACCCTGTGCTCCAGTGAGAATAGCTCTCTGACTCTCCATTTTCACCTTTTTTTCTTTTATCCGTTTGAGTGTGTGCCTGCCTCTGTGTGTGACAGTTTTCAGGTGTGTTTGCAATTTTTGTGTGTGTGTGTTTTTTTTTTACCTCAGGCAACAGGACCCTGAGGTCTTCTGTAACTAAAAGGAGACATAAAGCTAGTGCTAACCACCAGGCATTAGCATAGCCAAAGTAAACAACACTATCACATGACCAGCTGAGGCAAAAGTGTTGTGTATTTGTCCCTAATGCTCACCTGAAGTCACCGGGATGTTTTTGTTTTTTGTTTTTTTTTTTTTTTTTAGTCAAAGTCCTCTCCCTGGGTCACTTGTCTGCCGGTAAAGGTTGTTTTGTGAACCTCTCCCTCAGCTCTTCATGCCCCTTCACACCTACTGCCCAGGCGGTGACGGATACTAAGCAGGACTTGTGGCCTGTCGTCCCATCAGCGGTGTGCCTTGTGCTACTGGAAGAGACGGGGCAGGAGGAGCATTCATAAATATACAAGAGCAGCTGTCCGGAGACGGCCACCTTCCTGTTGCTGAGAGAGAGAGATAGAGAGAGAGAGAAAGATAGAGAGAGAGAAAAAGAGAAGGAAGAGAGCGAGAGAAAGAGAGAGAGAAAGCAAGAGAGATGGAGGGAAGAAAAGACCAAGACACAGAAAGGGAGAGAAAAAGGCTGGGGGTGGGCGGGGGGTGTGGGCCTGTCTTATATGACAACCAACCTGCCCCAGCAGGGGCCACCCATCACCGCGGTGATAAGGGCAGATGGATCTGCATATTTATGAAATCATTAAGTATGGAAATGTTCATGTTAAAAAGTTTCCACCTCTCTCCATATGGTGGACACTTTCTCTTTACCGTTTTTCTTTTTTTCTCTTGTCGCCCCTTCTTCACGCACTCCTGGGTTTGTCCTCTTCAGTTTGGTGCATGTGATTAAACAGGGCAGGTAGTGCTTACTGTCGGCTGTGGCTACACTGAGCTCCTCCTCTACAGCTCCTCTCCTCTCCTCTACTCTCCTCTCCTCTATTCTCCTCTTCTCTCCTCTCCTCTCCTCTCCTCTCCTCTCCTCTCCTCTGAGCTCCTCCTCTACAGCAGACAGTGTTCACTCGTACGTCTAGATGCAACCTGCGGCTCGACGTACATGGCACGGGCACGGCACTGTGGGGTAACACAGACCTCAAGTGTCCTGACAAGTATCTTCATGAACAGGAAGTTACGCAATGTGATGAGTTATGTGGTGTGGTACGGTACGGTGTGGTGCAGTGGCGTGCGGTGCAGTGGCGTGCGATGTGGTGTGGTGCAATTCAACACGAGTTATGGATGACAACCATCGGGGTGGCGCATTGCATCGGCCGGCCCTGCGCACGCGATGCAGACAGGCAGGGTGTCAGCGTCGGCATGGGGGCCACACTAGTGAAGATGATCAAGATGAAGCATGGGGGGCTATGCGGGGGTTGTCACGGCGTAGTGTAATGTGTATGTTAGAAGTCTCAGAGTACACGCAGAAAAAACGAAGGAAATATTCTGTCAGTTGTTGTGTTGCTGAGGTTTGGAAGTCCATGCAGTGCTGGATGGGAAGGGAAGCTATCTTTCTTCTTCCAAGCTGTCAGCCACAAACCCAGAACAAACCCATGATTTATTTAGCGGCCTCTCGGCACTCAGGCAGCCAGGCTGATGCATGGGGAAGTGGGGAAAAAAACAGTTTCCATGGGTGTTTATCTGATTTCAGGCCAAATAATCTTATTTGTCTTGACCTGGTGAAAAAATGCACTTATTTCACAGACTAAATAAGAAAATAAACACTCCCTTTTAAGGGGGTTCACCACAAAATGAGTTTTTGTATTGGTGCGTCGAGAAGTCTTAAAGCATAGTTCTGCCCCATTCTTAGATCTGTAGTCGGTACTTCCTAAAGCCTCTCTATAAATGTTTCTATAAATGTCATTAAAACATTGCTATCATGTTATTTACCCTTTCACACTTTGAACCAGCTTTGTTGTACACTCTGTTGCACAGACACTGTATGTCTGTTTGGTTTGCTGTTTGACTGAAGTGAGGTTGGTCATGCATGACTTGCCATGAGTAGAGCAGACATAGATGACATCATTAAACAGTAGGCTGGATAATGATCTTTTCTTTTTTTTCAGATGAACTAGCACTCCATTGTTTTATGATGAGTCATGGATTTTTCCAGTAATAAAAATATTATTTAATTCAAAGTTGAGAAGAGAAACAGCAATATACTGTCTTTATTATGCTCATTTCACTTGATCTGTGCATGTCTAATGGGTATTACTCAGACTTGATTGTTGGCCATGAGAAAGATGAACAATTAACTGCTTCATCCAGCTTTCATAGAAGACTTGACTGGTACTCTTGGCAATCCACAAAAGTATAAAATAAAGAACATAATTTGTGTTAGCTTCTGGCTATTCTCTTGGGTAGCATGGAGATGCAGCCATGCAAATTGTAGGTCTAGTTTGCGGAACGTAACTGTAGTTACTGTATAGCAGGGATGAACCATCTGGGTCATCTAAGACTGGCATTATTTTACACGTAAGCATAATATCACCATAATCTGCATCTGAACATTCACACAGATGCCCTGCCTTTCTTATCGGAAGTCACACGCATCGCTCCAGCTGGTTGTCCAGACTAGACTGGCCCCCTTTGGTCACCCCGCCTGCTGGGAGGTATGAAGGCCGCAGCGGATGGCAGGCTCCAGACCAGCCAGTGACCTAACCAACCCCCACCCCTTCACACCCCACCCCCCCCACACACACACACCTTCACCCCCGCCAGGCTAAGAGGGGACACAGGGAGCACGCGCTGACTCAGCACTCCCAAAGAGCACAGAGGACTCAGACTCCCCAAATTGTCTGGAGGGCTTCCAAAGCAATGCCATTCTGTCTGCACCCAGTCCTGGCCTGGCCTTTATCCCGTTGGCACCCAAAGAGAAAATGGAGAGGTGGAAATCTGACTGATGGTCGTCTTACAATTGCTAAAAATGCTAGAATGGCTATAAGCTAACTAGCCTGCACACATGGATGGGCTTAGCAGAATTGACTTGTATTGCGTTACATTTCCTATTGCCCTACACGTAACGTCGTCACCTTTGTCTGTTTTGTATGCAAACTTTTGTATGCATTGTTGATTGTGTGTGTGTGTGTGTGTGTGTGTGTGTGTGTGTGTGTGTGTGCGTGTGTGTGAGTGTGTGTGTGAGTGTGTGTGTGTGTGTATGCGTGCGTGCGTGTATGTGTGTGTGTATGCCTGTGTTGTGTCTTTGATTGTGAGCTTGTGTTTGTTTGTGTTTCTGTGTGCACGTATAATGGCATGTCAAGAGACTTGAGCCGTTCCACAAAAGCTGCGGCGGCAGCCCCCTCGTCCTCTCCGCTCCATTTCCTCCCCCTGCGAGGCCGCTGCCGTGGCCGTTATTATGTTAACTTCTGCAGAGAGATAAATCAATGCAGCCCTACTCCTCAGCGTAAGTGAGAGGAGAGGAGAGGAGAGGAGAGGAGAGAAGAGGAGAGAGGGGACAGGGGAGGAGAGGAGAGGAGTGAAGAGCAGAGGAGAGAGGGGAGAGAGGAGAAGAGAAGGAAAGGAGAGAAGAGGAGAAGGGAGGAGAGGAGAGCAGGATAGAGGAGATGGGAAAAGGAAGAGAGAGAGAAGGATAGAGGGAGAAAGAGAGAAAGAGAGAGAGAGGGGGGGATTGCAGATGCAATTAAAAACAGCTGGTGCATTCGGGCAGCACTAGCTGCAGCAATGATGGAGGTAGGAGTGGGTGGACAGGGTACGGTGAGGCAGCGGCCATTTTGTGTGGCCCTTTCGGCCACATCATGCCCAAGCCCTGGCAAGGCTGCGGTTGTCTGAGCCCAGCAGTGGAGAGATAAAGCTGCGATCCCGAGAGAGCCAATTAAACAGCACTAAAATGGCCGTAATTGAGGGGCACAGTGTGGGTGTACTGTAGGATGCTGTGTCTGTGTGTGTGTGTGTGTGTGTGTGTGTGTGTGTGTGTGTGTGAGAGAGAGAGAGAGAGAGAGAGAGAGAGTGTGTGTGTATGTGTGTGGCAGTCTGTGTATGCGTCAGTGTGCCTACCCTGTGCAATTTTATGTGTGCCATGTGGTGAGTGTGTGTGTGTGTGTGTGTGTGTGTGTGTGTGTGTGTGTGTGTGTGTGTGTGTCTGTAGCTGAGAGTGGGTGGGTAGCAGGGTGTGACTCCTTAGTGGCTATATCTGATTGGAGCAGTTGGAGCAGTAGCAGCCTGGAAAAGGTGTGTGTGTGTGTGTGTGTGTGTGTGTGTGTGTGTGTGTGTGTGTGTGTGTGTGTGTGTGTGTGTGTGTGTGTGTGTGTGCACATGTGTCTGTGAGTGTGTATGTTTGTGTGTGTGTGTGTATGTGTGTGTGTGTGTGTGTGTGTGTGTGTGTTGTGCAATATAACTGCAGAGCCACTGGGTTGACTAAGATGCCCACAGCAGTGTTCCTCTTTGAGCCTGTCAGAGGCGCCGTGGGAGAGAGCAGGGCCAAGATTGGATAATGATGCCAAAGGCCTGCTCTGCTCCTCTCTTCTCTTTTCTTCTCCTTCTCTTCCTCCCCCCCTGCTAATATACTGACACAGTCAGGAAAAGTGCGCAGCACAGAGAAACAGGATTCCCGCAGCTAAGGCGTCAACTCACAGGACCCGGCCCTAAACACACAAACAAAACAAGGAGGGTTGTATAATAACTCCTGCTGCAGCTGTTTCAGCTGTGTCTCAATTTCGGTGGATTTTCAATATTGTCAAAGTACGTGTTTTTATACATATAGAGCCAGCTAGCATATAAAGCCAGTGTTACTATATGAAGGGGGTTTAGCCTGTTTCTTTGATCAGCATTTCAGGTTTGTTGCATAGGTGCTCTAACTATTGGGTGCCCATATCATGTCTGTTATTATATATAATGTCATGTCATGTTTGTTATTATATATAATTGAGTTTTTGTTTTAGATTTCAATTAATGTAATCCATTTGAATTAAAACACACACATTTTCCAAATGTAATAATCTTTCCTCAATGTGGTAAATTAAAAACATTCAAAAGCCAGCAGAATTACTTGCTGAACTACTGACCTTGCTTTACAAAATGTATAATCACTAAAGTCCTTCAGAAAACTGCTGTGGGAACAACGCTTTATTTCTTTTTGAGCAAGCTTGAGTATTTCCAATGTGCTGATTTTGCCAGCTGCTCAGACAAGTGCATTACACACTCATTCAACAGGCTACCACGCATGCTTAAACATTCACATGGGCTTTTATGCTGTGGTAACTTAAAATTTAAACTACTTACATAATTTGCTGATGAAATTTAAACACCACGATCATTGTGCAATCAGCCACGTTTGATAATTTTATGATACCCTTTATGAAAATTATGCATTCACAAAAACTGAGTTTAGGAGACGCAACTAACTCACATTAGTGAGTGGGCATGCAGACCCATTTCTAGCAGACCACCTCACGTTTCCCCCGGAAGGTAAGTGGCTGTGACTGCCGCATGGGGCTACCTGGAGATGCATTATACATGAAGGTGTGCCGTCTCTCAAAGCCTGCGACCAGTCAGGGCCAGGGCCAAGAGTGAAATTAATTATGGCAGATTTTTATTTGTCAGAGAAAAGAGGACAGGGGAGGGAAGGAGAGGAGAGGACAGGAGGACAGGATGGAAGCTGAGAAGGCAGAAGAGAGAGAGGAGGAGGAGGAGGAGGAGGAAAGAGGAGAGGACAGGAGGACAAAACAGGAGGTGAGGAGATAGAAGAGAAGAGTAGAAACTTAGGGGAAGGGAAGAAAAGAGGGATGGTGAGAGGAGAGGAGAACAGAGGAGAGGTAGGGATGGAAGGGAAGGGTAGGAGAGGAGAGAGAGGAGGAGGAGAGGGGAGAAGAGGGGAAGGGAGACATGAGAGCGTTGTGTGGGACAGGTGTGTTGTGGGCTTTTTGATGGAGAGCCATGGCTTTGAAAGCCCATCCTTCACACTGGCCTCAAAGTCTCCTCCGCTTCAGAGGGTCTACAGGGGCTGTGCCAATGCAGTACCTTTGCGACATACCCTGTGTGTATGTGTGTGGGTGTGTGTGGGTGTGTATGTGCCTGTCTGCTTCTCTTTGAATCTGTGTGTGTGTGTGTGTGTGTGTGTGTGTGTGTGTGTGTGTGTGTGTGTGCAAGAAGCCTCAAAAGAGGGGACCTGCACACAGACCATACTGGGGGCCATGTGTGTGGAGGAGAAAAGAGCCGCAGGGCTTCAGCACAGAGGAGAGAGAGAGAGGGAGAGGGAGGTAGAGAGAGAGAGGTAGAGAGAGGGAAAGGGAGGAAGAAAGAGGTAGAGAGGTCGAGAGAGGGAGAGGGAGGAAGAGAGAGGGAGGGAGAGAAGCAAAGAGAAAGTTAGACAGAGAGAGACAGAGGGAGGGGGGGAGAGAGAGAGAGAGACTGGGGACAGGAGGAGAAAGAGGCAGTGGGAGTGACAGAGGGAGGGAGAAAGTAAAAAGCGTCAGGGAGGAGGAGGTAAAGGCTGACAGATGGTTTGCGCTCGGTGCTTTACAGTAACAGATTTGTAGCATCAGAGGGCATGACAACGCTCAGGGACCAATAAAAATGAATAATTCAGCCCGTCCCCACAATATGCTTAAGAGGAGCACCTTGGAGCACCCGTCTGGATTAATCAGGAGATAACAACAACGCCCTTCATAAGCTGGAAAACTCAGAGGCACAGTACTCACGTCTAACACAATACACATCTTGTCAAGTTCAGACTTTACTGGTTCTTATACTGGTTCCTGTGTGTTTTGTGTGTATGCTCAAAAAAAAACATCCAGGTACTCGCACTTGGTCCTGAATATTTAAATGCACAGAAAAGTGGCTTGAACTTAGCCATAGAAATGTTGATTGTACCCATAGTTTATATACAGTTTTACCCTTACTTTCAAGCAGCACTGATGCTAATGCTAAGCTAATCATACTGACTGGATGAACTAGCATTATTATACACCGAAACAATCTCAACAAACAAACAAATAAATAAAAATATCTGAATTAGTGAACATCTGGCCAGTTGGACAATGACTACTTTTGTATTCCTCTTAAATACAACAGTTTTTTTCTGTTTTTTTTCCTATTTTGCTTCTGGGAGGAGAGTAGTGGCAATGACCTCCGACCTGAGCAGCAATGGTCAACTGCTTCTGCCGGAGAGGAAAGGCAGTGACTCAAGTTTTTTCGGCACGTTGCTTAGTAACGGAGCACCATGCTCTCAACCGCAGTCTAAATTCAGCCCACAGCCTCACCTGCCTCAACAGCCTCGGGGAGAGGAGTGGGGATTGGGGGGAGGGGAGGAGTGCATGGAGGAGATGGAGAAGAGCAGAAAGAAGACAGAGCGAAATGAACACAAACAGAAGCCATGATAGTCAGTGTAATAGAACAAATATGTGCCCCTGACAAGCACACATGCTGTAGAAATGGCATCTCATTCATTCAGCACTCTCTCTTTCTCTCGCCCTCTCTTTGTCTCTCTTTCTCTCTCACTGACTGACTGACTGACTGACTGACTGACTGACACACACACACACACACACACACACACACACACACACACACACACCCTTAGTGCCTCACCTTACTCATCTGAGACACCTGACTCACCTTGGTGTCTTGGAGTCTTCTTCTCCACCTCAGTGCCACACCTGGCTGACCTAACTGACCTCACTTCCCCCTATGTATGACCTCCTCCAGCTCTGTACTGCCCACATCCCTCCTCTCCTCCATCACTGTTCACTGTTGCTCCCTCTCCCTCCCAACTGACATCCCCATGCCTATAACCTCCCCAAACCATCCCCATCTTCTCTTGCTTCCCCTTTCCTCACCTGACTCACCCCTACCTTTAAGCTCCCAAACGGTCATGTGACTTACTCTCACCTGTGACTTCTCCAACCCCCACCTCACTCACCCTTGCCTATGACTTCTCAAACCCTCACCTGACTCAACCTCACCTGTGACTTCTCAAACCCCCACCTTACTCACCCCTTACCTGTGACTTCTCCAACCTTTAACTGACTTACCCTCACCTGTGACTTTTCCAACCCTCACCTGATTTAGCCTTACACTACCTGTAAGCTCTCCAACCCTCCCCCTGCCCCAAGACAGTGGCTCAGGAGGTAATGGATTCAAGCAGCACTAGGAGGGTAACTGGGTCTATGCCAGCTCCTCCTCACCAGGTCAGAGTGCCCTTGAAAAAAGACACTAAACCCCATACTGCTCCCAATGTGCTCGTTGGCGCCTCACATAGCAGCCTTTTACCATCAGTGGGTGAATGTGGGGCATTAAGATGTAAAGCTGTTTGGCTACTCTTCTGAGTAGAAGACAGAAACATTAACCATCTCTCCCTTTTTGCCCCATCCTTCACCTGACTCACTCTTGCTTTTGACCTCCCAACCCCCTCATC
>CM059276.1:15467848-15500348 GCA_030347295.1 Setipinna tenuifilis | reverse complement strand
CCTCTTGTAGCTAGTCGCTGGGGGAATCGGCAGCAGTCAGGAGGCAGATACAGCCTGAGCCTTAGTCTGCTGATGCCTTTGTGGGGCAGGTCTCTCTATGCATACCTCAGCAGCAGCAGGAGCAGGAGTAGCACTAGCAGCAGCAGCAGCAGCAGAGGCACCAGGAGGCTGGTGTCACACACACAGACAGCGGAGGTGTTAGGGACTGGATTAGAGATGGATTAAAGAGTATCCGGGATAAGTGCTGCACAATTTTAACCTACTGGGCTGTGGGTGTGCATATGTATGTGTGTGTGTGTGTGTGTGTGTGTGTGTCGTTGTGTGTGTATGTGTCTAGGTAAGTGTGTGTGTGTGTGTCTGTGTGAGAAACGGAGAGAAAAAAGAGAAAGAGAGAGAGAGAAAGAGAGAGAGAGAGAGCCTGTGTGTGCGTAAGGATCTATTTGTTTATGTGTTGGTGGTGAGTGTGTGTGTGTGTGTGTGTGTGTGTGTGTGTGTGTGTGTGTGTGTATTTCTATCTTTCTGTGTGAGTAAGCAACTCTGCATGATTATCAGGAAGAAAAAAAAAAGCTGACTCCATCAAACCTCCCCGAGTCTGTATCCTCAACTCTGAACCCTTCTTGGCCCCGGCAGTCAGCAGTCACTTCCCCTGACCCCAGCAGTGCGCCCCCTATCAGCGCTAATGTCCTCTGCACCCCATGGGGTGGTGGGGGGGAGGCCATATCAGTTCCAAAGCAGTCCCATCAGCAGGACTAACACATATTGAAATATGACTTTGGTGTAATGGAAAGTGGCATAGCTGTACTCGCCGGCGGATCAAACAGCCTTTTGAAATCTTTTCTTTCTGCTCTTGCTCGAGAGCCAATGCGTGAATGAGAAAAAGGTTTGTGTTGTGTGTGTGTGTGTGTGTGTGTGTGTGTGTGTCTGATCAACAATGTTTATACTGATGAAACAGCAGCTATGGTGGTGGCACTAAAAATCCAGACACACTTCAGACTACAAAGAACACTGCTTCATTCTCCTCCCTGCGCACATACACACACACATACACACACACACACACACACACACACACACACACACACACAAACGTATGCACAGAAACTTATTGTTCAGCATTATCAAAGGAGGCTGCTGCATGGAGTTTTGCGCTGAGTTTGATGGCGATGTAAATGAATCCTGATAGACTGGGCTTTTGTGTGCTTTGTTGTGGAAGAACTCTGCTCTGAGTGGGAAATAACTCCCGTCTGATGTCTTATTAGGATGCTCCGCTGTGCGTGTGTTTTACATTGAAAGGAATCCGTAAGGCTGCAGGGGATTTCATGTCTACGAGTGTGAACACAGTATGTGCCCAATCCATGCTACACACATGTAGTCTATAGATCGAGTCTACATCTAGTTGTTGATTTAATAAAACAGTTTACAAATTGTTGTGAGGGTACACGACCTGTTTCATTTGGAAACCAGCCTAGGGTCCTCCGAATCACAAAGTCTCATGAGAAGACCACAAATGCGAAAAAAAAGAGGGCGCTCCACTGAAAAAAACAATTCAACCTCTGCACAGCAACAAGGACAGGGAAATACAGCAGGGAATAGCACCATGTGTCAGGGGTCACAAGGCATGACCTTGCATCAGGAGGTAAAGGTGTCGATCACAGGTCACGACACACTGATGACAGCCTGACGCATTACATGTTTGTAGTGTAATTGACATGATGCAACAAATATTTTGAATGGCATGACAAAAAGGCCTGAGTGTGGTTTCTTCTTGACATATTAGTCATCTTAAACTTGCACCCGCAGTAGTTTTTGAGGTTTTTGAGTCGGAGTGCGCCTACTTTTGAAACAAAAATAAATGTTTTGATTCCAGCTTCTCCTGAATAGGTTTAAGTGGTTTTGAGCAAGATACTGAACCCCATACAGCTCCCAATGTGCTGGATGACACCTTGCATGGCAGCCTTTCACCATTGGTGTGCGGAGGAATGTTGAGCATTAAAATGTAAAGTGCTTTGGGCAAAGCAAAAAAAAAAGTACTCTATATATGCTGTCCATTTACCATTTTAAGAATGTGTGTATGATGTTTTTTTTGTCTATAATATTATGTGTGAGATACATACGTTTTGGTGCTAAATGTCTGTAGAGTAAATATAACTGTTTCATAAGTAGGAAATTTAATACAAATAGCAATGTTTAGCAAAGTCGCTGGCCAGGGTCCTGAAATGCCTTGCAGGGTTTGTGCAGTTCCTGCAGACAGCAACCCAGTAGGATGTGTGTGAGTGTGTGCAACCATGCAGAGGCCGAGAAGGAGGACAGTCAAGCATGTGTATTGTGTGTGTGTGTGTGTGTGTGTGTGTGTGTGTGTGTGTGTGTGTGTGTGTGTGTGTGTGAGAGAGAGAGAGAGAGAGAGAGAGAGAGAGTGAGAGTGTGTGTGTGTGTGTGTTCGTCAGTGTGTGTGTGTGTGTGTTTGTCAGTATGTGTGTAATGCTGTCAGGCCTGTGCTTTAGTAAATGTCAGGTCTCTGTAAACTCACTGGGAGTGACCGGGTGTGTGTGAGCGTGGGCTTCCTGGGGGAGTGGTGCTGAGAGCTGCAGTTAATGGAGATGAAACTGCATTTAAATGTGTCCACACCCCTGCCATTCATACTGTACCTATGGCTCTCCACACACACACACACACACACACACACATACACACACACACACACACACACACACACACACAGATGCACCCCTGCCATACATACCTATGCCTCTCCTCACACACACACACACACACACATACACACACACACACACCAGGGATGGAAATTAACCACCCGCCACCCGCCAAATGCGGGTAAATATGAGTGTTGGCGGGTGAATTTTGCCATTTTACCTGCCACTGTGGCGGGTGTGCAAATGCATTCAGCCAAGTTCGATATAGTCTATGAATGCACTCCCTCACGCATGTTGTAGCGTAAGCTATCAGTTAGTAGATAGCGCAGGTGCATATAAGTTTACTATTTATTGATAAGCAAGACTCACGGATATTTCAAATATGATCTAGGCAACTTTCTGTTCACCATTTTGAGGTAGGCTAATGAAAGCTCAGTCATGATGATTATAGCCTAACTGTCCAAACAGGAATACATCAGTATATTGCCTTCTCACGTTGATGATAACGCCATATGCGCACAAGTTCATTCCAAAAACTAACATGTGATGTTAACGTAACCTAGCGCCAACAAAACCGATTTCAGAAGTGGACGTGTCCATTCCCAAAGCAAAGCAAACAACTTACGTATGTCACTGAACGCAAACAAAAAAATGCACCTTGCAAGACACATCTCTTGCATAGTCTAATAAAGAGTCTTCTCAAGTTGTTTTGGAATATTTATTAATTCCATAGAAAATATAATCAAATGTATTCACATCTGCACTAGCCCTTTGATTTCCTAGCATCTTGCATAGAAACGAAGTTAGAACATGACTTTCTTTCACGTTAGGATTATAAGGAGAAATTTAAAGTGACAGGCGCCTAATTAGACCTTAGCCTACAAACATCAAATACAACATAATTTCATTATTTTTAAGTGATATCCTAAATAACAGACACATATGTTAACAATTTTAAAAATAAACTATGTAAAGCATGGATTTTCTTTCTGCTGTCCTTTCACTTAGAAAGATAACATTAAGCTATCTAACAACCTGTTAAAATACACCAGAATG
The DNA here is from genome assembly GCA_030347295.1 of Setipinna tenuifilis. Lineage (NCBI taxonomy): Eukaryota > Metazoa > Chordata > Actinopteri > Clupeiformes > Engraulidae > Setipinna > Setipinna tenuifilis. The sequence continues at coordinate 15,496,641 of CM059276.1, read as the reverse complement.
CAGGAAATTACCTTTAATTTAGACTTTGACTGCCCACCAAAACACTGTTACTATCAGCACTACTATCATGTAACATGATGCCCCCTTCACATTTATGACTGCCCCCTTATATATGTCTGCCTAGAACCGGCCCTGGGTGTTGTACTGGCATTAAAATGTGCGGAAGGGTTGAATATATAAAGTGGCCGGTAAAAATGTTGAGTGGCTGGTAGATTTTAGAATCTACCTGCCACAGTGGCAGGTGAACAAAAAAGTTAATTTCCATCCCTGACACACACACACACACACACACACACACACACACACACACACACACACACACACACAGATGCACCCCTGCCATACATACCTATGCCTCTCCTCACACATACACACACACACACACACACACACACACACACACACACACACACACACACACACACACAGATGCACCCCTGTCATACATACCTATGCCTCTCCTCACACATGCATGTGCATGAACACACACACACATACACACACACAGATGCACCCCTACCATACCTATGCCTCTCCTCACACACATGCACGCGCGCGCACACACATACACACACACACACACAGAGATGCACCCCTGCCATGCATACCTTTGCCTCTCCCACTACTGTCTCTTCATACTGTCTTGAAGCGCACACACACATGCACACACACGTGCAAAGACTGACATCATGCTATGACAAACAGATGCAAAATTACATATAAGGGGACACATTGGTTTGTCCTCATCCCTTGTCCCTCATTTTTGCCTTCCTATCTCCTTCTATCCTCTTTTTCTCCCTTTACCCCCCTCTTCCCTTTCTCCCCCAACTCTCTCCTTCACTCTCCTCCCTCTCTCTCTCTCCTTCTCTCTCTCTCAGTGGTGCTCTGAATACTAACCGTTCTATTATGGAGAGCCAGAGGAAGGTTAATGTAGGAAGCCTGCTGGATTCTTAATGGAGCGCACATCACCACAGACATGGGCTTTATCCAACCACTTTAATTGTTTATCTGTGTGTGTGTGTGTGTGTGTGTGTGTGTGTGTGGACTGGTGTTGGAGGGAATGATGCTGGAGAGTGTTTAGTGGGTAATGAGTGTATGTGCAGTAGAAAAAGTAGGTGATGCTGCTTAGAAATGGATAGTTTGTGTGTGCATGTATATGTGTGTGTGTGTGTGTGTTTGCGTGTGTGTGTGTGCGTGTGTGTGTGTTTGGCTTTATGTTTGTGTGTGTGTGGGGGGGTTGTTTTTGGGTATGTGTGTGTTAAAATGTGTGTGGTTTTTAAGTGCATGAGTGTACGAGTCATTGTTCGCCTTTCTGTGGAGCACAATGGCAGCCGTGTGGCATTGTGATGCGAGCACTCTCAGAATGTTCCAATCGCAGCGCCGTGCCATTGTGATGCGAGCGCTCTCAGAATGCTCCGAAAGGTCACCTCTCATGTAGTCTGAAATAAGGCTTTTTTTTTGCCGCTCCCTCTATGTTTCCATGCCTCCACCATTCTCTCCATGTACCATGATGCATTGCAGTGCTGCAGTGTCACCTGTCAACTCACACTTTCTTTTGCTTTACCTTTTACTATAACTGTAACACAACATTACTATTCTCTCAAAAACCTATGTGAACATTTATTCAAATCACAGCTATGATATATCTCATGTACCAAATTCTAGTGTTATTGTGAGTTTTCCATTGACCTAAAACACTTAACTGTTGTAGTTGTCAGTGTAGTTCATGTCAGCCATTACTGTGAGGATCCTCTTGAAATGTACAGTATATAGAGTATATCCTGATGAGGGCTGCAGCTTTAATGGTATACACTCAGGGCACCATTAACGAGTACAGTGCATTACTCCATTTTATTCCATATTTATATGTTACTGTATAGTTATCATAAATTAGAATATTGTTCTGGTTGGTTGTAATGAGCTTTTCACATAGCATGCATATATTAATGAAAACAAAATCTGAAAGGTGAACAGCGATACAGTGGGGGCACACTGTAGTCAGAGGCACCAGTAAAGCTTATGTACTATGATATACTAGACGTTTTTTTCCATTACACTTTTATAATGCTTAAGTAATGCTTTCAGTAGTATTTGCATTCACTCAAGCAACACTTGAGTGTGTATGAGTGTGTATGTGCATGCTTCACTTCTGTGTGTGTGTTTGTGTGTCTGAGAAAGACATAGAGAAAAAAGAGAGAGATACACACACAATTACTGTGTGTGTGTGTGTGTGTGTGTGTGTGTGTGTGTGTGTGTGTGTGTGTGTGTGTGTGGCATGTGAAAGAGGTAGAGAGAAATAGCGTTGTGTGGTATATTATTTACTGTGATGGAGGAGCCCTCAATCGTGTTCTCCAAATGAGGAGAGGGGAACAGTTACTGTTGGGGGGGATGGGCTTTCAATGGCACCATCAATAATGCACGCAGCCTGGCCTGTTCTGATGCAGACCATGTAATTTATTCTCCTGGGTGTGTGTGTGTGTGTGAGAGTGTGTGTGTGTGTGTGTGTGTGTGTGTGTGTGTGTGTGTGTGTGTGTGTGTGTGTGTGTATATGTGTTGTTTGGCCTAGCCGTGTGTGTGTGTGTGTGTGTGTGTGTGGTGTGCGTGTCTGTGTTGCTTGACCTTACTATTCCTAGAGACATCTTTGTTGCTGTCGTGAAAAAACAGCGATAAATATACTTACATAAAGATGGAAATGATGGGCGGTGCAACAATGAACAGAGTTACTAGCACATTCCTCCAGTATCAATTATTCAGCAATGCCTATTGGCAAGACGGAGAGAAAAACAAAAGCCAAGCATGTTATATTGACACGTGTGCTGCATGCTATGAAGTGCACTGCAGTTACTGGGTGAGAGGAGGAGAGAATCAGGAGAATACAGGAGAGATACAGAGAGAGAGAGAGAGAGAGAGGGAGAGAGAGGGAGAGAGAGGGAGAGAGAGGGAAAGGGGGGGGGGGGTGGAGAGAGAGAGACATGACAAGGCTAAAGGTAATGCAGGGGCATTCAAGAAAACCTACAGAAAGGATAGCTAGCAGAGGATATATGTGCAGTGCTGCAATGCATCTTTTCTAATGTGTGTGTCTACGTGTGTACGCGTGTACGTGTGTGTGTGTGTGTGTGTGTGTGTGTGTGTGTGTGTGTGTGTCTGTGTGTGTGTGTGTGTGTGTGTGTGTGTGTGTGTGTGTGTGTGTGTGTGTGTGTGTGTGTGTGTGTGTTAGTTATGTGAATGTGATGTATGGAAATTAGATGCATTCAAAAACACACACACCCCCATACATCCTTACACATACATAAAAATATACACACACACACACACAGACACACAGGCACACACATTTACCCAGAGTGCACACGATACATGCTGAAGGCCACATTTCCTCTTTTCATGCTGTCTGCCCATGATGGCTGTGCCTCGTCACCACTGGACCACCATGTTCTGAGCAGCACTCAAAAGCCTGTGCCTGTTCTCTGCAGTCAACTGAGCAGCATTTGACCCTGGCTTACATCAAACATGCTTAGCAGCTGTATAATGCTAGGCTGCATTTCATCAATACCACACAACCACATCATTTTTATTTCATACACATTATACGTCAAGTCCTGCTCTAATCGATTCTCAAAAAAATCCCTTTCTCCACACACATGCACTCAAGGACACACACACACACACACACACACACACACACACACACACACACACACACACACACACACACACTCACATGTATGTACACATATACATATACACACACACTGTCTCACACATACAAACATATGCACACAAACACACACACACACACACACAAACACACATAAACATGAACATTACAATGCAAAGAAAGAGGACTGAGTGGTGAGTACACCTAATAAAGAACAAAATCTCATTCTCCGCACCCTTATTCCCCACCTCCCCTCTCTGTCCCTTCACATTTCCTGCACACATAAAGGGGCCCGGTGCTCAAGGTTGAATTGGTATTACCTAACGCAAGCATCGCATGGCTGCCGTTTAAATTGAGTGCTCGCTGCGTGTGTGTGTTGTACTCTTGCTGGATTGACACTTCCTTTGTCAAGGGGGCCACAGCCGATTTACATTCACAGACGCCGGTAATTTCACACGTTTTTAACCTATATTTTGCCCCCCCTGACAATAACGCTAGGGGGCAGGGGGATTGAGAAGGCGACTCACAAGAGACCCCCAAGTGCGTGTGTGTGTGTATGTGAAAAGGGGGATGGTATTTGTATGTGTTTTTTTATGCGTTTTTTTTTTCTGTACACTGAAGGGGTGTGTGTGTGTGTGTGTGTGTGCAGGAGTGTCTGATGGCCTGTGTGTGTATGTGTGTGCTTGCACTTGTGTACTGAAGAGGGAAAGTGTAAGGAGACCTGCCTCGAGCTCAATTTGCAAAGGGAAAATAAAGACAGACAGGTTTTTGATGAGAGGTCTTAGGAGATGTAACACTTGCAAATGTCCTCTGTCTTCCATTGTCGTTTCTGTAAGAACCTCTGCAGACTCTATTTGTTTCATTGGTCTCTGCCGTTGCTAAAGCAGACAGCACAACACTCCAATTCTGTGTGGCCTCACACACTAACACACAACACACAAAATGTCATACTTGCACAGGTGTATATTGTTGTAGGCAGTAGTAGACAGAGAGAGACACAGACACACACACGTGCGCATGCACACAAGTATGGACTCAACCACACACAAAATCACATGCACAGGCACATACACACAATCACTCATACATAAACATGTACACACACACACACACACACACACACACACACACACACACATTGACACCCTATACACACACACAAGATTTGTCCACTGCTATTAACTACCTGGTCATTTCCTTAGTTGTTCTTCTCCTGTCTGTGGCTTGTCATTCCCATCAGTTCTACATGCTTCCTTGCGATGGCTCTGTCTATCTCTCTTTAATATCCTCCTCTCTCTGTCTCTCCATCTCTTTTTCCTCTTTCCCTCCTCTGTTATGCCCATCCCTCTCTCACACACTGACACATGCAGGCACAGACCACGATAGAAAGCTATTATGAGAAAAAAGAAAAAAGAAAGCAAGCATTTGTATTCGCGGGGCTATCTCTCGACTTGTTTCATTTGGCTGCTGCAGCAGCAGCTTGGAAGCCCTTTGGTAGTAAGTACATTCATCACTCCTCTCTCCTGTCCGCCGCCCCGTTGTGTTTTTGTAATCACAGGGAAAAGGCTATATTATTCTAATTTAATAATGACATCATTGGGAGGCCCTTTTATATTTTAATGGTGGACCTACTCTGTCGACCTACAGGGGTCCTGTAGAGACTGTGTGTGCGACTGTGTGTGCATGGGAGTGTGTGTGTGTGTGTGTGTGTGTGTGTGTGCACTGGGTGTGAGTGTGCACGTGTGCATGTATGCATATGTGTGCATGTACTATAAGTATTTGTGTGCATCCCTATGTATGTGTGTGTGTGTGTGTGTGTCTGTGTGTGTGTCTGTGTGTGTATGTGTATGTACCTGTTACAGTGATCCCTGTGTGTGTCTAACTGTGGCGGTGATTCCTGTGAGTGTGTGTGTGTGTGTGTGTGTGTGTGTAACTGTGGCGGTGATCCCCCTTGGTAGAGGGTGTGGATTCTGGCGAGTGTCACGGTCGTCCATCAGAGAGGATTAGCCGCTCATCCGCGAATCGATCAGAGCCGAGTGTCCAGTCCACAAGCTCACCTCATGAGCCGGGTTTACAAACACACACACACAGACACACACGCACACACACAGACACAGACACAGACACACACATACAGACACACACACACACAGACACACACACACACACACACACACACACACACACACACAGACACACACACACAGACACACACACGCACACACATGCACACACACACACACATATACACAGAGGCAACAATAGGTGTGCCAACACTCTGTAAAGTAAGCCATTGATCAATCTCGTGGGAGGAAATGATGTCGTCGGCGACGGGATGCCATCTCAACTAGAGCCCATCTCGCACTGAATGGTTTGTTATGTTCTGTTGCCAAGGTGATAGCACAGCGGTCTCGCTGTTATGTAATCCCTTCATGTTTGTCTGCCAAAGTTTCCAGAACGTTTTTTTTGTCACCAAAGTGATTTCTTTGGTCTCCAAGGACGTTGCCGTGGTAGCCAGTGGGTAACGCAGCTGAGTGGAGACCTTGAGTCGTGCTGGGGTTCTTTCAGTGTGTCTCTTGTCTCCTGTCAATCTCTTAGGCACTCTCTCTAACACACACACACACACTCACACAGTCTATCATATACAACCGCACACACACACACACACACACACGTACATACAGCCACACACACACACACACACACTCACACACACACACACAACGCGCACACACACACCCACACAGCGCACACACACCCACACAGCGCACACACACACACGCACAAGCGCACGCACAGCACACACACATATATACACACACACACACACACACACACACACACACACACACACACACACACACACACACACACACACACAGATGTAATCTCTGCAAAGCTTTGTGTTGTTTATGAGGCCCACGGGTATAATTTTATGCCTGAATGAAATGGCTGCTAATAACCGCAGCACAGCACAGTGCACATCACAGGCCAGTGCGGAGGGGAGATACGGAGGCAAAGACAAGCAGAGAGGAGAAAAACAGGAAGGGACATGGAGGGCTGAAAGAGGAGGGAAGAGGAAAAAAAAAAAACACGACAGCGGAAAAGTGCAGTGCCACGGCAATGGGAAAAGGAGTGTAAAATGGCACCATAAATAAAAGCAATAAGCAAAGGTTAACACACAGGACCTTTAACTAATGGATCTGCGTGAATACACAGATGGCCATACTCTGCTGCAGTCCTGCAGTCCTTTTGCTTTTTTCTCTCATTTTCTCCATCTCTCTCTCTCCATTTCTCTTTCCCTCCCTCTCTGTCTCCCTCTCTCTCCCCCCATTTCCCCCTTACTCCCTCTCTCTGTTGTCATTTTCTTCTATCTCCTCTCCACAACCTTAGAGACAGAGAGAAAGCGTCGCATCATGCATTGTATGTGTGTTTGTGAGCCAGTCCAACTGTGGCTCTTATGTTTTCTGCGTGATTGAGGTTCTGAAGAAGACAGAGTAGTGCCTTACTATGTCATTCAGCTGATTTGGTAGCTGTAGGATTTGCCTTGTTATGCACATTACATATGGATTGTCATGTTTGCCAGCATATGACATGACATATGTATGTATACTATGTGTGTATGTATGTATGTATGTATACTATGTGTGTATGTATGCATGTATGTATGTATGTATGTATGTATGTATGTATGTATGTATGTATGTATGTATGTATGCATGTATGCATGTATGCATGTATGTATGTATGCATGTATGCATGTATGCATGCATGTATGCATGTATGTATGCATGTATGCATGTATGTATGTATGTATAAATGCATGTACAGTATGTATACATGCATGTGTGTATGTACAGTTTGTAGGTATGCATGCATGCACACATGTATGTTAAACATTTGTTCAACCATACATTTCCAACTACCCATGCAGACTGCTACAACTTCCCTCAGCTAATAAGCTACATAACTCCAGGTTGGTACCACCTTTACCTCTCCTCAGTAAAATGTCAGCTACAGCACCTGGAGCTCTCATCATTAGCAGTCTAGAATGGACGGTCCGTGAGGACAGGAGTAATGGGAGGGTTAGTATCTTTCCTGTCTTACTAAGTACACACATCTCCCCCGCCCTATCCTGATTAGCGCAACAGCTGATGCATTTTTATATAAGCAGAGCAACAGGAACAGCTCACAAAAGACTACAACACAGAGAGAAACTCGACCACACACATACACAGACAAACATACATAGACCAGCGCTTCTGAGATCTCTTTTAGCAAAGGTCAGTGAACTCAACTGACCACAGCCATGTCTGTCACGGTAGAGCAGGAATGGCAACAAAATTGCGTAGAAATCAAAGCAAGAGGGATGTGGGCGTCTGCCTATATGTTCAAGGACCGGGGCCATCATTGATTGAGCGGGTGCTGCATTTCCAGCTCTGTATGCTTTCCCCTACCACCTGCTTGCTCAATCAGTGGCCACGAGCAACCTCCTTTTTTGGTTTGTGTTTGTGTGTTTTGTTTCCTCCCTTTCCTCCCTCTTCCCCCCCCCCCCCCCCCACACTCCCCTCCCTCTCTCTCTCTCTCTCTCTCTCTCTCTCTGTCTGTCTCTCTCTGTCCTGGTGTCGTAGGGATCATTACTTGATGTAGACATGGCCCTGCACCTCCCCAGTGGTGGGAAGCGTAGCGCCAGACTTGTTTCTTCATCCTTTCAATTTTCTCCCTCTGTCACCTCGTCACAAGCCACCTAATGCCCCCAGGTGTAGCGGATTGGGGCAGTGGAGGTTGTGGGGAAGGGGGGGGGGGTCAGGCGCAGATGTTGATGGTGGTGGTGGTTGGGGAGAAAAAGAGTGGAGTGGTGGCGGTGGAGGTTGTGGTGGCGGGGGGCAGATGTTAATGGTGGTTGGGGGGAGAGAAAAAATGGAATGGGGGCAGTGTAGGTGGGAGGGGAAAGGGGTGGATGTTGATGGTAGTGATGGTGGGGGTGAGAGGGGGGGGGTGTGGTAGGGAGAGTGAGACGCCACGCTCAAAGAGAAGCAACAGGGAAATGATCAGGGCAGTGTGAAAAACAGAACAGTTTCATGTTCGCTGTATGTCTGGTTGTGTGTGTGTGTGTGTGTGCAAGAGTGTGAGTGTGTGTGTGTGTGGTCTGATTAGGAAGCCAAGGATCTTTCCCTCTGTCCCTGCCTGCTCTTGCTCCATATCGAAAAAAAAGGCTCTCTCCCCTCTATTTTGTTTTCACCAGGTCTTGCCTCTCCATCTCTCTCTCTCTCCCGCTTTCCCTTTCTCTCTGTCTTCCTCCCACCCCTTCCTGAATGTGGTATGTCTTTGCAATTCCATCTTGCTTGGAGGCAGCCATTTAACAGTAGTCTGCATCATAATCTAATTTACTACTGAAAAAAAAAATTGAGATTCTCCCTTTCCAGGGTTTTCCTTCTTTACTGCGCTGTGGCACCCTTCTTTTTTTTTTGACGACGCTTCGACCCTTCCACAGCGTCTTTCTGGCTCGGGAATGCCACGGAAGATAATTTTCCGCTTTCGCCCTTCACTCCCTGCGTTTCCATCTCGGCAACACCTGCCTTCCATTACTCAAAGCTGTGAGGTTATGACTGCACCGCCAACACTGCTGAGAGATAGGAAAATAGAAAGGGAGAGGGGGCAGGAGAGAGAGAGAGAGAGAGAGGGGGAGAGGGAGGAAGAGGGAGGAAGAGAGAGGGAGCGGGAGCGGCAGCGAAAGGTGGCGATGGTGGTGATGGGGTGGGGTGGGGTGGGGGGAGTCGAGAGCGAAGGTGCTTCAATAAAGTGCTGCCAATATAACTCACACACTTTGACTAAACCTTCCCCTGAGCCAGACTTTATTACCAGCTCCGTGTTCCGAGTTGCTCCGGAAAAGTAGCACGACTCCAAAACCTAATATCAGCGCCGCTGCTGAATAAATATTGTAAGCATTGGATTTGAGAAGTCTGTTACACAGATTCAAATTAGATTCGGTGATGGCTGAAGCGTAAATGCGTGAGTGTCTGTGTACACATGCAGAGGCTCTGGAGTAGCTTATGTTTGAATGTTAGAGCAGGGATTTAATCAGTGCTCTTTAATAAACAGGAAACATGCTGCTAATCAAATCTCCATCAAGATTTTCTGCATGTGTCGTGCCTCCTACATGTTTGAGATGGCATGATGGAGCAAATTAATGACAATGTGTGTGTGTGTGTGGCTTTTTTTTTCTTTTCCTCCCATATTCTCTGCTGCTCTGTTTGGAAACACTCTGCCCTCATCTACAGCTTGACTGAATCAGATGGGAGTGACAGAAGACTATTGGTAAAACACTTATCACAAGCGGTGTGGCTGTTATGTTTAACCTGACTGAACAGGTTCACAGGCATAGCAGATGCTGCTGTACAGTTAATAAACTACACAGTAGGGGACAGTCCTTAACTCATGCTAGCTTAGTTACTGAAACCATAGGATATGTTCTACACTTCATGGTAGAGCCTCCACCTCCTCAGCACCATAGGAGGCAAACTAGTGGCATATGCTAGCTCACCCTCCAAAACCATAGGACACATACTACACAAGACACAAGCAGTTCACTCCATACAACAGAATGAGACATACAGTGATAGTGACACTGGCGAAGACTCACTAGCTCAATCCCCGGAAAGATGGAAGACACATTCTAGCAACACATTGTAATGCCCATGCCTTTTAACCTTGAATCAGAATAAAGTGAAGTCCACAAAGATGAGGTTAAGGATTGTCAATTTGTATTACTTCATACTTACAAGTCATTTGGAGGTTTTCATGATGTTCTGCAGCCTTGAAAATTTGCAGGGATATACAGAACTAGTTGCATGCTTTCGTCTCAACAACTGAATGAACATTATCAGCTAGCTTTGGTAGGCTATACAGCGGCTTCCATAGGTGCCAGATATGTTTGAAATAGCAAGAGATCTAGAGAGTGCTATCCATTTGAATGCAATTTAATGTTATATGGGAGAAATTCCAACACACTGCGGCTATTATAAGAGACACACAAACAACAAACACTGCCAGTCCTAGAATCTTGGTAAGCATAGCCCATCCTTAAAATCTGAGGTGCTGCAAGTTTTTGGGTTTGGGCCTACAGACCAATTTGGGGCTGTTTTGAATACTTTAATGCTAAAAGTTTTGGCCATGACCGTACACCACGGAAATGTTAAGCACATAAACCTTGTTGTTTATTCATTTTAATTAGTGAACTACATTTTATCTTCTAAATCTTAGATTAGATTTATTTACTACTTTACATAACCCTCTTTCTTTTGAGGAGTGGCACACAATGAATTTTGCTTCCTATTTTATAGTACAGGCAAGAATGTTCCAGAGAGAGCTGGTAGTCTGGATGGCCCTGCCAAAAAGTACCAGAGCACTTTAAAGATGCTTGGCCACTATCAGAACATGTGCTGTACACCTAACCCCTGGCACAGACAGTCAGCAGTAGGGGAATTAGTGTATGTCCGTGAGTGCGTGCATGTGTGTGTGTGTGTGTTTATGTGCACGCGTGTGTACGTGTATATGTGTGCATGTGTGTTTGTGTGTGTGTGCACATGCTCATGTGTGTAGCCAAGCTGTACCTGCATTAATTTCCATCTTCTGTAGCGGGGGTCCACATACGTCCAGGTGGCAGGCTGGTGTCTGGCAGTGCGGTGTGGGCCAGACTGGGCTGGGCTGGGCTGGGCTGGGCCGTGCTGGGCTATACTCTGCTGGCAGGCATGGGGAGGAAGGGCCAGATGCCAGCCTTCATTAATCTGCCTGCATCCTCCATAAGGCCCGGGTGCTTTAAACGGCCATGGCTGTAGGGACACGGACATGGATGTCAGCCTTGTAATCCAATCAGGCCAAGCAGGAAAATCAAATTACCACCGCAGACTAAGAGATGCATCTCTATACACTGATAGACCCAGGAAGAAAGCGGAGGAAATGGAGAGAGAGAAAGAAAGAGACAGATAGTGGAAAAATGAAGGACAAAATCTGTGATATCTGTGACTGCGCTAAGCAACACTGCATGCACAGGTGTGTATGTGTGTGTGTGTGTGTGTGTGTGTGTGTGTGTGTGTACACCTATGTGTGTCTACGCCTATATCCAAGATAAAGACAGGGAATAAAGTCATGAATCAATGAAGCAGCGAAGCCCAGTGCACCAGCAGGCATTACGGCTCAGAGTCGCTCCAAATGCCTTTGTCATTAACCCTAAAAGCTCTGCACACACCATGTCTGCCCTCCTGCCTCTCCTACGGCTTCTTTGTAGAAGTCTTGGCTCAGGCAGGGTGGGAAAATGGGGCTAGGGTGGTGTAACTAAATTGCTCTCTTGAGAAGCTGAAAGTGAATGCTTAATAACCCCATCACCCGCATCCATTGCCTAAATCCTGCCATCTGACTCATACACACACACACACACACACATACACAGGTAGCGCTGACAGGGATGGCCTCACACTAATTCCACCTCCAGAGCGGCAATCAGTGACTGCGACTCCAGATGGTGAGGGACTGACGAGCAACCAAGACACATCTTCTCCCCGCCTCAGGCTCTGGGCTTGATCATTGAGTTTGACTTCATTTTTTATTTTTAAAAGGAAAAAGGGCGAGAGCCAGCAGGTGCAGCTATAGGAAACTGCACTAGCTTGGCTTTTGTAAAGGCTGTGTTTGGGGGGGTGGGGGTGGGTGCTTGGGAGAGGGGGTTTAAGCAGCCAATTAGACCTCTCTTAGCTCGAGTGGCACCCGCTATACGGCTGAGCCCTCCGCCTCTATTCGCCTCACTGTCACAGCTCCTGTTCGCCCAAGGTTTAATAAAGCACGGATTGTGCTCGCGCTCAATGCCGTTTCTTAGACATGTGAGTCGCTAATCAGTGGGTTTGTCTCTCCGAGTGGTGACGCACCTGCTTGGAGACTTGTACTTTTGTTTTTCTTTCTCCAAATCCAAAATAGCACCCTGAAATCCTATACCAGCCCCTCCTCCCCAAAATAAAAAGGAAAAAATAAAACTTTCTATTGATAGAGGCACTATCGCCAGAATCAGTCTATTTGTGTCTGCTCTGTGCCTCTGAGTTTTCCTGGCTGCACATTTCAGAGCTTTTCCTTTTCACTCAAATTAGATGACATTCACACACTCGTTCTGAGAGAAGGGCCCAAATGAAATCCAGCATTCATCAATAGGAATTAAATTGAAGCTGCTTCTCTCTTTTGGGAGAGTCAGACCCACTCTTATCGGTGGGGGATTGTGAGGGATTGGCAGCTGATGTGGATGCTCACGCTACCGCAGTTTTCGGCCAAGCCATGAATATGAACTAATGGCCGTGGTCCAGTGCTGTTCACTGGTATTGTGGGCTAAGTCATGTTTGGCCATTTTGTAGTGTTTGGGGACTGTGCTGGTAGCCTAGTGTGAAAAATGATGGTGTTGTGGTGACCAAACTCTCAGATTTTTGCCCATAGCAGTCACACTAGCAACACGCTAGGTAGTAGCGGCCATAGCCTAGCCAACACAACAGCTATGTCTACAACGGCATGTTCACGTCTAGCGGCACTGGGGTTCGGGAAACAAAGAAGCGCAACAACACATGGTCATTCAGTTTAAGCATTTATTTTACTAAACAGCATAGGGAACAGTGTGATACCCACTGAATCAGCTTCATTATCCATCCACCGTTAACAATAGCTTCAGGTGCTAAACAAACATTACACTCACTTGTTGCAAAGAAGCTCTCTTCCGGTCCGTCAGCAAACAGGTCCGTGGGGAAACAAGAGCTACATCAGAGCCTGCTTCTTATCCGCTGGTCCGGAACAGTGGAAGGAACTTTGTAGGCGCATGATATCTGCCTAATTATCCGGTTGTGACTGTATAATTCTCATATATTTTTGTCAGTGTGGTGTATGAAGCATGTATTGGTTTCCCAATGTATTTCTAAGTGTCTCACGATTTTGTATGATAATCATTTGGTGTGCTACTAAGGGTTTCATGTGTCCATGGAGTGTTTTCCCCCTATGTCCCTATGAGCTCTACCAGTCATGTGATTATTGTTTGGGCTTCAGAAAAAAAGGAGCAAAGCTCAGTGTTTAGGGAGTTTTGTTTGTGGAAGGATGTCCCTGTCAGCTTGCTGTATCAATGTGAGTTTGTTTGAAAGTATTATGCTCTGTATTGCCTAACTGTATTTATTTTTGTTATTTCAGTTTTTGGTTTACTGGTTTTAAAATCACTGTGCACTGTAAATAAACCATCACTCGTTAGTCACTTTAAATTTGAGTTGCCTCTTTCTTCCTGCAATTTACCCTTTGGGTGTGGCCAGTCCTGCTGTGAGGTAGGAGGTGGAGAAGCCCCTCATTCACACCTAGTAAACTAGATCCTTATACTACACTTCATTTTGTACAGAGAGTCTGTGGTTTCCTTGACATGGTTGTCTCAGGCAGTATCTTGTCTGACCAATTGGAGAACAGTTTATTCCTGGAGGTGTAGACTCTGCTGAAGTTTAAAACAACAGGATCTGCCTTTACCCAATCGCTAATGTCTGGTCATGACATATACAATTAGCCTGACTATAAGCCTGCCTACGCACTACAATTTAAATATAGCACACAAAGTCAACATCATCACTCATGAGCACTTCTTCTGTTTACTTATTGTTCGGGCAAGAGACAACCATGTCAATAAAACCACAGCCATACCCTCTGTACGAAATGCAGTGTACAAGGAGCTGATTTACTAGGTTACTGTGCTGGGGCCAGTTCATTCAACTTTAGGGTCATTTTCAAACACTATAGAGATGAATAAGAAACAGTGGGGGCCCTATGGTGGTTACAGTGCAGCTGCATTTGGCTGTGAGACTGACTAGGGATCAGTTGTTACGTTGGCTGTTTTTTTATAGTCTAGGGGTTATAAAATCACTGGCTTACCCACTCACCAAAGGGGAAATGAGAGGTTGAAGGCTAAGCACACATTGTAAACAAACATTGTGTGTGTGTTTTGCACATAATTTTACATGCATGGTCTGGTGGTGTGTGCGTGCGTGTGTGCGTGCATGTGTATGCGTGCGTGTGTGCACTCCAGACAGAGAGTAGACGTTGCAGGGAGGTGCTGTAGGGACTGGAGGGGATGTGCCTGGACTGGCAAACACACAAATCAGCTCGAAGCCTCTGCTCTCTCCTGGTTTGCAGCACTGCAGTCAATACTCAGACACCGCACACACACACACCAACCCACACATACACAGACTCACACGAGCACACACACACACACAGACCCACACAAGCACACAAACACAGACACAAACATACACACATGCGCACACACACAAACACACACACACACGCACACACACGCACGTGAAAACATGAACATTCTGCATTATTGCATATGGTCACACTTTCTCTCTCACACACACATAATACACATTCACAAGTAACATATTGTATAACAGTAACTCACACTTGCACTGTAACATGCTGGGCCCCTGTTTATACCTGCAGAGTAGCTGTGTGGGTGCTCATGGACATGGACAGAGTGTGAATGCCACATTGAGAACCACACATAACATCCTGACAATGAGCATTCATTGTGTGTTTTTCATACTCCATATTTAACGCTAACTGTGCATGTTAATTGGGAGTCGGTATGAATATGTATGCTGCTTTGCTAACAAACAAGTGGACCAAACACACCCCATCAAGTGTTGGAGGAAAGTGTTGGTTATTCATGTGTGTGCGTGTGTGTGTGTGTGTGTGTGTGTGTGTGTGTGTGGAGGCCGGGGGAGTAAGAGAGTGTGTAAAAAATGTGTTACCTTTGTAGTTTCTATGTTTAAGCCCTTTCTATGTTTGTTGTGCTCAGGCAGTTGTCACTAGTGGATTGGTTATCTTTGTTTGTCCTGTGCTAATTGCACAGTCAGGGTATCATGTTTTTGTGTTTGTGAAACTGGAAAGAGAGAAAGCATTTTAAGTTCCTGTCCACTATATAAATCAATAAAGCATTTTTAATTTAAACCTTTAACTGAATGAAGTGTGTGCTTGGGTGAGTATGACTGTAGTATGATTTGCGTGTGTGTGTGTGTGTGTGTGTGTGGTTGTGTTTATATCTGTACATGTTTGATATCAGTGTGATTGGCATTAAAGTGTTTGGGCTGTGGCAGCGGTAAGGGGCTCTTTGATAGATGGCTTAGGCGGCAGCAGAGTGCATGACAGAGCAGACACAGTGTTCCGCCACCACTGAGACTAGAGACCCTGTTTCCTAAATGTAAGATCTCTCTCTCGCTCTCTCACCTCACTCTCTTTTTGTTTGTCATTTTTTTAGTCCTTTCTTCTTTATTCATTGTGTAGTTTTTTCCCTTGTGCTTCTCTGTGACTCTCTGTCTCCCCCTTGCTCTCTCTCTCTCTCTCTTGCTCTCTTTTTTCAGCTATCAGATTGGTAATGAATTAGGCAGGGGAGATGGTTGTGTGAGTATCGCGAGAATTCAGAGGTGAGATTGTACATGGCGGCGCGCAGTTGTTGACAAACGGAGGATAGAACACCAAAGACCCTACTAAAATAACCCTTTTTTTCCGGACTAAATCAATATAACACCCAGCGAATTTTTCTCATCCATAATCCACTTTACAATCCGTCTACACCCTGGACGAATTAACGCAGTTGGAAGCTTTCATTGACGACTACTACCTACACCTCCAGACAACCATGAACCCGGACCAGACCCACTCAACTCCAAACGCAACCCAGCCCGACTCCAAGAGAAGGAAAAGAGACTCTGCAACAGACACAGCCGATTTAACAACCCAGGAAGTCGAGGTCAGTGTACTTACGGACATCAATAAAAAACTGGACATGCTAATCACCATTCACGAAGAGTTGAACGACATCCGTAACAGTCTCGAGCTAGCACACAGTCAAATCGCAACACTTCAGACTTCAAACCAAGGGCTCCGGACTTCAGTAACATCACTCACCCAAAAAATGCAACAAGTCACAGCCGAAAATAAAGCAATGAAAGAAACCATACTGGACATTCAAGCACGATCAATGCGCGACAACCTCATTTTTTCAGGCATTCCGGAACCCAACGACCCCAATAACACACCCGACAATCCAGAGCTACTCATAAAGGACTTTATGCTTACACAACTCAAACTGCCCGAGGACACCGTCAATACGATCACATTCCACCGAGTTCACCGTCTTGGCAAGCAGCAAAAGGACAAACCCAGACCCATCATTGCAAAATTCGAACATTACAAGCAGAAAGACATGGTAAAGAATAAAGGAAAAGAACTCAAAGGCACCCACTACGGAATGAACGACCAATATCCCCGCGAGATCAACGAAAGAAGAAAGATTCTATACCCAATACTCAAAGAAAACAGGAAAAAAAACATCCGTGCAACTCTGACAGTCGACAAACTTTATTTAAATGGACAGTTATTCAGGAATCCAGACACAACTCCTTGGCTCTTCTAGATATACGCACCCATGCCACAATTTACAGTATTATTCTATTATATTCACACACCTCTTTAATAACCAGCTCCCCACTAGCCCACACAAGCGCATTATATATCTGTATATCTGTCTAACTGTATCCTTTGTTCAAAGTTGTCTTTTCATGTCATCGATAATTATGTTTCTGTCTGTTCTTGTCTTTATGTCCACTCTGTCCTGTGTTACCCCCCTCTACCTGCCCGGTCTTACATCCCTGCCCACACATTCACATTCACTTAGCACCCCCAAGTACATACACTCACTCATGTCATTTCACCAATACATCTCTCACATTCACAACATCCAGACAGTAACCACATTAGCATGTCTAAGCTAACATTCCTAACTTGGAATGTCCGCGGCATGGGATCTCAGACAAAGAGGGCCAAAGTATTTGACCAACTCAATAAATTATCAGCAGACATTTGCCTCCTTCAAGAAACCCATCTCTCAGATTCGGACCATAACAAAACAAAATCTGCTCAATATAATCAATCATTCTCAGCCAACTACAACTCAAAACAACGAGGTGTCTGCATACTAATTCATAAAAAAATCACATTTGTTCATAATGCTACCATTTCCGATCCAGAGGGACGATTTATTATTATAAACATCTCAATTAACAATAACCCAATCACAATCGGAAACGTGTATGGCCCAAATTCAGATAACCCAGCTTTTTTTCAATCCTTTTTTTCTTCTATCGCAAACATGACCAACTGCCCAGTAATAATTGCAGGAGATTTCAACACCGTCTTAAACCCAACAATTGACCGCTCTAACAATTCAAAAAACAAACAAACTTGGCAATCCACCTCAACCATCAAGCAGTTCATGAGTGATTTTGGTCTTGCTGACAGCTGGCGCACACAACACCCACACAACAGAGAATACTCATTCTTCTCATCCGTTCACCGCTCCTACTCCCGTCTGGACTTTTTTCTTACTAGTAACTCCCTTATCCCCAATATCTCTCAATCAACAATCCACCCAATCATCATCAGTGACCATGCCCCTGTAACAATTACTTGGTCTATGAATCAACCACACAGACCAATCCCCAGATGGCGCTTTAACACATCACTCCTCCAAGATCCACACTTTGACACACTTATCAGGAGAGAGTGGTCACTCTTTTTAGAGATGAATGACTCCCCAGAGTCATCACCTTCTCTTCTGTGGGAAACAGGAAAGGCAGTGCTTAGGGGTGCCATCATTTCATTTTCTGTTCACAAAAAAAAAATAGAAAAGCAAAAGGAAACTCAATTGGAAGAAGAAATCAAACATCTAGAAAAAATAAACATGACAAACGCATCAGTTGACATTCAAATCAAATTAGATAAACACAAATCAGAACTCAATGAAATAATCAACAAACGGACCCAGTTTTTAATACACCGACTAAGACAGGAACATTTTCACCACAACAACAAATCTGGCAAATACCTGGCAAACCAAATTCAAAGAAATAAAGAAAAATTCACAATCACAGCACTACAGGACTCAGCAGGGAAGCTAACTCACTCACCAACTGAAATCAATCAGACTTTCTACCAATTCTACAACAAACTCTATTCATCAGAAAAAAACCCAGATAGCAAAGACATTAATCATTTTCTGGACCACATCCAATTACCAATAATTGACAACGACCAAAAAATTGCATTAGAAACCCCAATATCTGTTGACGAATTACATACTGCATTAAAGACTATGTCAAACAACAAGGCACCCGGTCCTGATGGCTTCCCTGCTGAGTTCTATAAACATTTCTGGTCAACTCTAGCTCCACTATTCTACCGGATGATTCAAGAATCAAAACACAACTCCAGGCTTCCACCATCCTGTAATAGCGCTTCGATCTCACTTCTACTCAAACCCAACAAAGACCCAACGCTACCGTCAAGTTACAGGCCAATTTCGCTTATCAATGTTGACATTAAAATTTTCGCCAAAGCCCTTGCAATCAGATTAGAAAAAGTCATTCCCTCCATAATCCATCCAGATCAAACAGGATTCGTGAAAGGCAGGCAATCTTCAAGCAATACACGCAGGTTATTCAACGTAATGCACCACTCAATAAGTCAGAAAAACAATTCAGTCATTATTACATTAGATGCAGAGAAAGCTTTTGACAGAGTCAACTGGAAGTTCCTGTTTTCCACATTAGAGCGGTTTGGCTTTGGGGACTCATTCATCAAATGGGTCAGACTGCTATACAATTCACCATCAGCCACCGTCACCACAAATGGGTTAACTTCTCAAAACTTCACTTTGCACAGGGGGACTAGACAGGGGTGCCCACTCTCTCCCTTATTATTCACTATTTTTATTGAACCATTAGCTGCAGCCATACGCCAAAACTCACAAATCACAGGAATCCAGACTAAAAATATTCATCATAAAATAAGTCTCTTTGCAGACGATATTTTACTTTTTCTTCAAAATCCAGTGAGCTCATTACAAGAAACAATCAAAACAATAAACTCATTTGCCAACATTTCAGAATACTCAATCAACTGGAATAAATCATCAGCTCTTCCGCTACAACCTCAAAGTGGGAATGCAGCAGCCATCACCCTCCCTATCTCACTATGCACCGATCACATCACCTACTTAGGAGTAAGAATTTCCCCCAGGCTGTCTGACCTATTTAATCTAAACTTCTCCCCCCTACTGAAAACAATTCAGGATGATCTGCAACGCTGGACAAATCTACCACTCTCCATCATGGGCCGTATATCTGCTATCAAGATGACAATCCTACCTAAAGTTAATTATCTCCTTTCAATGATCCCAATACAACCATCCACATCCTGGTTCAAATCCCTAGATTCAGCAATTACAAAATTCTACTGGAAAAACAAGACACCCAGAATCAAACTAGCAACCCTTCAAAAACCCAAGTCCCTAGGAGGATTAGACGCACCAAATTTCACTCTGTATAGCCTGGCAAACCATCTCCAATATGTATACAAATGGATCCACCATAATCAATCTGATGTTATCTGGTTAGACTTAGAACAGACAATTTGCAATGACCTCCTGATTTCAGATCTACCATTTCTTACTCCAACAATCAAAAAACACCCCTGTTTCAAAGCCCCTACCATCTGTTCGAGTCTGACAGCCTGGTGGAAATTCCACAACATCACTAACACCAAGCACTCACCCTCTAAGCTCACCCCAATTTGGAACAACCCAGATCTCACTTGCAACAAACAAACACTCAATTTCTGCACCTGGAAAGATAAAGGCATTACTCACCTACAGCACCTATTTACAAACAGCAAATTTTCTACATTTGCAGACTTGGTCCAGAAATTTGGCATCACCAACAAGCACTTCCTGCAATATCTACAGGTTAAATCAACAATCATATCCACTATGAATACCCCAACACCCAATTTAGAACTCGCTACACCCGTCCTAAATCTTATTAATATATCATCTTCAAAAAAGCTACTATCCAAAATCTATAAGCTATTGATACAAACTGACACCAATATGAACCTACCATCTGCCAAATGGGATTTAGACCTCTCTATTTCCACAGATGCCAGTTTCTGGGCTCAAGTCTGCAAAAACACCTTTCTCATGACCAAAAATACAAACTTACAATTAATCCAATACAAAATTATCCACAGAACTCACCTCACGGGACACAAATTGTTTTGCATGGGCTTCTCAACAGACATCTGCCCCCACTGCACCCAAAACTGCCCGGACACCTATATTCACGCACTCTGGCACTGCACCCCCATAAAACAATTCTGGGAGAAGGTAACAGGTCTACTTTCCACTTTCTTTGGCTGCTGCATCCCAACCTCCCCGTCACTCTGTCTGCTTGGAGATACCACATTATCTACACTATCCAACCTGAATCACTTTAATAGCAAAATCTTATTGGTTGCGCTAGCTGTCGCCAAGAAAACTATCCTCATGAACTGGAAATCAAAGAACAAAATTCACATATCCACCTGGAAAAACCTATTACTAGACCACATTTCATTAGAAACCTCAAATATCCCGTATCATAACTTAACCTGGTCATCACTTTCCAAATTCTTACAGTCATGAATGTCCCTCTCTGCCTGAGACATGGTGAGCCCCCCTCCACCCTTTTCGCCTTTTTTTTTTTCTTCTTCCCATCTAGACCCACTCCCCCAAGTATAATCAGTCTCCTCTGCACTGCTCTGGCCTCCAGGGGCCGGGGGGCGGGCTGACTTGTGTGGGGGGTCCTGGCCATGGTGGGGCCGCGGTGGGGCCTCTTCCCCGCTGCCTCTGCTACGGCCCACACCATCCCCTGGATTGGACCGGGCTTCCTCTGATCCGTGGGCCTCACTTTTTAATGCTCTACATCAGACGACTCAGAAAAGTTCACACATTTTCACACAAGAACACAAACACCCCCACTATGTCAGGGCCGAGGTGGGGTGCTCGGTACAGGGGCCGGTAAAAGGGCCCAAATTAGCTTGCACCCCACTTCTTTTAATGCAATACATTTTAGAATAATTTGCAATCCCAACTCATAGGAAGGGTGGTGGGGGGGGGGGGGGGCAGGGGGGAGTCTCCCCCTTTGCTCTACCCCCCCTCCTCTTTTTTAATGCATTTAGACACCACATAAAAACACATCATAGGGCCAGTGAGGCTCATGGATTGGTTGGGGCTTGGGCCCCTGTTCTGGTCGGGAGGGTGGGGGCTGGGGCCGGGGGTGGGGGTGGTCTGGGTGGCTCTGCAGCGGTCCTTCCCCGTCCTTTCCCCCCGCTGGAGTTCGGCCTGTCCCTTTGATGCGCTGAAGGTTGGAGCGGTCAGAGGAAGTCAACTCCCCTCTTTCCCTCCTTCCCTTGTTTTTCCCTTGTTTCCCCCCCCCCCCTCCCCGCATCCTCCTAGAGGGGGCTCATCCAGATCCCCATGCCCCGGACATTTCAGAACATACCCCTTACACGCATGCTAACTATTGAAGCATATCCATGCAAACACACATACACACACATATACACTCAAACACCCCCCCCCAACACACTCATACACATACACTCTAATAACTCCCCCCCCCCCCCCCCCACCACCCACCACCCACCACCACCTGGTTACATGTACCTAGCACTGTTTTGTTGAATGTCATGTCCTAGTTGTATGTTGTATGTTCTCTGTTTGTAACGCACTTCTTGGTTTTGTAATTGTATTCGTTTTTTGGTAATTAAAAAAAAAAAAAAAAAAAAAAAAAAAAAAAAAAAAAAAAAAAAAAAAAAAAAAGATTGGTAATGAATTAGTTGTGAAACAGGAAGTCAGTCAAGATTTATCAGCCATTTTATCTGCCTCTTTGCATGCTTTTCTGCTCACCCTCATTAAGGCTGTTCTCATTTTACACATCATCCACACAACTTCTGTCTTTCTTCCTTCCTCTCTCTCTCTGTCTCTCTCCCTTCTTATGGTCTGTTTCTCTTCCTCCATTTTCCCCTTACTCTCTTTCTCCTCAGCATCACTTTCTTCAGTCACACCTTTATGGATTAGCCAGCAGTCTTACACACACACACACACACACACACACACACACACACACACACACACACACAGCAGCTAACCGCTCCTTATTGTGTGTGGTGATGTGAGAAGGCAGGTTAGTGGCAGTGAGTCCGGTCAGTACTGAGCATCAAGCAGGGGATTAGAGAGATGAAGAGAGTGGGAGGAATGGAAGGGAAAGATAGAGAGAAAAAAAGAGAGGAAGAGGGGTGCAGACAGTGGAGGAAAGAGATAGAGTGAGAGGCATTGAGTGAGGAGGAGAGAGAGGAGCAGAGAAGCAGATAGACAGAAAGAGAGAGATGCAAAGAGGGAAGAAGAGAGAGGGAAAAAGGGGCAGAAAGAGAGAGGCAGACAGAGAGGAAAAGAGAGGGAGAATAGGAATGGAGGGGGGGTGCAGGAAGAGGAAAAGAGAGAGAAGCATAAGGAAGAAAGGAGAAAAGAGGGAGAGAGAGAGGCATAATTGGCCTGCCCACAGCAGACAGGTTGACACCTCCTACCAGAGGAATCCATGCTGTGGCTGTCAGGAACTCTCACTCGGTTCCTGACTCACGCACAGACACCCCAGCGCCGCAGAACAAAGAACCGCTACTCTCGTCGCCGCACCTCCCCTCACCTCCTCTTCTCTCCTCTCCTCTCTTTTCCACCCTGCTCCTCTCCTCTCGTCTCCTCTCGTCTCACATCTCAACAATGATTCATAATCCAGAATCCTCTAATAGAAATGAATTATGAGCTTTCAGAAACTCCCACTACTCTCCTGTGTCCAAACCCTTGCCTGACTGTTGTAGAGTCTTAAATCTTTTTTCTTTTTTTTTTTTCCACGACGGCAGACTTGGCAGAACTTGCAGATTCTCGGCTCGTCTTCTGTGGTATTAATCAAAAATCAATATGTGCTTTTTCCACTTTCTCAATTATGCTAATGGCTATGCCAAGGACAGTGTTCGAATCTGAAGCGAGTTCAGATCTGGCAAGCGGTGGAAGCTCATCAAGTATCCATGGGAAAAAAATCAGTGGATTCATTTGGAAAATGAGGTACTTCAGACAAACAGA
Organism: Setipinna tenuifilis; assembly: GCA_030347295.1. Taxonomy (NCBI): domain Eukaryota; kingdom Metazoa; phylum Chordata; class Actinopteri; order Clupeiformes; family Engraulidae; genus Setipinna; species Setipinna tenuifilis. The sequence goes on along the minus strand of CM059276.1, from coordinate 15,472,912 downwards.
AAACTTTGATCCCTCTTCCTTATATAACCATCTCTATCTCTCTCTCTCTCTCTCGCTCTGACTTGCTCACTCAGACACACACACACAAACACACACACACACACACACACACACACACACACACACACACACACACACACACACCATTCATTAGACAGAAAAAAACAGCACCACGCAGATGCCCACAGCTCACCTGTTTTTTTTTTTTTAACTGTCCTGTTTCCATGGGAACCATAAAGGTCAATAATAATTCTGTTGCACGGAGACGAGGAGGCCGCAGCCGAAGCCGTGGATGTAACCTTCTGTTCCACATCACGGAGGCTGTTCCACCATGGCACATCCCGCAGAGGACACATGTGGAGACTCATAAAGCGGAAAAGCCACAAAAGAGTAGAAGTGAGAGGGAGGAGAGGAGGGGAGGGGAGAGGAGAGGAGCGGTGGAGAGAGGAGAGGAGAGAAGGGAGGAGAGGAGAGGAAAGGAGAGGAGAGGAGAGCAGAAGCAAGGAGAGGAGAGGAGAGGAGAAGAGAAGGTAGAAGAGAAGAGGAGAAGGGAAGGTAGGAGAGGGGAGGAGAAGAGAAGAGTGGAAGGGCATAAGGGAGGGGTGGAGAGAGGAGAGGAGAAGGGAGGATAGGAGAGGTGAGGAGAAGGGAGGAGAAGGGAGGGGAGGGGAGGGGAGGAAAGAAGAGAAGGGGAGAGGACAGGAAAAGAGAAAAGAAGGGAGGAGAAGACAGCAAATAAGAGGAAAGCAGAGACGAAGAAGGCAATGGAGAGGAGAATAAGGGGAGAGAAAAGAGTAGAAGAGGAGAAGAGGAGAAGAGGGGAGAGGAAAGGAGAGAAGAGGAGAGGAGGAGAGAGGAAAGGTGAAGGAAAAGGCAGAGAAAGAGAGGAAAAGAAAGGAAGGGAAAGAAGGGAGGGGAGAGAGGAAATGAGGAGGAAAAGGCAGAGAAAGAGGAAAAGAGAGGAAGGGAAAGAAGATAGGAGGGGGACAGTAAAGGAGGAGGAAAAGGCAGAGGGAAAGAGAGGAAGGGAAAGAAGAGAGGAAGAGGAGAGGGGTGGAGGACAGGGGAGGGGAGGAAAGGACTGGGGAGAAGAAGAGGAGGAGAGAGGTGGTGTTAGGAATAGTGTGGGTAAAGAGCAGAGAAAATGAGGGAATTATGGAGTGAGTGGCTTCTTTTGATCACAGTCATTTGGACAAAAAAGAGAGAGACAGAGAGAGAGGGAGAAAGACAGAGAAAGAGAGAGATAGAGGGGAAGCTGCCAAATGATTAGATTTCAAGAGCCCCTCCCAAATGAATTTTTCCCCTCTTTAAAATGTGCAGCATCTTCTGTCTCACAACTCACCACCACCACCACAATATCTCCCTTTTGTGAGGACACACACACACACACGCACACACACTGCTCGGCTCTTTCTTTCTCATGCAATTACACATGTAGATACACACACACACACACACACACACACACACACACACTCTCTTTCTGACTTGTGCTCTCTCTCTCTATCTCTTTCTCTCACTCTCTCTATCTCTGGCTTTCTCTTTCTCTCTCTCTCTCTCTCTCCCTCTGTGTGTGTGTTTCTCTCTTCCTCTCTCTCTCTCTCTCTCTCCCTCTCTCGTGGGCCCTCTCTCCTGCCCCTGCTGCACCCTGGCATTGTGTGTGCCGAGTGCAATGCTCATTGAAATTGACAGCGATCTAATTACATCAGCGCAGGATGTACTATTCTAATGAATAGCAATAACGTGTGAATGCGGCTGCCGCTGTTTGAAGTGGGGTGGGTAGTTGGGGGTGTGGGACTGGGAGGGGCGGGGGGCTTGAGGTTGGGGTTGGGGAAGGGAGAGGGAGGGGAAGGGGAAGGGGGGTGTGGAGCTAAGCATCCACTCCAGATGGGCCCCTCAGTCTGCACTCTGTGTTATGCTATGGTGTGCTGCGCCACACTACGTCGTACTGGTAATTAATGCCATGCAGGTGCCATCCAGCTTGCCTATGCCCTCACAACAAGACTGCACTAACACTCACACACACTTACACAGACACACAGACACACACAGAAAACACATTCATATCTGTTGATGCACACATGCACGTGCAGGCACACCCACTCTCACATAAACATGTACCACATACACACACACACACACCTATGTACCTGTACATACCACATCCATTTACAACTACACACATGCATACTCATGAACAGTATATAGAGCACAAATGGGTAAATGTATAAAGTGTGCAAAATACCCCACCCCTTCTTTCTCACATCAACCCACACACACACACACACACTAACACACACACACTAACACACACACACTTACACATCTGCTCCATCTCGACTTCCCGTGCATACACATGTGGCTCTGTTGTGGGGAGGTCTGTTGAAGGGGATTGTGGATATTTCCATGGATATTGGCGTGGGCCCAGAGCAGCAGGTGTGTGGGCCTGTGTGTGTGATTGTGTGCTATCTTTCTCTCTCTCTCCCTCACTCTGTTTCTCTCTTCGCTCTCTCTTTCTCTCTCCCCCTCCCTGACACCCTCTGTCCTTCCCTCTCTCTCTTCTTCTCTTTCTCTCTCTCTCTGACACCCTCTCTCCTTCCTTCTCTCTCTCTCTTTTGCTCTCTTTCCTTTTCTCTCTCTTGATCTTTCTTATTCCTTGTCTCTTTATTGCTCTCTGTCTCTTATACCTTATCTACCCCCCCTCCCTCTCTCTCTCTCTGTTTCTTTCTGTCTCTGTGCCTCTCTCTGTCTCTCTGTTCCCTCACCTTGTCCCACCAGACTGCTCACCACCACCCCACACCCTTCCACCAGCATGTGTTGGTTTTAAGGGATTAAGCCGCAACTTATTCAGTCAGGTCCCAGCGTCCCTGTTAATATTCTGCACATATTGTGTGTCACCGCGTCTCTCGCTGGGTGTCTTTGTCTCTCCCGCGATGATGCATATTTTATGACACAATTGTAATTTTGAATGAGGATTATGATAAATTATGAATAGTCTGCGTGGAGGTAATGTAATGATTCTGTGTTTGGCCTCTCTCTCCGTTGTCTATCTTTGCCCTCCCAGAAGACTCATAATGCTTCTCGAAATGTGTCTTTTTCTTTCTTTCTTTTTCTTTCCTTCTTTCTTTCTTTCTTTCTTTCTTTCTTTCTTTCTTTCTTTCCTTTTGTCACTTTACTATTTTATTTCTGTTTCTGTGGGGTTTTTTTTGGAGAGAAAGCATCAGATTGACATATTTGTTCAGCCACTTTGTCATAGATCATTATGTCTTTACAAAAACCCACTTTTTTTTGCTCCTGCCCCTCGCTGTATTGATTTGCGTTTGCTGGCTGAGAAATCAGACTCACTGCTCCTGCACATATCCAATCAGCGGGTGATGTGTTTTTTGTGGAGGATATGAGGAGAAAAGCTTTTAGCGGTACCTTCCCACCAATCTCAGACAGAGAGAGTGGGGGGGGGTGGACAGAGGGGGGGAGAGAGGGAAAGGCAGAGAAAGGGAAGAAAGAAGGGAGGAAGAGAGATAATGAAAGAGAGAGAAAGAGAGAGAGAGAGAGAGAGAGAGAGAGAGAGAGAGAGAGAGAGGGAGAGAGAGAGAGAGAGGGAGAGAGAGAGAGAGAGAGAGAGGTGACTGTGTAATCCTTGTCTTCTGCATTAATGTCTCTGCCAACCCTTTTCTGCAGAGGAGTGAGGGCCCTCACAACCATTACCCAGACTGCTCTCTGACAACCAACAGCAGCACACACTCCCTCTTTCTCTCCCTCTCTCCCTCTCTCCCTCTCTCTCTCTCTGTCTCTCTGTCTGCAGCACAAAGGCAGGCTTTACAGCAGTGCTCACTGGGTAGGCCCTGTCTCTTTCATGACTCACATATCTCACGATGCTATTCTCAAACACTCATGTCTGTGGGTAATGAATTGTTAGCGACATGCTGTGTGCATATCTTCTCAATGTGGGCACGGGCGTCAAAAAAAAACAAAAAAAAAAACAAATGCTCTGAAGTTCCTCCCTTGAAGTTCACCCCATCCACTTTGTCTTGCTGTCTGAAGCCCTTTTCCTCGTCCTTCACATGCACTTATTGCAAGCTGTGCTGCACCCACCAAGATGTCTGCCAGACCAAATCTAGCAGAGAGCTTTTCTGCTATGGTGTTATTAAATTACCCAAAGACTGATTATGTTGTTTCAGAGTATTTTTTTTGCTTACAACTTAAAATGATGTGGTCATTTTAATTAATCATTAACTAATATGTAAAAAAGACAGCAAAGCCACTGATTGTCAATCATATGAAAGCAGCATTGTATTTGAAACCCCAGGATGTCAAAGGTTAGCTCCCAACAGCCTGTATGCATGTGGGATGAAGGAGGCTGGAGGCTTATTAATAGGATTGGCCATCTTGAGTTTCCTCCTTCCTGATTGGAGGGGCAAAGTGCCAAGGGCCACTGCTTCATCAGTTAGTGGGGCCAATTCGCCATGACCTCTGACCTTGTGTGACACATTATTTTGTATCCCGCAGTGGCGTGTGGATGTATGTGACGACCAGGGATCAAGGGACTGGCATGATCCTGTTAACACGTGTTTGACGAGACAGATGGCAAACAATTTGGTGATAGCCCCCCACCCCACCCCCTCCAACGCCCCTCCTCATCCCCACCACACGCCCACCCCACAAACTCCAAATAAGAGGGAAAAAATGCCTATTCACCCTGCTTAATGCCTAATGATGCAGCAAATGGTACCGTCGAGTGTGAACGGAATTAAATACACCATAAATTAGGATATACTTGCACGCATTGTTCGCTCTCTCTCGTTTCGTGGCGGCGGTGGTGGATTTATAACTTCTGCCTCCTTGACGATTTATAATTTGTCCCCTTTTTAAGTGGCCCCCTCCTGTTCTGGAGATTCACTTGGATGGCTAATGGATGTTCACAGCCAGACAGGCTCCGCGGTGTCAGCGTAGCATCAGCAGATGATTGCGTCTCTCCGAGTGGGTAAATATAAATATTTGGCTGGTGCGCCGTCGTGTTTTGGTACCCGTTGGGTAGATTATGGAGCGCGTCGGATGAACCTCGAC
>CM059276.1:15437848-15462848 GCA_030347295.1 Setipinna tenuifilis | reverse complement strand
AGCAGCAGAGGGGGGGAGGCAGAGAGCTGTGTACAGTTATTAGAGTCGCCCAGTGGGGGCTGCCTGTGCTGGAGTCTGGAGTCTGCCTCCAGCAGCTGTTGGGTGCTAAATCAGACGTGTACAGGTGAGCGCAGTGCAGCGCCGCGGCTAATGCTAGGCTCTGGCTAACACCACAGCGGTCAGCCTTTGAGCTTGGGCACAGCAGCTGGGATATCCGGTCTGGTAGATAAGGAAATGAGTGTGAGGGGGTGGGTGTGTGTGTGTGTGTGGGGGGGGGGTGATTGGTGGAGAGAGAGCTGGGCTGAGTGTAAGATGGAGAAGAGAGAGAGAGAGGATTGAGGATGTGAGGAGAGGGGAGGAAGCAACTGGAGAGTAGCGGAGGGCTAACAGGGCTGGACTGACTGACCAGCTGGCCGGCTGCACAGTTGGCTGGGGAGAGCCGGGGCTGGAGGGGCTCTGGTGGTTGGAGATTTGGGGAGGGGGAGTGGACATGTCTGGCTTGAAGAAGAAGGTCTGTGTATGTGTGTGTGTGTGTCATGTGTAAGTATGTGTCGTGTGTAAGGGTTGTGTATTATGTGTAAGTATGTGTGTATATGTGGTTGCGTGTGTGTATGTGTGTGTGTGTGTGTGTGTGTGTGTGTGTGTGTGTGTGTGTGTGTGTGTGTGTGTGTGTGAGGGAGTAAGATGAGGGCAGAGAAAAGAGGAGGGGTAGGGAGGGGTGGGGTGGGGTGGGATGGGATGGTGCCTTGGGGGCTAAGGGAGGATGAAGTCTGGAAAGGGAGAGATGAGTTTTTGGATGACTGACTGGAGGAGGATCACTGATTTAGAGCAAGAGTCCTCTCTCTCTCTCTCTTACACACACACACACACACACACACACACTCTGTCTGGCTCTCCAACACTGTCTCTCAGTCTGTCTGTCTTGAAATCTCTGTGGTGTGTGTGTGTGTGTGTGTGTGTGTGTGCACGCATGTGTATATTTGCCTGTGCGTTCGGAGCTCAAGGGGAGTTTGACAGAGGGGAAGATGGATGGGCTTACTGCAGTTGGATGAGACAGTATCCCACCGTTTCTCAGCAGTGCCAAGAATACATACACATACACAAACACACACACACACACAGAAGCGCGAGCTCTCTCTCTCTCACACACACATACACACACACACACACACACACACACATACACACACACACACACACATATACACACACACACACACACACACACACACACACACACACACACACATCAAATCAAATCTCCTTGCTGATCAGTATGCCATGAGAGGCCACACACAAAAACACACTACACACACACCCACACACACACACACACTCACACACTCACACACACACACACACACACACACACACCTAGATAGTACATGTGGCAGCACACAACATGTATAGATATTGTCCTGCTAAGGAAAAACATGCTCTTGTGAACGGCTCTGCTCTTGGGTGGGGAAATGGGGGCTGGGGGTGGGGTGGGTTGTGGGGGGGACCCCTTCTTTTTTCACCAAACATATGTGGATAATAAGAGCATCATTAGGTAAAGAGCGTGCGCGAAGGGCATCACCCCCTCAGAGAAAGCCGCCACCGCTGCTGCCGCTGCCTTCCTCGTTTTGTGTCCTTGAAAAATGAGAGCCGGAGAATTCCTTGGAGAATCCCTCATTATGTTCGGTGACATGAAAAAGCCTGCTCGCTCCTATTTGTCATCCCCTGCTTTGTGTGTGCATACGGCACGGCACGTGCGCATACTAAACTAGCTGGTGTGTGTGGTAAGTAAGGAAGTAACTGTGTCGCCAGTAAGGAAATGTGCTAATGTTAGCATTAGCTGTGTGTGTGTGTGAAGTTCTGTGTTTGTTGCTGGTAGATGCATCACCTAATACCACTGTGAAGTCAAACCATAATTCAGCATTTTAATGTATGCCTTGTTTCTTTACTTGTTCTCAGATAATCCCCGTGGCCTAGTGGTTGCTGGTAGGCCACACTGTGGCAGACGAATGGAACACTGGGTAGAATGGCTGTGTTGGTTTGTTTTGGCTAAAACAGTTTCACAATCATAAATATTCATGCACAATAAAGGCGAATGACAGCTCAATCTCATGAATATATAATGCCATTGCACAGCTATACATCCATAAGTGTGTGTGTGAGTGTGTGTATGTGTGAGAGTGTGTGTGTGTGAGTGGGCTGGGGGTTTGTGGTGTGCAATTTATAACTGTGCGTTAAATGAATCCTATGTAGTATTTCATGACCGCGTATGGGTTTTATTCCTATGCAAAGTGTATGAAGGCAGCCCTGTAAAACATTCCCCCATCTCATTAAAATGATGCACAGTTCAGGTTATCCAATACCCAATAACCATGAACATCCCTGTGAAGTCGATGCTGTAATACAATCACAATATTAATGGGCGCCCGTATATGAACTATTCAGCTGGGACTACTTGCAAATGTCTGTAGTTAAAGTCAAACTAAACAGTAACTAATGTCATCACAAAACATCCATGTGGGTATTTTCCTCATCTCTTTTTAATCACCTGCTGGCGACATGTCTATTTGTTCCAGCTTATCATAAGCCGGAATGACAGTACAATATTACACAATATAAATGCTAAAACCAAGCCTTAATTATAACTCTAACGTGTGAATCTTGTAACATTATGTTACTACACTATAGTGTAATTATCAATAATTACAAGTCAGTTATTACAAAAACATAAAGTTGACCTGCTATAAAAAAAAATTCTGTAGTAGTGCAATACTAGATCCACTTAATATAGATCAGTCTATTCTGTTTCATTTTGCATTACCAGTGATTATGTATGATTTGGCATCGTTTGCAGTTGACTAAGATTGGTTTTGATCTTGCTGTGTCACTGTGGTGGAGGTTGTAGGTGTGTGGTGGGTGGGTGCGGTGTGAGTGTTTACCCTGGTGTGACATCTCTGCTGGGTTCCAGGGCTACTGTCACTGGGGTGTCCCTCCTCTGTCCCCTCTTGTTTTGTCTTCATCCTTGTCAAACGCACGCAGTGCTTTGGCCACCAGCCATTTTCACTCACCATCCACCATACAGGCTTACTACGCCCCACTCCCCACCCCCCTCACATACACATCCATCCTTAATTACAGTATGTGTGTGTGTGTGTGTGCGTGTGTATGTGTATGCGTATGCGTGTGTGTGTGTATATATGATGGAACTGTCTGGAACACAGTCTGGAACTGCGCTAATGGTCCTCTGTGATGATCTGTCATCTTTTTTTCTGTTTTCTCTCCCTCTCTCTCTTATTCTCTTTCTCTCTCGCAGTGCTTTTTTTTATCCTCCCTCTTTATGTTTCCCCATAGCTGATGTAGGCTATGGCTGCTCATTCCAGGGGTTGACAGGCAGTGTGTTTTGTATTCGGGGGACGGACGTTGTTTATCAGGACACAAAGCAGGGCCACTCAGGGGCGCGGCAGGGTGCGGTGTGTGTGTGTGTGTGTGTGTGTGTGTGTGTGTGTGTGTGTGTGCGGTGTGGTGCGTTGCGGTACTCAGGACTGGCAGCGAGGGCCTGGGGACCAGTGTTAGCTGAATGCCCAGAAAGCCATTTCCTGATTGTTTGTGAGGTGGAGCCATCTTTATCATCCTAAAGGCCTGATAGCGCAGCGGTGGCAAAACGCCTCTTGCAGATTTACAAAACGGAACACAAAAGTGTGCTGTTTATGTGTGTGTGCGTGTTTGTGTGTGTAAGTGTATATGTGTGTGTGTGTGCGTGTGTGTGCATGCATGTGTGGGTGCATGCTTTCTTGTGTGTGTGTGTGTGCGTTCGTGTGTTGTGAGAGTGTATATATGTGTACACGTGTGTGTGTTTGTGTGAGTGTGTATATATATATATATGTATGTATGTGTGTCTGTGTGTGTGCATGTCCATGTGTGTGAGTGTGTATGTGTGTGTAAGCATGTGTGTCTGTGTGTGTGTGTTTGAAGTATGTATGCATGCAAAACATGCCTTAGCTGTGTGCGGGGCAAGATGTTTTATTCATGTCTCTCGGCTGCAGAGGGCCTCTTTTTGTGCGCTCGTGATGGTATCTCTGTCTGCGAGTGTGGACGTGTGTGTGTTTTTTGATAACCGCTGTGTGTGCCGGATAGGGCCTGGCATATGCGCATAATTTCTCTGTGTTGTGAGATTACCGGGTGCTCAAGCTTTGTCTCGGAATCATAAGTCCTCTTGCCACATCTGCCTCCCTACTGCCCTCGTAAACAAACGGTACGGTGGCCGTCAGACATTCGTGCAACACAACACACACACACAGGCACACACACACACACACACACACACACACACACACACACACACACACACACACACATTCACAGAACCCTCCACTGTGTGACATTTTGAAAAAAAATTCAGATCCCTTTCTGAAGACATGGGTGGCACGTACACTCAAGATCATTCAGCCATCTTGTGGCACTTCAAAAAACATGAAAAGAAGCTGCTAGACTGTGGTGGCATATTGTAATTGTATGTGTAAGGGTGTTTTGATAATTAAAACAAAAACACTGCTGTTTTACACAACTGAGTATTGTGGCTACTCTGTGAATACAAAAATGGCATAATTTCTGGCATGTACCCTTCAAGAAGCTACCCCACATCATTAAGCGTCTGAATCAATGGGCCGCAGCAACACATTCAAAGCCAGCTTCAAAGCCTTACAACATGGGGCTCAGCTTTTTATACTCCGCATTTAAAAAAACAATCCTCCAAAACCCCCAAAGTAGCTGAAAAGCCATGTATGTACACACCCACGTGTGTGTGTGTGTGTGTGTGTGTGTGTGTTCATATGTGTGTGTGTGTGTGTGTGTGTCTATTTACCCCCCAGCCCATCTCCTGCCGCATAGGATGAGGGCAGGGCATCGATTGGGCCTGGTTCCCCTGTGGCTTTGGCTGTTTAGACTGGGCTTAGAGGGGGGTTAATGCGTTAAACCCCAAACTCGGGTCCGGCAGGCTAAGGCCTCAGGTGTGTGTGTGTGATTGTGTGTGAGTGTGTATGTCTCCCTTTGTGTGTGTGTGTGTGTGTGTGTGTGTGTGTGTGTGTGTGTGTGTGTGTGTGTGTGTGTGTGTGTGTGTGTGTGCCGGAGGTGGGGTGCTGACTGTGCGAGGGACTTAGTCTCCTCTCTCCCCAACTAGGCTGTTTGCTCAAAGGTAATCCCTCTTGCCAGAGGTGAGGAGAGAGGTGAGACTGCGGTTAATAGGCAAAGGCCTGCAGGAAGGCGTGAGTTACCAACAGTGTTTTTGCTATGCCAGGAAAATGATTCAGGAAATGCATTTTCAAATGCACTCTTTGCACTCCTTCTCCATTTGCCCTATCCTCCTCCTCCAATATTAAACTCTGCTTAGTCAATAAGTATATTATCTTTAGATTTTCACCGAAAAACTCTCCCGCCCCCACACACCACCGCCTACATGTCTTTTTCCAACAGCACTTTCTATTTCTAAGAGCTAGTCCAGGACTATGTTTCTATTCTGCTGGGTTTCTTTTGTCAGATTTTTTTCTTTCTATTTTTTTCCCCTCCAGTTCCTCTGCTTACCTCTGCTCAAGAACACTCTGGACTGGTTGAGTTGTTTCTTCTTTGACTGGTAGAAATTCTCTTGTCCAATGCAGCTCTTTCTATCTGGACGATGGAAGCGACAAAAAAACCATCGGTCAGTGGCCTCGGGTTGGCATAGGGGGGTGAGAGTCTCTTCTCCATTAGAGGAGCTAGCGCTGTCAAGATTACACCACCTCGGGGTAATTGTTACATTTTTTACTGAAAGAGAGGGGATCGATCCACACACCAGCCGTCCACAACCGCCCTTGATTCACACGAGCAAGGGCATTGTGAAGATGGGTAGGGTTGGTAAACATTTGAGCCCCATGTTTTTAGGATGCTGGGAAATTTAGAGATATTTTCTGTGAAGTTTTCTTCTTGCTACCACCGCCCCCCCAACCCCTGCTTCTCTTTTGCCTCTTCACCAAAACCAGAGTTTATGTAGGCAGACCTTGACCAGTGTCCCAGATGCATGCTGAAAGAGTGTGATAAGATGGATAAACTGGATGAAAATGAAAATGCACACCATTTATTTACTTATTTATTTATTTATGTTTTGGACTGAGGCAGGTCATGATAACTGAAAAATACAAACAAGCCAGTGTGCAAAACTCTGTCTGTCTGTCTGTCTGTCTGTCTGTCTGTCTGTCTATCTATCTATCTATCTATCTATCTATCTATCTATCTATCTATCTATCTATCTGTCTGTCTGTCTGTCTGTCTGTCTGTCTGTCTGTCTGTCTGTCTGTCTGTCTGTCTGTCTTTCTTTCTTTCTATCATCCTTCCTACATACTTGCCTACCTTCATACTTACCTACCTGTATATATGTTGTCTATGTTTTCTTTGTTTCCCTAAAGCAAAAACAAGAGTTCCAAATGGTGTTGTGTCAGTGAAGGGTCATGTAAGCCTGCCCTGTATGTCTGTATGTCTGTGACTCTGTGTATCATCTTGAGGTGAGGGGTGTGCTCTCAGCTGGAGTGAGGCAGTGAGCAGCACAACAGCACATCCAGCTGAGGACACAAAGGCAAAGACACTCACCATCCCTTTCAACATACTGAGAGAGCAACTGCCATCCAATAGTCTCTCTCTCTCTATCTCTCTCCCTCTCTCTCTCTCCCTGCCTCTCTTTCTCTCTCTCTTTTATATATATACACACACACAGTCCCTGACACATTGACATCTTGTTATCTTTCATTTTTCCATCTTTTTTTCTTTCGTTCTTTCAACCTTCCTTTCATTATGTGTTGCTCTTTCTATCCGAGGACCCCAACAGTGGCCCATCTTCATGTCGAGTCGTTGCTTGAGGAGATGGGCTCCCCTCCCGGGAGGGGAGGCAGAATTTCAATGGGAACTAAAGATCATACACCAAAAAGCCATCCGGGTGGATTACACCCCCAGCCACCGCCCACCCCCCCACCCCTGCTCTGCCATTGCCGCCTGTTTGTGCTGTTGGACACATTATAAAAGATGAGCTGTATTCATGCATGCATTCAGTCCAACTATTCGTTCAAAATGGCCAACCCTGTAATATTGGGATGTTACTATGCACTGATGGCAACACATTGTGTGTGTGTGTGTGGGTTTGTGGGGGTGTGTGTGCGTGTGTGTGTGTGTGTGTGCGAGCGCCTGTCTGTGTCTGTGTGTCATTCACGTGCACCGCTAATCTTTATTTGAGCCTGTGAGGAGGACTTCATTTGAATGCAAAGTGGTGGCATCTCAGTGCTGAATGGGCAGCATTTTAAAGACATCACCCAGAGGTCTGGTCCTTTTGCTTGTGTTTTGAGCAGGCACCGCTGTAGGCAGCCTTCCAGTGCGAGGACCCCTGACCCAGACACAGCTCTCCTGTGCGGAGGTGTTAACAGCCGAGACTAATTGTCACTACCTGCAGTTACAATGACTGATAACTTATCACCCAGCACGATGAGCAATGCTAATTAAAATTGATTATGCCTCACCCTCTGTTTCACTCCATCTCTCTCTCTCTCTCTCTCTTTCTCTGTCTTTTTTCTCTCTCTTCCTTTCTTCATCGCCCCTTTATTCTCCATCTCTCCCCATCTATTCACACTCTCAATTGTTCACATTTTCTATCCATTTTCTCCCCTCGCTCCTTTATGCCCCCCCCCCCCCTCCTCGCCCCCCCCCCCCCCTCGCCCCCTCTCTCTTTCTCTCTCTCTCTCTCTGTTTCCCTGTCTCCCTCGTCGATGTACGGGTGAGTGTGCGCGCGCGTGATTGGTGTGCTGGCGTATTAATGCACTCAGCTATGTGCAACAGCTGTCGATGGCCGGCGCCGATAATGACAACGGGAATATTCTGTCATTTATAACGTCCATACTGCGGGCAGGGAAAGCGCTTTTCCTCTGACCTTATTAAAAAAGTCATCTCGGCTGCTGCAAAGTTAAGTACTTCGGCAGGAAATGACATCGACGCTAATGAAGAAAGGACGCCGCCGTCTGCTCTGTTCTCTGTTCTCTCTGTCGCTCTCTCTCTCTCACTGTCTCTCTGTCTCTTTCTTTCTTTCTTTTTTTCTTCCTTTCTTTCTCTCTCTTTCTCTCTCTTGTTCTCTCCTTTCTCTCTTTCTGTGAATTAGCCCTGTAGGGGAGGGGAGGAGATTTGAGATCTTTTTCTTGATTCATCTGCATCTGACCTACTCAGGGTCATACCGTCCACATGCACATACACACACATGCACACACACACACATACATACACACGAACACAGACACAAACACACACATGCGCATGCACACGCACACACACAGACACAAACACACACGCATGCACGCATACACATGCAAGCACACAGACATACGCACACACACACATGCACACAGACATCCATACACACACACTCATGCTTGCACACATATTCTTAAGTCTTACAGTAATAAAGTACACAAACACACACCAAAACATCTTTTGCAGATTTATCTAAATAATGCAGGATGCTCATAGAATATTCCCAAGCCAGGATTTCTGTAGTCACTAAACAACACTGGTAAATTCAGGATAGACAACAACAATGCCAATCAAAGGGTTGACCTGATTATAAGTCCAGTATCCACATGGTAGTCAGCCCAGGAACAACATGGCAATGTTAGTGTGGTTTCAGAATTTTAGATTTGTTTAAACATGTTCAGGCAGGTTGGTAGTTGGTGAGAATTATTGTAGAGCTTTATTCACGGCACCGAGGACTTACGTCCTTATGCTTGAGCATAAGCATTTAAAATGTGTTCCATATATTTATGGATAAAACAACATGGATAAAACTACAAACATCCTCCATGTATTACCCATGTAGCAGAAGATTTGCGCAATCTATGTATAAAACACGGTTTATAATCGATACATTGCAGTGTTTTACAGAAGGAAATTGTGGAGATCAAACAGTGGAAGGACTTACCTACACAGAGCTGAAAAGATGTTGATTTCTGGAGGGAAATTTCAACACATTACACAGCAGCAATTGTTTAAAAAAAGAGATGTTGCATCTGGAACAGCTTGGGGGTGTTTTCCCTGGAACAACAGTTACTTGAAGAAATCACCATCTCCGAACCATCTATGTGTTTGTCTTGGAAGATGATGCCTGTCGACAGGAGACAATGATATCCTTCATTTACATCCTTCAGGCATTCTTTGTGAACAGATATGGATACTATGAAAGAACAGCAGTAGAAGTTAGTGCTTCTTGTAACACTGCAAAGTAGAGATTTTTAGATGAATAGGACTAGATAAAAGTTAATGAGTGAATCAATTATGACAACGCAGAAACTGCCCCCTTCCCTCCCCTGCTTTTCAGTCTAATTGTCTGTCTGTCTGTCTGTCTGCCTGTCTGTTTGTCGGCCTGTCTGTCTCTCTCTCTCCCCTATCTCCCCATCCACCTTTTTCACAAGTTAGATTTTCACAGTATTCAGAGAGATTATAATGTCTGACAGGAGATACAATCGAGATTTGTAAATTACATGAATTGCATTAACTTGGTTAATTTTTCATTTAGTTTAATGTTTTTGAAATTTCATTTTAATATATAACTCTTCAGTTGGTCCAATTACCTCATCTTAATTACACTAGATTTCACAGTATTACCAGGGAGGATTTTTACATTCTGTTTTTATTCTTTTTACTACATGCTCAATTTGCATTTTGTTTTTGTTGAGAAGCATTGCATCCAGCTACAGAGACTTTACAGCTGGTTTATTAAACTCAACGCTTGTCATTTGTAACCGAACATCGCCTTAATCGAAGCAAACCCCAAGGCCTTCGCCATAACCTTAGCCAGACACTGTAATTAACAGGGTTTCAACAGCTACTGTGTTGACAATGTGAGCATCTGTACTGTAGCTAGTCTACAGGGAAACACCTAAGTGCAGTGTACCCAAATTGTGTCACATGAATCAAATGCTCAGGGTAGCCTGCCACAGGTTTCACAGAGCTTCCTGCAGGACTGCTGGCTCATTCCCCGTGGGAGCACGCAAAATCAGGTTTGTGGGCCTCCCTCCATGAACCAGCTATTTTAGCTCAGCTCACAAAATTTGTGTTGCATTAAACGCAGGGCTTTGGGATGGCCGCTCCATAAAAAGAAAACTTCACTTTGTTATCCGTAAGCCCTTTTGCTACCTTATTTGGGGGTATGCTTATGTCCACTGTGCTGCTAAAAGATCCAAAATCATGCACATCTGGAAATATTTTTTAAGACATGATGCCATCAGTGTGATTAAGTGTATCAGTCATCAAAGATCAAAAAACATCAACAAAACATACTGCTGACCCCCTTATACTTTATGACTAGAATTGAGATATGTGGGTCAAAAGCCTTGATTATCCTTCTCCACTTTCAAAACTTTGATTGTTACAACCTCTAAAAGTTAGCATATTTGTGTTGGGGCTTCTTGTGTTGTTCTAAGTTTGTGTCTCTAACAATCTGATTTTGATATGCAGTATTGTTTGGGCTATTAACTTTCAATGCCATGAGGGGATTTATTACAGTGTAGTGCACTGCTATTTGTCATCACTGTCCACAGCTACTCTAAGGGCCTTGATCTCTAATAAACACTTTGGAATGAAACACGCATCTTCACAGGAAATGAACCACAAGACCTCCACCATCATCATCATCATCATCATCATCATCCTCACCACACAGACATTTCCTCCTGCATGACAAATAGGAGGAGTGGACTAAGCGAGTCATTTGTGGCCCAGCAGGAGCTCCCAATCTCAGCTGCGTGACTGTGGATTTGTTGGGAGCCCAGGGGGCAGTGGGGAGTCCTGCTGAGATGAGAGGGTGGTTCCTGGGGAGCTCTTGGCAGAATGCCCCCCTGCAGCCTGGAGGGTCGGTGCGGTGGTGCAACCTCTCGGTGTGTCTGTGGCTATAATCTCTCCTCTGAAGATAAGACGGATGCAAACACACACACACACACACACACACACACACACACACACACACAGATGGACAAATGTCTGTCTGTATACATAAATACGTGACACGGAAGTGAATGGACATGCACACGCATGCATGCATACACACACACACACACACACACACACACACACACACACACACACACACATTCTGTTACACATATGTATGACCATACAAATAACCATGTATGAACAGGTCACTGAGTAAAATTCAAATGCGCAGCATATATTGTGAAGTAGTGTTTATGCAGTATCATTTAGTGGTAGACATAGATCATGCTGACTCCAAAACTGCTATATCAAAGTGCAGTTACATCAACCATATAGCCCGCTCAGGGAGCAGAAAAGCCCCTGGAAATGCCACTGCTCTTACTCTCTATGACATAAGAGGGTTTCTTTTGTGTAGAAACACAATAATAAGCCCCTTCTACCCCACTCTGTCTTTCCCCCTCTCTCTCTCTCTTTCTTTCTTTCTTTCGCTCTCTCTCCCTCCCTCCCTCTCTCTCTGTCTCTTCTGGTCAGAGCCATTAGTTTGCATGCTGGTGACGGCACACTGAACCAATTTCTTCATTCTCATGTGCTCTCTCTCTCTCTCTCTCTCTCTCTCTCTCTCTCTCTCTCTTCCTCTCTGTGTCTCTCTCTGCCTCACTGTCTCTCACCCTCTTTCTTTCTCTGTCTTGCTCACAAACAGAGAAAGAAAGTGAGGAAGACATAGAGATGAGAGGAGACACACACACGCAGATGCATGACAATGATGCCCAGACACACACACACACACACACACACACACACATTCACACACAGTGTCAGTTTGCCGTTCCGCCTCCTTTGTCTATTTCTCGCTGGCCTTAACTGCGTGGGTTACCCTGGATCCATCAGACTGCTAGGAGCTAGGAGGGTTTTTTCCCCCTGCCTCTCTTGTGATCTGGAATGCAATGTTTGGGGTTTCACTGAGATGCAACTCCCATTCACCAATGCTGCGGCTTTGGGAATTAAATGTCACTCATGGAGATTGATGCCTCCTTTGATAGCGGGGTGTTGGGGGTGTCGGGGGTCTGGTGGTGTGGGTGGAATGGATCTTTGTGGGAATGGACGACTGGTAAAATACAAAAAGCAAAAAAAAAAAATATTGGAATTTTTTAGAATATGCACAAATGGGGCTGCATGTTCATGTGTGTGGATAGGCATACGCACAGTCACATATAAAACACACACACATGTATGCACACGCCCTATGCACACACACACACACACACACGTGTGCGTATGCACGCACACACACACGCACACCCAACAAGCTAATGTAGTCTCTGTTTCTCTTGCAGACACAAACACAGGCGCACACACACACACACCTACTTACACACACACCTACTTACACACACAAGCACTTTACATTTTCCCTCTGTCTCATACATACATTCATGGCTGCATGCTCCACGCTCACATGGGCCCATGGAGCCGCTGCTTTAGGCCTGCTTTTCTTATGTTAATCCCTGAGCGTTACATTGTCAGCGGGGCATTGTACAACACCATCCCCAAGATGGAGTTCCCCCTCACACCACCCCACCCACCCCCCATGTAAGTCACATTTCTCCCAGAGCCAGAGTCAGGGTTCAGGAGGTGGTTATCTGGAAGACAGCAGTGGGCTACACAGCCCTTGGCGCCTGGCCATCATGGAAAGGTTAGGGATGCAAGGCCCTTACTGGGACTTCCCTTTTTTTTTCTACTGTAGCAGAACGGTTAAGGCTTGGCATTTGGCCACACAAGCTTTTTTTTGTTTGTTTCTCTTCATACCATTCAACAGAGCAACACAGCTCGTATTCACTAGATAAACTCAAATCCTGCGTAATCCCTGATGTTTCTATGGTCCATGCTTAAGCACTATCTAGCAAGTGGAAAAAGAGGACACCTTTTTGGCACATGATGGCCAAGGGGTGTCAATCATAGAAACATGAGCACAATGAGGGAAAACTCTTGTCCAAAGTACACATGCAGTGTCTGTCTAAGAAGGAGAACTGTGGCTTTGGAGTTATTAGCAATGAGACAGGTTTAGAAGCCACTAATGGCTTTTGTATGCTTTGTTTTACCTTTACAAAATTCATTTAACCTGTGGACATTCAACTGATGAACAACCCAAACCATACCACCTGCTTGATGCCCAGTGGGGTATGTTATAAGTGTCTAACAAGGGCTAGTTACTTCTGCAAATCTGCCCCCAATAACCTAAAAAGATGTACAGTATAAGAGTGTGATGCTTTTTCTAATTACTGTGTTGTCTTGTTGAGGGGGATAGCTCCCACAGCTCTGATTTACACAGCTGAATCTTCCACTGCAGTCTTTGTGATCATTATTATTAACTTCAGCATTAATGGCCTTTGTCATGTCTCGTTAGGCCATGCATGTTTTAACAACACCTCTCTCTTCTCTCCTCTTCTCTCTCCTCTGCTCTACTCTACTCTCCTCATGCTGCGCTGTAAAACAGCCGGAAACAGGTTGGTATTTTTTTTATTTTGTGGCGTCTCTCTTGCTTTGATCTGCTTTGTGGGATGCCCTTGGTGTTTGTGTGTTTGTGTTTATGTGTGTGTGTGTGTGTTTGAGTGTTTGTGTGTGTGTGTGAGAACAAGCCATCTCCTTTATGTGATGTCCATCAACCCGAGAACACAAATCAGTTTCCTTACGACGCTGACTGGCTATTAAATGTTCTGCATATCACTGTTATATTCTGCTCTCCTCTCTCTTTCTTGCTCTGTCTCTCTTTCTCTCTCCCTTTGTCTTTGCCTCTCTCTCTCTCTCTCTCTCTCTTTCTGTCTTTGCCACTCTTTCACACTATCTCAGTAATTGGAACCTGTGGATCCCGGGTCTGCCTCGTCAGGTAATCCATTATTAATCGAATAGGGAACATCATCAGCCCACAACCTTGAAACTTTGGGGTCCTTGTCGTGGCTACATTATGAGGATAAGGGGGACGAGGCAGGTTGGGAAATCTTGGCTCCGTCGCGCTGAATGCACTTAGCGGGTATTTGATTACTTCTCTGAGGCTTCGCCGGAAGACGCTGGCGTGAGTTGGAAAGCGCACCATGAATTCCAAACAGTTGCCCGAACTGCTTTTTCTATACACGGGAGAGCAGCAGGGGAGGAAAAAAAAGAGGATTATTGCACTGCCGCTCTGGATTGAATATTCATCCCATTCATCGCATCGCTGAAGATGTCCCTCAGGAATCGATAAAGGAGTCTATCATCTAACAGTGCTGGGTAAAGTGCTACGTTTGTGCCATTCATGCCACAGTGTTTAAGGCTCTGCTTGTAAGGATGTGTGGGAGGGTTTTTGTGTGTGTGTGTATGTGTGTGTGTGTGTGTGTGTGTGTATTTTTCTGGGATTGGGTGGCACAAAGACATATTGGCAAGACAAAAACACAGTAATGTGAAAAACAGTTGTTCCTGAGTGACAGCCACAAACAACACATGCAGACTCCCACATTCACTTGTGCAAGTAATTGCATGCAGTATCCCATGTGGTGTAAGTGACAGGGTGCAAATAATGACAGCAGATGTACCTGTCAGAATACCTATACTTTTAATGTGACACTAGCTACGTCAACATACACTTTTAATCGGATCATAAAGGGAATAACTACTCAATCGGAATAGAAGTGCAATTATTAACACCTTTGTTTGGAATAAAACTGTGATCCGATTACAATTTCAATCAGGAGGTGTAGGATGGTGTAGTTCCTTACAGCCGTCATGTATACACAACTCTACTCTCCATGGATAGAGGCTGATTAGGATAGATGCAGACTTTTATGGACAGTTTGGAGAGAGAGAGAGAGAGAGAGAGAGAGAAAGACAGAGTGGGAGAGACAGAGGAGAGGAGGGCCCAGGCTAACTCAGTAATAGCCTAGGCTTTTTTGTTGTGCTTATCTCTTGCTGACAGTGAAATTATTTCCACTATTCTTCACTGATGGCATATGATAGGGCTTTGAATTGTGGGCCGTAACCAATCAGGTGAGGGCATACCAATACCCCCCCACACACCTCCTCCAACACCCCTCGCCCCACCACACACACACACACACACACACACATTTATACATACATACACACAGGAAATGGGCTGTTCCCCGCCTGTCTAGAGTCCCAAGTGATGTTTTGGCATTTCTGTGGCTTATTAATCATATAGTCATTCATTCTGGTCTGTCAGGTGACATGAGAGGGGCGGTGAACTTACAGCTCTTGGCAGTGATTGTGTATTTGTGTGTGTGTGTGTCTGAGTGTGTGTGTGGGCGAGAGAGAGGGAGAGAGAAAGAGAGAGGGAGAGAGAGAGAGGAATTTAATAAGTAGTCTGCCGTGTGGGTTGCCCTCTGCTTCCTTACTTTGTTCCCTTATTGGTACATGGGTCAAGTAATTATTTCTGACACTGATTCCCTATCTCTCTTTTACACACACACACACACACACACACACACACACACACACACACACGCACGCACACACGCACGTGCACACACACACCACAAAATGCCAATTCGCTTCCGTCTCATTGCCTAGATGGCTGTCTGGTGCTCCTTTCTTCATGGGTGCTCCGGAGTAAGGCCTCCCAATTTAGTTTGACCCATTTCAGCTAGAAAACCCTCCTATCTCCCCTCTGACCCACTAAAGGCACTGGAGAACCAGACTGCCAGACCTAACAACAGTACAGGCAGTCTATACACACATACTCATTATAGACAAATAACAGGGACCTTCTGCTGGCACACAGTGCAACTGTGACATAAAAGAGGAAATAGTTCCAGAGAATACTAATATTTCAAAATCACATAGTATGTCTAAATGCATAATATATTCTAAATGCACTGTCAGTATTTATCCATTTTTAAATTAGTTATTTACATTAAACCACATTCATTACAAATATTGATGGAATATGTTATGCCCTTTAATGTTTGAATGAATTATTTGGAGTTAGATTGATTTTTGTATGGTACATTTCTCTACATAATGATTGTTTCGCGGTGCTATGAGCAATTACTTTCTCCTGCCTCTGCTTTACTCACTGTTGATTCTGTCTTTAAAAATAGAAAAAGAAAAACATATTCTTTAAGATGGAACAGCGAGAGGGTTTGCCTCAACTCTGACCTGTGCTTAACAAACCTCTCATCCATGCATGATGATGTGTTGTTGGCCGTCGTAATGCATAGTGTAGATGCATATCTGAGGGACAATGGATGTGATGTTTGCAGTTCTTAATTTGTGGGATTACTCTGGCCATGATGCAAGTCTGCCATTACACTGAATCACACTTATGCTAGCCTAGAAGTCTAGACGTGTCCTACTGTAGCAATACTGTAGCAATTGAAATTTGTGTCCTGCCTAGAGTCTAGTCACAACCCATTCACACTCGATCACATTGGTCTATCCTTGTAGGGAGTCACTAAGCGGGCTTAACATGATGATGAAAGGTCTGTGATGGTGTACTGTGCTATGGTAAACAAGTCCCTTGCTCTGATTAGTCGTAGCGCTATCCTACTGTGTGCAGAGGTAGCTTAAAAGACAATTGTTGGTGCCGCCCCTTGGATTGCGCCCGGCCTATCCTATGTCAGGCAACACTTATGCTATATGAACCCTTTCTGCTAAAATCACTGTGGTCTTTTCACCCAGATGAATTGAATCAGTGGTTGTTATGAGCAAAGTCTAGTCCATTGCATTCCTCTCGCTGCCAAAATAGCATTATATCCAGCACTCCTCTAAACTTTTAGCTGAGTGAACTGCCATACAAAGGCAAAGTGCAGTAACTATGCAAACATTGTAACTGAAGAAAATGCCTTTAAAGGTCTCATACTGCCAAGGTGCTTGCACACTGTGTCAACAAACTCCAACAAATACCATTAGTTTGTGTTTTTCTGTTTTGGTTGAATGGTAGCAAACTGAAAAAAGTCACCTTTTTCACTTACTGGGTAGTGTGGAACTGGCAATTAGTTTAATGAATATTCTGAAGGATATTGGTGTTTCTTGGAGCAGTCTGAAAGCAGCTTTGAAGTGAACAGATGCTTGTTAAAACACATCACAATAGAAAATGAAACTAAGTCATGGTCTAAGATGACATGCAACAACATACTTAAAGGAACACGTCTTCTCTTACAGCTTTGTTATAAGCACTTAGAAACATGTGGATGGCAGTGTCTTGTTGTAGTAACATCGTTAAAGTGGCGTTAAGTGGTTTGTGTGTGTGTCTGTGTGTGCGTGTGTGTGTGTGTGTGTGTGTGTGTGTGTGTGTGTGTGTGTGTGTGTGTGTGTGTAAAAACAGCTCACAGTTAGAGATGTGACACAGCCTAATTAGAGTCAGTCAGTTGCAGATTCAGACTCCAGGTCTGTGAATGTGTGTAGTGTTCAGTGTAGTGTGTCTATGCATGGGTATGTGTGTGTGTGTGTGTGTGGGTGTGTGTGTGTGGGTGTGTATTCCACTTATACAGTAAAACAGTAATCTCCCCAGACCCTTCATTTATAATCACATATAAGAGCTAAACTGGAATGGATCGCAGGAGAGAAGAAGAGTAACAGAGAGAGTGGATAAGTGACTTTCTAGCACAATTTCTCAGCTGACATTAATCTCCTGAGTGTGGATGCCACATCCGTGGATGGCTCTCTTTCTCTGTGTACATATACACAGCATCAGGACAAGCCACTGCAAAGGCCCCCTTCACTCACCCTCCGTCAGTATGTCCTGTCTCTATACAGCACCGGTGAAAAAGAGCATAGACTAATTAGGTATAGATTAAAAAGTAAACTAATTAAAAGACTCATTAAAAGTGGAATAAAGCTTCACCCCTGCTGTGTTGGAGGGATGGAATAGATCGAGCTGCCAGTGCAGATCAGCAGGCTGAAGGCTTTTATTTATCTAATTGATTCATTTATTTATGGGGGATTTTCATTGCTTTCATTTGTAATGCATGTTGAAGCCGTTGCGCCAGAGAGCTGAGTAAAAAGACAAAGGCACTAACTTGTTCAAGACATACACACACAAGCACACACACACACACACGCACACACACACACACACACACACACACACACACACACACACACACACACACACACACACACACACACACACATATTAGCACAGACACAAACATGAACATGTGACTCATCTGTGACAGTGCAGACAAACACACACAGGTGGGACGAAGAGGCATGGGAAATCGGCGTCCATTTTACGGCACGACTGACTGGGGGCCTCCGCTGCCTTGATTTGAATATGCAGAGGGAAGCTCATGAACATTTAATGAATCCCTCCATAATGCAGGAGGATTTATTAGCGCCACGGCAACGGCAATGGGCGGTGACGCAGCTCAGCTTGGCTCTCATGTGGATGCCTTTGTGGGGGGGGGGGGTTGGATGCTGAGTATGAGACTGCAGCTGTAGATTCATCTGAGTAGGAGGCAAGGCAATACTTTAGGACAGGACAGTCCCACAGGAAGACATGAGGAAGGTTTTTGCAATACTACAAGCAACATGTACATGGACAGATGGATGGATGAACAGACAGACAAACAGATAGATAGACAGACACAGAGTAAAAAACAGACAGACAGACAGACAGACAGACAGACAGATAGATAGATAGATAGATAGATAGATAGATAGATAGATAGATAGATAGATAGATAGATAGATAGATAGATAGATAGATAGATAGATAGATAGATAGATAGAGCAGTCCAATAACCAATCTGGTATTGGTTAGCCTGTAAGGCTGGTAAATGTGTTTGGGTTTTTTGGGGTTTGCAGATTGGCCACATCAATAGCTTCCTAGTTCCTCCCTCTCTCTCTCTCTCCCTCTCTCTCTCTCTCCTTCATCCTCCCTCTTCTGATGTTAGCACATTATCTGGACCTGATTGCATTTGATTTTTATGCTAATGACAGACACCGGCAGCATGGCCTCTGCTAATTCTCTTGATGTTGTCTTCATTTGGCGGCGGCTTTGTTAACCAAATCTTCATTCTGGGCCGGGCAAATGTAAATAATGAGGCTAGTTTGTTCGTAATTATAAAGTAACCTCTTCATGAGGACCAGTATCTGGGTGAGTGGTGGACCCACTACAATATCTACAATAGCATCAGTCTTTTTAGGGAGAGTGTGAACTCCTGTCTGAGGATTGTTGGATGCATTTCATATTTATCTATCCATCTATCTGTCTGTCTGTCTGTCTGTCTGTCTGTGTGACTCTGACTAAAAAGGTGTTACTCCAGTGTTTGGAATCTAATAAACATTGTGTGTAGTCCAAATAACTGCCGTAATGCATAACTGCAAATATATAGTTAGTAGTATACTGTAAATAAACTATATTCCCTCTTGATTTGTTCCTGGAGTTCTGTGTGAGTAAGGTTTATATTGAAACATGTTCTCTTCTCTTTTGCAACAGTGTTGCAGCAGGTACATCAATTTTTTAGCATTGAGAGTATATGTGTGTGTCTGTGAGTCAAATTGTGTGTGTGTGTGGGTGTAGGTGTGTGTATGTGTGTGTGTGTGTCTTGAATTGTATAGGTGTGTGTGTCTGCTTATTGTATGCATATGTGAATTAATAGGTGTGCTTGTTTATGTGTATGTATGCTTGTTGTTGGTGGTGTGTGTGTGTGTGTGTGTGTGTGTGTGTGTGTGTGTGTGTGTGTGTGTGAGTGAGTGAGTGAGTGAGAGGAAGAGAGAGGGAGAGAGAGAATGTGTGTATCTTGCTGTCAGATTGTCAGCCAGTTCTCCCTTGGCTTGTTGATGTGTTTATGTTGTCTCCATGGAGATGCCATTTCACATTTTCACAGCAAATTGCTACAACACTTTACACATAAGTTCACTAAATAATAACGGGAGACGAGAGATGGAAATAGGCTGCTTGTGTACATGTAGGTGCACTGATACATAACATCTTGTTCTTTGTCTTAGTGTTTGTGTGTGTGTGTGTGTGTGTGTGTGTGTGTGTGTGTGTGTGTGTGTGTGTGTGTGTGCGTGCGTGTGCGTGTGTGTTACATATAATTCCAGTCAGACACTTATTTGTCTTTTTTTATTCTCGTGTTTTGGAGGTCTGTCCTCAGGTCTAGGTGTATTTTTATTCTTAGCGTCTTCATGTGTTTTGGAGTCAAACTAGCATTAAAACCACAGCAGCTTAGGTTTGCTATTGCACAGCGTGACCCTAAACTTGGTATTAAGACAGGGCAGGAGAAAGAAATCTACCTAATAATGGATTAGTGCGTGTTATTGCATTAACACAACTTAGGCTAACATAGCTGGCAGGCTTCCCATCCCAGCTGGACTGCCGCAGTTGCAACCAATTACCAAGTGTTTCACTAAATACAAGATAAGACCAGTCATGCTGTTAAGCCTTTGCAAAACCACAATTACCTGTCAAGTCACTCACTGTTAAGCATGTGGTAATTAAAAATACAGATAAATACATTATAAACATATAGGATTTGGTGAAACAGTTTTTCTCACTTTATCGGTGACATGCACTGTCACTGCAGATATAACGTCCAGTATTTTCCATCATTATTCCCACCTTTTGCCATGTCTTCACATGTCTGCAGGGACCCTGTTAGTGAGGCTAGTTCATGTGACTAACACTGCACAACCCCTCCAAAGCTAGTTAGCAGCTATGCATGATGTGAAGAAATGCGCTTTCTTCATTTGCAAAATAATTTTCCTACTCAATAAGCAACCTTACCTGAAGAAGGTCTGACGACCGAAACGTTGTAGCCTATTAAAGGTGGATAAGATAGTGTGCGGGATGTTCTTTTTTACAAATTGAAAGCCTTACTGGGATGTTATCCTACGCACCTGTCAAAATTACAGAGGTGTGCAATAGCGTTTTTATGAACCTACTCAATAAGCGAAACTACAACTGAAAATAGAAGAGTAATAAGGGCAGCCCTTGACAAAAAAAAAACGTGGTAGTACAAAGTAGCAAAAATGCTAGTGGGGTACCAGTGAGCAGAAGTTGTATTTTATAGATAATAACAGCAATAGCTTGATAGAAACAGAGGGGATAGCAACCGTAGCAGTTCCGGAGCCATGGATGAAGACAGCCTGCAGACTCTAAGACCTTGAACTACTTCCTGCTAAGAAGAAAAAAAACCACACACACAGGCGGGGAATCAGCCGAGCGGGAATCTGGCCGAGTGGGAATCAATGCCAGCACTTTTATTAGGACTCCAATTAAGGGCATCTCGGATCAATCCGTACCACACGCCACCACCACCACCACCAACCACAGCCCCACCCCCACCACCACCTCCACCTCCTCTGTAAAATGGGCAGGCCTGCCTTTGATCAATGCCTATTATGTCTCTGCAAAAAAAAGAAGAACGAAAGAAAAAAGAAAGAAAAGGATCTGCATTATTTCACGGCGCTCTGCCTCCAATTGATCGATGCGATAAAACTATTAGTTCTCATATGACGTGGGCACCTTTGCTATGATTTATTGCCTTCACACCAGCTAACGCGCTAACGCGTGACAGTAGCCTGTAATGCATGCTTATGCAGGGAAATGGCAATGAACCCATGTGCTGTGCTGTGCTGTACCGCACCGCACCGCACCTTAGAAATCCTGCCCAATAATCTATGACTTGGCCTCCTCCGGAGAAGCTGTCAAGCAGCGCAGGTATATGGATGTATGCTAGCAGTGGAGCTCTTGGGTTGTCCGTGCTAATTGGAAGGTTTAACCCAGGGAGCCTCCTCAGACTGGTGTTAACCAGCTGCTGCGAGCACAGGGCTTCGCCTCGGAATCTTGTCAAAATCAGACCATCAGGCATGACAGGATTCTCCACAGAGGATGGTGGAATGGTGGGATGCGGGTATTTCTGCAAAGTAACCCCTCCTCAACTGCAGCTAATCAGAGATACTAGGTTATATAACATTTGACATCTCTCTCTCCCTCTTTCTCTCTCTCTCTTCTTTCTTTCTTTCATTGTTTCTCTCTTTTTTCTTTCCTTTTTTCTTTCTCTTTCTCTAAACATATTAAATAGTAATTATGTGTACTTCATTTCCATAAGATTATGAAGCAAAGCCGCACACACACACGCACACACACACGCACACACACAATTGGACATACTGTTGATCTACTGCCAGGAGCTGCTACAATGTTATCCATGAGATTCTCAGTTTTAGATGCATCTGTCAATATGTGTGTGTATGTGTGTGTGTGTATGTGTATGTGTATGTGTGCGTGCGCATGTGTGTGTATTTAGCTCTGTTTGCATCCGTGCGCTTTATCTGTTTGCCTCCTTTTTTGCAATGGAAACAATCACTGCGCAGAAAATCGGGCAGCCTATTAATTTTATGCAAATATATGAAAATGACTGTGACACAGACCTCCATCCGCATTACTGCTATGCAAATGATGTTTGCTAAACAGGCATCCTAGCCAGGAATGGCACTGCAGCACCCCCCATCTCCAGAAACACACACACACACACACACACACACACACGTGCAAACACACACTGATCCCACCCCTATCCCGGACTCAAACACACATATCCACACACAAACACTGGTCCCTCCCCATATACAGTACCACACACACACACACACACACACATACACACACTAACAGTCTTTACAGTTATTGTGTTTGGAGGCTAAACTGGCAGGCGTAGTGTTAACTAACCTAGAAAGCTACTAGAGGTACAATGCCAAGCATTTGAATTGCTAAAGGACGCTTAACACAGTAGCCTACACTGGACCTAAGCCCAGAGATAAAAGCCGCAGTGAGGTATTCTTTAGGATTGGACACACTCAGGTCAAGTGGCTGTGCACACACACACACACACATACACACACGCACGGACGCACACACACACACACACACACATACGCACACACATGCACACACACACACGCACACACACACACACAGGCATGCCTTTTTAGTGTTATTGTGGAGTCAGATGGATGGATTCAGAGAAGGAGAGGAGAGGAAGAGGAGGCACATGGTGCTTTGTCTTTCTTTGCCTCTCCCCAATCCCTTTTTCCGGGTGTTCCTCCCCTGAGGAGATTGTACCGTCACGGGTGAGGCCTAGCTTCAAAAGCCAGAGATGAGTGAGAAAGAGAGTGTGTGTGTGTGTGTGTGTGTGTGTGTGTGTGTGTATGTGAGAACATTCTGTTTGTGTATGTGCTGGCACACATTTCTTTGTTTACAATTCATAAAAATATGATTGTTGACACATTGATGTGTAGTCATGGCTGCAGTCATGGTGCTATTTTATGAACTCTTACAGCTCGTAGTATCTCAATGCATTACAAAGCCTTGATTACTGATAATGTCAGCATTGATGTCATTATGGCCACTTTCACTTCAGTGTTCAGTCTGTTATGCCTTTTGGGTACAGTCAGAGCTGTTTATACATGGAGTTTAGATGTAAAACCCTTTAAGTCAATTTGCAACTTTATTATCAGTTCGATTGGACGGTTTTTTAATTTCATTTATTTTTACTTGAAAATAAAAAGGTTATGCATCTGTCATCTTCATATGGTTATATAGGTCTATGTCAAAAGTTATGGCACTACAAATACTTTATGAATATAATAATACTACATATAGACACTGAAAGTTATTAAAGAAAGTAAACTTACCTAAGTGAATAAAGCTTATTTCATTTTTACTGTGCCTAGGTGGTGGCAGGAGCACTTCCATTGCTGCCCCCCTCTCTGTCCTGAAGCTTAGAGGTGAAAAAAATGGATTTGGATTTTTAGCGTGACTCACCCTCATGGCGTGAGTGACTAATGCTCTTAGCCCCACACCCTGCAGCAGACACAGCGAACAGGGCACTTTGAATCAGCAGAAGGTGGATTGTTTGGGTGTGTGAGTGCACTTGTACACACTCCCCCAAAAGCCTCAGCCTCTCAGCAAAGGGACAGTGCTCCATTTTGATGGGTACCTCTAGTCAGAAGCTTTCTCATGGGGGTATTCTAAAAGATTCTAAGGGTACGCCTACATTACAAATGAAATTTCTCTGTCCGTTCACTGTTTTGTTGTTGTTGTTGTTTTTAAGGTTAATAAAGTTTTCTGAGAGTCTTTGTAGGTCAATTAACAGTCATAGCATAAAGTAGAAATATCTTGAACCGCAAAAACCTCTGAAGTTTCACTTTGACCGCATCACCCAGTTTGTCTTCAGTTTACAGTATTTGGGTCTACCTTACACATTAATTGCACCTTATAACTCACAGGTCTGGAAAATCCTACCACCTTTTTTAAAACGAATTGCTACATTTTCCACACCGGCAGTTACATTTACCCCCCAGTACTCCTCACACAGCCACCCTGGAAAGCGCTCTGTGTTCCAGGCACGTTGGGTGCTCTAGTGCTCTGTGTAGTCTTGTGGGATTGTCTGAATCGTCTGAAGTTCTCTGCAGCTTTCCCCCGGTTGGTTCCTTTAGCACTCAGAGGGAGAGACTCCCCAGCCTGCGTAGCCCCGGGGCTTTGTGTGTGTGTGTGTGTGTGTGTGTGTGAGGGGGGGTTGTGTGTGTGTGCTGGGCTGTTCTCAAGCACTCAGTGCCACTGACATTGTGTTAAGGACTATTAGAGCTGAGCCAAGAGGTTGGCTTAAAAAAAATGGTGTGTGTGTGTGTGTGTAGGTATGTGTGTGTTTATGTGAGTGTATGTGTTGTTGTGTGCAAGTGTATATGTGTGTGTGCATAGGAGTGTGTGCAAGTGTATGTGTGTTGGTGTAGATGTGTGTGTGTGTGTGTGTGTGTGTGTGTGTGTGTGTGTAGTTGAGGGGGGAGCATGGGATTTGAGCAGATTTCTTTAGAGGGGGGCACAGGGTGGGGGCTTAGCTGTGTAGCTGTTCCTGGTTGCGGGGGCAGGGGGGGGGGTCTGTGGGTCTGTGGGTTGTCATGGCAGTGTGAGGAGCGAGGGGGTTGGCCGGTGGCGTGTGACGGACAGGTCTGTGTGTTGCCTGTGACACGGTGCATTGAGAGAGACAGAGTGGCCCTGCAGCAAGGCCTCCAGCAC
>CM059276.1:15372848-15430348 GCA_030347295.1 Setipinna tenuifilis | reverse complement strand
GAGATAGGGACAGAGAGCGAGACAGAAAGAGAAGGAGGGAGAGAGCAAAAGAGCATAAGAGAGTGAGAGAAAGAGAGAGAGAGAGACAAAGAATGTGTGTGTGAGAGAGAGCGAGAGAACGATAGAGCGCCAGAGAAAGAGAGAGCGAGTGTGAGGGTGCTCATTGAGTAAAAGGTGGGCTATGGAGCTTGGCAGGTGCAGACAAACCTGCCTGGCCTAGGAGGGAGGGCAGCCTGCAGGCCCACTGGGAGCTGAGGAGACAGAACAGCAATTTCCAGACAGAGAGCCATACGTGGAAACAAATTCAACTGGAATATATCAGAGATTGGGAGCATTGCTTTCAGATGGAAGAGCCTCCTCACACACCTCTCTGGAGAGAGTGAGGAGTTGGATTCCATCAAAAGAGCTGCAGGAAAAAGCCCAGGAAAAAAAAAAACTCAGACTGAACGAGAGTCAGCACTAGTTTATGTTAGAGTTAATGCAGTGATTCATCACTAAACCGTGGGCAACATATACTCCTAGTACGCACAACACAATCGCACACATACACACACACACACACACATGTGGACACACACACATACTGTGTTATGTGCGTGTTGGCACATCCATGTGCATATTAGCCTTTCTGTCCTCAGTGTATGCTCTGGGGGGGGCTACAATGCATCATGTTCATGCCTGAAAAATGTTCTCTTTTATCCAGACCCAAGTGAGAAAAAAATATAAAATAGAATTCCTTTTATTGTCACTATACACATGTGGAGTGAGATAAAAAACAGTTCCTTTTTCATTGCAAACATAAAAATAGAGGTAAAGCCACTGCTACTGTCAAGTTAGCACTAAGCTAACTGATCCGAACATCAGGTAGCACGGAGGAAGATGATGGGTGTGTCTGTGTAACGATCCCCCCTGCTTCATGTGAACTTCTGGGCACAGGTGTGCCGCTAAGGGGGTGGGGTGGGGTGGGGTGGGGGAAGTTAGATTAGGATGATTCAGGGGGCCCAGAGCTTCACAGCTTAATCCTCCGCTTACCTCACACGTCGCTCGGACGCCACCTCTTCCCTGCTCCCTGGCTGTTGTTGCTACGCTACCGTCAGCAGGACCCAGCATGCTCTTTGGCATGAAGACAAGAGAAAAAGCACAGGAAAAAAAAAACCTTTTACAATACACTGCTAATTCCAATATGTGTGCAATCACTGCTCGCATCCACCAAGCAAGGGGATTGAAGGGGACAAATGCAGAGAGAGAGAGAGAGAGAGAAAGAGAGAGAGAGAGAGAGAGAGAAGAGTAGAAAAGGAAGGAATTGAGATGGTCTGTAATAGGCCAGTGCAGGCAGCCATGGGGATTTGTGACGAGCTGCATCCACTTGGAACCAGCAATTTGAATCTTCAGTGTAAATTGGCCCTAAGAGTGAAAGAGCAAGAGAGCGAGAGAGAGAGAGAGAGACAGACAGAAAAAGGGGTGGAGGAGATATCTGAAGATCCCCCTCTCTTCCCATGCGCTAATTTGTTTGTTTGTGGCTTTAATCAAAGGCATTATCAATAGAATCGGCAGCCATTTGCTCTGCAGACTGCATGGTGAGAAATTAGGCAGTGGAATCAATCACCGGTTGCCACGGCAGCAGCCACCTGGCTAGATTGATAATTACCCCCCGACACGACAAGGAGACCCCCTGTACTGCTGCCGTGTCAGCTCTATCAGCTGGAGCAATCTGCCCCACCGTGCCCCACACCCGCTGTACTGATGTCTGGATATCTGTGTGTGTGTGTGTGTGTGTATGTGTGTGTGTGTGTGTGTTGCAACCCAATGTGTGTGTGTGTGTCTGTGTGTGTTTGTTACAACCCAGTGTGTGTCTGTGTGTTTGTATTTGTGTGTGTGTGTGTGTGTGTGTGTGTGTGCGTGCGTTGCGTATGTTCTTATGCATATGAATATCTATGTGCACCAGCGTGTGTTTGTGTGTGTGCATGTATGTCCTCCTATGTTCATGAGTAAGTGCTAAACAAATCACAAATGAGGCACTTCCTTAATAACACTGCAAAAAGTACTGAGTATGGTGCTGTTCCCACACCGTGCTGTCTGGGCCCCGTTGTCATGGCTGCCCCCTACTTATGTGTGTCATGGTTTACAGAGGATCAATGCTGTTGTGTGTGCTGTGTGATCATAATGACAAATGAGTTTCATTTCCTTCTTTCACTAAAACGTAGCCTTCTATAACCAAATTCAGACTTACCCTATATGTTTGGGGTATAGCCTTTCTCACTGGGGATGGTTGTATCTAATTGGAATAGACTTTGGGTTAATTCTGAAACCACTGGACCATCCTTTAAAGGAATACACCACCCTCAGGTGAAATTGAGTATCTCCCCCTAGTCCATAGGGTTGGATAAGTGAGCAGAAGCGTTTTCTAGCAGACCCAGCCATTGTCCGAATCTGGCAGCACTGATCTTAGCTTAGCTAAGCATAGTCGCTGTAATCTAGTGTAATCAAATTGTGACAAAAGTGAATCAATTCACTCGAAAAATAAATTTTGTGCAGTAGTGAGGTAAGCAGTGAGATTGTTACAGTGTTTAGAAGTTTGTTTTCTCATATTCTGAGTAAAAACGGTTATCTGTGGTGTCTGTTATGGTGTCTTTGCGTCTTTCAGCGATGCTTTGCCTGTGCATTGCCTGTGCTTCCGCAGAATATAGTCCCCCATCTAAATGCTGCTTGGTCAATCCCTTCGTGTTGTATTGCATTGTAATTTGTACTCAATCTGAATGCACAGGTCACGGGAAGTAATTACAAAAAATTCAAGTGAATTGATTCACTTCTGCCACAAATTGCTAGTTGGCAACACTAGATTACATTGACTACTAAGATCGACTGCTAAGCTAAGCTAAGGTCAGTGCTGCCAGCTTCAGACAATGGCTGGGTCTGCTTACTTATCTAACTGTAGGGACTGCAGGGAAAGACTCAATTTAACCTGTGGGTGGCGTATTTCTTTAACCACTCTGCATGGACCCCTATAGGAGTGCTATGCTGTCTACTTCCCTTTCTAGTTATGCAAGCTGGTATGTCAGGCTCTTCTCAAACCCTCCTTCCAGTGAGGCAACCATATTTTTCCTCTCAATGAATAACATCACTCATCTTTCTTGCCATTGCCTTCCATTGATTCATCGGCCCATCAGTTCATCTCACAAACCGCATTTCCAGACTCCAATCCCAAGGCAAGCTGAGCTATGAGATGAATACGCAGACAGAGGCATGCTAACTATCTTCAACTGCATGCTCTTTTTCTTTCTCTCGACTTCCTCTCTCTCTCTCTGGCTTTCTCTCTGTATCTGTCTGTCTCTCACTTTCTTTCTCTTGCTTTCTGTATCGGTTTCTCTTCTATTGCTCTCTCTCCCTCCCTCTCTTCCTCTCTCTCTCTTCCTCTCTTCCTCTCTCTGCTTTCTTTAAGCGCTTCTCTGACTCTGACTGCCAAAGAAAATCAATTGTGAATCAGCGAGGTTGGTTCTCTTGTTTCTCTCTGTCTCTGTCTCTCCCTTATTCGACGTGCCTCTGCCGCATATGATTGGAGGGACATGAGGGAAAGTGACAGATGTTAAATGTTTCTGAATTTCACACTGCATACA
Source organism: Setipinna tenuifilis (assembly GCA_030347295.1). NCBI lineage: Eukaryota > Metazoa > Chordata > Actinopteri > Clupeiformes > Engraulidae > Setipinna > Setipinna tenuifilis. The sequence continues at coordinate 15,426,734 of CM059276.1, read as the reverse complement.
CACACACACACACACGCACACACACGCACACACACGCACACACTTACTTGCTGACTATAATACACACAAAATGAGTCTAAGGTGCATTCAGTTGTGCAAAACCCAATAAATTTCCAACATCTTCCCTCATACCACCCCCCTGTCTCTCTCTCTCTCCTTCTCTCTCTCTCTTTCTCTCTCTCACACACACACACACACACACACATTTTAAAATGTGCAGAGTGATGTATTGTAGGCCCTAGTGTCCAGAGCCTCCACACCATAACACAGCTATCTGACACACAGCAAGCCAAGCATGTCTTCAACAAGAGCACCCCATATTGGGAGTTTAATTTCAATGTCATTTTTTTTCTGTTCTACTGCATCCTTTCAAAGGATGCACTGAAACTGCAACAAAAATGCCAATCATTATCGCAGTCTTCGTGTGTTTTATGAAACATCAACAAACACTTTGTTCCTGGTGCGCTGACTGCTGTACTTTTGGATGCTGGATGCGAAGACAGTTCTGACAAGCTTTTGAAGCAATTTGAGAGGCAAAGACTGCAATGCTGACACACAAATTCACAGCAAGCCTTCTGTGTGTGTGTGTGTGTGTGTCTGTGTCTGCATGGAGGGGGCGGTGTCAAGAGTGTATGCATGTGTTCATGTGTACATTTGACACGTGTCTACCTGTGTCTACATGTGTGTGTGTGTGTGTGTGTCTGAACTTGCTTCTTGTCAACATCAGTTTTACTACACGCCTTCTAGAAGATTAATTCTGTACATGATGCAATCCTTTGCACCACAGTATTTACAAACAGATCTGTTTTTTGGTAACACTTAATTTTAACGTTCCTGTTACATCAATTAGGTACTGTGTAAAAAAGTGTATATTAACAATATTAATATGTACTTATCTGTACCACAGGATTATGATTAGAGTTGGGCATGTACAGTGTAAGTACATACTATTACATGTTGTTACATGTAGATACACTAAAAAATGAACCATAAAATAAAATGTTACCCTTTTCTTTTTGGAGAAATGAGACAACAGTAGCAACACCACTGCCTCCCAAGCAGCATCTCTAAGTGTAGCCTGCTAGCTCCAAGCCTTGACTGCAGAGCAAGAACAGATACATGTATGGCCGTTACCATGGTTGCACCCATCTTGGCTGCTTCAGGACAGAGCTTGTCATTGATGTTGATTGAAATGATTTGACATTGTATTCTGTAATTGCACTCTGCACGTTTGTGAAACGGTCTAGTGTTCCCTGTAGGCCTGTAAGTTATAGATTATATGCTCCCTCTTCACAACAACTCATATATAAACAGGCTCACACATGACTCTGTCAATACCAGATACTGTCACTCAGCTGCATATCCGCATACACACATAAGTGTAAGTAAAGTTCAAACCATACACACAGATATGGTTACACTGCCCTTTTCACCCAAGCTTCAACCAGGGTCTAACCCTAGTTGAATTTCTGTCTGAAAAGGTTAACTGAGGTTATTGGACTTGGTTTTGGTGACCCATGGGTCTCATCAGGGTTAATTTCGATGTGAATGCTTTATCCTGGGTTGGTTATTATTTGTGCTATTTAACTTGATAGGTCTGCATTATGGTAACATCACAACGCATGTAAACACTGGCCAAACTACTAGGTTGACTGATATCTGTCTTTTTTTGTCTACAGTCACTTGTAGCATTAACCTGCAATTCTTTCTCCTTGGCTCCCCTCTAAATGGAAGCGCACATTGTATTGTAACTGTTGTAGCCTTGCAAGGATGTGAGTTTACAAGAAGAAAATAATGTTTCATCGATGGCTGTGAACCTTCAGTGACCACATGTGTCCTTACACGCGGAGCGATGACGCACACAACTTCCGCTGGCTTCAGTTACATTTCTAGGCTGTGAGTGGGTTGAGTGACCATCACTCCTGGCCGCTGACCTTGGTCCTATTGGAACAGTCATGACAAGGAATCAACGGATATGGACCGCACTGATGTAGATGGACAAACAAAAATTGAACATGGGTCACCCTGGGTGACCCTTGGCCAACCTTGGTCATTGGTATGAAAGAGGTATTAGTTGATGTGTGTGTGTGTGTGTGTGTGTGTGCCTTGAGTACTAGTGTGCATTTCTGAATATCTGTGTGTTTGTCTGTGTGTGAGTGTATGTGTCCTTGCATTCGTGCACACATACGTTTGCTTGTGTGTCTGTATCTGTGTCTTTTTGCATTGAATACAACAGTGAATTTGTGAACGCCTGTGTGCGTGCGTGTGTGTGTGTGCATGAGTGTGTAGGTGTGTGTGTACATGTGCTCGTGTGTGTGTGTTTGTGTGTGTGTGTGTGTGTGTGTGTGTGTGTGCGTGTGTGCGCATATGCATGTGCATATGTGTGCATGCACACCTGTGTGTGTATGAGTACAACCCTCTGTATATGAAGCACAGGGAAACTCCAACCCAGGTGCTCCTTCCCCCATGCTGTGCCACTGTGGAGCATTACCATGCCATGCTGACTGTGTGAGGCAAATGTGCTAACGTGACTTCATTTCCAATCATTAATCAGGATTTCACACCTTTAGTGCTCCATAAAAAGGTTATTTACCTAATGGATAAAAAGGGCAAAATGAATTAGTCACTGAGGGCTGAGCATGAGGCTGGAGAGCCGACACAAAGGGGCCCTCCCTTGGCACAGCCACTGACTGACTGCTCTTCTGCTTAACACTGGGTTAGGGCTTTAAAGAGCAGAGGCAACATCACACACACACACACGCACACATGCATGCATGCACGCACACACACACACACACACACACACACACACACACACACACACACACACACACACACACACGTGCACACAAACATAGTCATACACACATGTGTGAGCACACAAATACAAACACACACAGACACACACAGGCACTCACAGAGAAAGACACACACACACACACACACACACACACACACACACACCATTATATTCAAATGTAATTGCACACAATTGCATTTATATACAAAGGAAACTATGAATCTGCAAAATCCGAAAATGAGCAAAACTCACCTTCCTTTTATCATCATCATCATCATCATTATTATTCTCATCATCATCATCACCACTGCAAACAAACACAAGCAAATGTGACCATCGTTCCATAGCTGGTTGTGTACTGTTCTTTAGTCTTTCTTTTCCCATCACTACTGCAGTGTGGACTATGAACAGTACGATAACAGCGTTGATTACTGCACCGCTGTCACATTATTTATATGTAAAGCACAGAGGATTGGCACTTCATTAATTATTGTACTTTTGCCGACATAAACGCCTGCATTGTGCATTTTCATTGTTGCAATTTATGATTTTTTTAATGACTACGCGCTGTCTTCCTGATAGTCAATTCTTGCTGTGCGTGTGTCACCAGAATGGTGTCACCAGGGCTGTGTATTCAACCGGTGTGTGTAATTAGGTGTGGGTTCATGCCACCCCATTGGACAACTAAATGGGTTTCTTATCTATCAGGCATCTGATTGTGTGTAAATGTGTGTGTGAGTGTGGGTGTCTCACTGTGTGTGTGTGTGGGAGAGGAGTGTATGCATGTGGATGCATGTGTGTATGGGGGGGGGGGGGGGTATTATGTGGTGTGTATGAGTGTTTGGGTGGGTGCATGTATGTGGTGAGTGTGTGTATGTGTTTAAAGTGTGTGTGTAAGTGTGCAGGGAGGTGAGGAGGTTGTTGTATGTGTGTTTCCTGAATGGCTGCAGTGTTAATGAGTGATGGTGTATCAGCAGGAGGGTGTCAATTGTGTTGAATATAATGAAAGAAGAGGGGAAGAGCTTTTTAATTACCCTAAATGCCAGTGTGATGAGTGAAGGGAGACAGAGAGGAAAGGGCTGTGTGTGTGTGTGTGTGTGTGTGTGTGTGTGTGTGTGTGTGTGTGTGTGCGTGTGTGTTCATGGAGGAATGGGGCAAGAGCAGCCACAGAGACAAGGCTGAGTCACACACAGTTCATTCAAACACACACACATACACACATGCTGTACACACACAGATGCACAAAACATACAAACACACGTGCATGGGTGCATGCACAGTTGCACAAGCGGCTGCGCAGACAGACCCAGACCGAGACCCACACATACACACACACACACACACACACACACACACACACACACACACACACACACACACACACACACACACGAGATTTGTGGCAGTTTAAAAAGTACCTTTGAGAAGCAGCCATTAGATTCACATATTTAGTGCTCACTATTGATGACGCCAATAAGGATGATGATGATAATGATGATGATAATGATGATGGCTTTGATGATGATGAAATTGGTGTTGATGACGGAAGCAATGACAATGATGATGATGATGTGATGCAGGAGGATGATGTGAAGGAGGAAGAGTAGGATAATAACGATGATGAAGATATAATGGCCAGAGAGTGAAGGGGTTTGGTGGACGCGGTAGATGGATGGGGATAGATGTCCACTGTGTCCACAATACCCTGAAGATGCTTTGCGGAAATGGGTTAAAGATCCCTTATGTGAGCTATATATGGCAGATACAGACACAGACTGAGACTCACACACACACACACACACACACACACGCACACACGCACAAGCGCATGCACGCGCACACACACACACACACGTGCAAACATACATACTCACACTTCATAAACAACTTGACTGACGAGTTTTGAATACGTGTCTTTACTTCCAGTATGAACAATGTGCCTGATTGTGAAAGTGGTGCAGGGGTTGGTGGATAGATTGAATCCTTACTGTTCTGTGAATCTCCTCTCCTTTCCCCTCCACTCATCTCCTCTCCTCTCTCTGCTCCACTCATCTTTTCACTTCTCCTCTCCTCTGCCCTGGCCTTTACCCATCTCTCCTCTCCTCTCTGCTCTTCTCTTCTCTCTTCTCATCCACTTTTCTCTCATCCTCTCCCATCTTCTCTTCCCTCTACTCCTCCTTTTCCTGTCCTCTCCTCTCATTTCCTTTTCTTTACTTTCCTTCACTCTGCTCTCCTCCAATCTCCTTTCCTCTCCTCTCCTCTCCTCTCCTCTCTCCTCCTTTCCTCTCTTCTCCTCTCCCCTCCCCTCCATTCCCTCCTTTCAGAGAGCCTCTCTACACTCCAGCAGCCGCTCTGATATGACGTGTCTGACAGGGATTTCACACATCCCAGTAAGGGTGCTCAGCCAGACAGAGAGCAGAAGAGAGAGAGAAGGAGAGAGAGAGAGAGGGAAGGAGAGAGAGAGGGAGGAGAGATAGTCAGCATGAAAGGCAGAACGAGAAAGAGGGGTCAGAGATACACATGAAGGGAGAGACATGGAGAGGAGGATGGGAGAAAGGGAAGAGTGATTGTAGTAGAGTGAGAGAGTGAACATGAGAGAGAAAACGAGTGTATGTGTGTGTGTATGAGAGAAAGAGAAAGGGGATTGCAAGTGAGAGAGAGGAAAAAAGGACATACATTTTCAGAGGAGGGGGGGGGCAAAGAAGGGGTAAAAAAAGGAGATAGGGAGCAAGAGGAGGGGAGAGAGAGGGGTGTGTGGAGCATTAAGACGGGGCTTTGTAATTTCCTGTTAGCGGCGTAGGGGCTGACAGCTTCCTGCCTGCCCGTTTGAGGCGCGGTGTGTGTGAAGGGCCTGTCAGTGACACCCTCGTGACACTAATCTCCCTGCTCACCTGGGCCAGCCCTGCCACACAACAACACGGATGCCCAGCCTCAGCCTCAGCCTCTGTCTCCGTCTCTGTCTCTGCCTCTCTCATCATCACAGGACCACAGGCACTACAACTTCATTACAGCAGCTCTCCCTCCCGCTCTCCCTTTCTACTCCTCTCCCTCTCTAGATGTGTCTTTAGGGCATGTGTCTTTCCTCACTCTCTTATTTTATTTTCTCTGTCTTTCTCTGTCATTCCTCCTCTTTTTTTTGGCGTGCTGTCTATGTGTGTCTACTTTTTACGGTCTCCCTCTGTTTCTTTCCAAGCATACATAAAGGCCACTCAATTCTCATATATTCTCAGGCACTCAAGCAATACTCTCCCAGAAATCTTTTCTTTGGTTGAGTGGGCAGATAAGCCCTCAGGGACCTCTAACTTTTATCTACTGTTTGACCCTAGACAAACACAGACACAGATGCAGACACAGACACACACAGACACACACACAAACACAGACACACACACGCACATACACATGCACACATACAGATGCAAACATGCACACAAACCTACAGACAAACCCACACACATTTTCTCTCTCTCTCTCTCTCTCTCTCTCTCTCTCTCTCTCTCTCTCTCACACACACACACACACAGACACACACACACACATGCACACACACACACACACAGACACATGCACACACAGACTGGTAACAAAAAAATGTTCCGCTTACTGTCCGCCTCCAGCTCAACGCACCCCCGCTCTCTCTCCCGCACGCTCTGGCGGCCCCCGTGTCTCGGTGTATTGTTTTGGCTGCCGTAGTGCCAGCAGCCCCGCCGGCGCTCTCCAGGCCAGAAAGCCGGCCGCCTCGTCCGTCTCGGGCTTCTCAGCGCGCTCCGCAGCCGAAAGGTCAGATCTCGGCACAGTGTGTCAAAAGCAGTTTATTCATCAAACCCTCCTGGAGCGGCGTGTCGTGCCACACAGTCCCTCTCCCACTCCATCTCCTCCTAATGCACTTCTGTGGCTGGACACAGAGACCCACACACAGGCACCACAGGCCTGGGGGATGCAACATGATACCCGGAAGAATAAATAGATAGATAGTTAGATAGTTAGATAGACAGACAGACAGACAGACAGACAGACAGACAGACAGACAGATAGACAGATAGATAGATAGATAGATAGATAGATAGATAGACAGATAGATAGATAGATAGATAGATAGATAGATAGATAGATAGATAGATAGATAGATAGATAGATAGATAACAAGTGTGTGGAGTTCTTAAAAGGTCACTGAAGGTAGAAGGTAGCTGAAGAAACTCAAACATGACCACAAACATAAACAAACACAGTATCCTCCAGCATTGCTGATAGATACACACATTAGGAGCAGTGGGTAATGACCAGCTGTTGGGGATTGAATGTTATGTTCAAGGGCACTTCAGCAGGGGCTAAGGGCGAGGGCGAGTGCTGGTCATTCACTAGCACCATTACTGTAAGTGAAGTCAGGACAAGACTACACTTACCCAGGAACTGGCTGTTAGCATTAATCATAACCAAACATCTGACTTGGTCATGACTCCTTCAAAGTATCTTTTGGCTCATCAACACAGCTGCAAAATTGAACTTCAAATCATTGGAACTCTAGATAGTTTAACAACCCAATTTCCCAGCAGCACTTTACTTGGATAGTATGCCTACACAGACTTGATGGTTACAGATTGCTTATTGAACTCAGCGTCAGACTAATGATTCACTTAACGTCACCTTAACCAAACCTAACCCCTGACCCTAACCTTAAATGCAGTCATTATGATTAATTAAGTTTCCACAGACATGTTATTTATAATCTGAGCATCTGTTGATAGTGTATCTAGACTATCTTAGTAAACCACTTCCTGTGGTTAGTCATGCACTGCAATATGGTTCATTGCACATCTACGTGAGAACAAATGTGAACAAGATACTCATATGAAGAGCCAGAACAAAGGACAAAACTGATGACTGTGAAATATTCCAATCTGTTCGAGCACACTGTATTTGGTTATTAGTGGAGTTAATCATTGAGTGGTGCTCACTTCAGAGCCTGGGCTGTTTAGGTGCAGGAGGACTTGGGCTGGAGGCTCTGTATGCAGGCAGCAGAGGCATGGTGAGGCATCGGCAGCCTTGACCTTGGACGCTGTGCTGTGAAAACAGCCTTGTGTTTTTCCCAGAGTTAATTTGATGAAGCCTCATTTGGTGTATTGGTATGCTGCATCAATACTGTAATAAGTCATGACACACATATACACATGCATTCACACACACACACACTCACACTAACAAACACAGACACACCCACACACATCACACACCACACACACACACATACACACTGACACATGCACAATCACAGACATGCACGCACACACGTACACATGCACGCACAGACGTACACATGCATCTACACACACACACAAGCACACACAAGCACACACAAACATGTGCATATGCATGCAAAAACAAACACTGCTTTCTATGTCGTAGACACTAGGACACATTGGAACTACTTACAAATGCACGCACACACACGCAGACACACATGCATACACACACACACACACACGCACACACATACAAATGCTGAACTATAGAGCATACACACCTCCCACATCATGCCAGATTCAGGCAGCAACACTTCAGCTTATAGACAAATTCATGCAGCTTACAGACGAACACTTCCCACGCTATTCATAGCAGAAATTAAATCATTACAAAACTCAAGTCTAACAGCATAATACCACCCGGCATTGAACACACACAAAGTCTGACTGTTGGATGTGTCAGCTACAAGTGCTGTTTTAGTGATGGCCCTCTGACCCCGCCCACTTCAATACTTTTAATCAAGAGCCGCTGTCATTCGTCTTGTCTCCTGTCATTCACTTGGAGGACCCGAGTTCCTTTTGGTAGCCGTACATCAATGCCTGCTTTTGCAGAGAGAGAGAGAGAGAGAGAGATAGAGATGAAAAACCAGATTAACTTAGTTTTTTTTTCACCTTAATCAGTCAAAAGATTTTGTCTTCAGAGGAGGCCATCCAAGGAGGCTATCTGCTGGCTGCTATTTGATCATGCGTACGGTTTCCTCCACACACAGCACAAATTGGGGCCACGATGCACTACCCACCCGCCCGCCCGCCTGCCTGCCTGCCTGCCTGCCAGCCAGTGGATTTTTGCCAAATGACTAACATTTCTTTCGCCTTTAAACATCTTAAACCTGTTTTACCTTCATAAAAAAAGAGAGAAATCCCTCTACCCTCAGCTCCCTTCTCTCATCCCAAATAGAGAATCCTAAGACTTTGAACTGCCATTTTGGCTGGCGAAGACTAAAAACATCAAACACTTGTCTGCGTTGTTTAAAGAGCTGGCTGGGATTTGCTAGGATTTGCTTCTGTCAAGAAGCATTGCAAGGGTCAGGCCAGAGATAGCAAGTCAGTTCCATATCTGGTGTAGCAGGAAGACTTTAGCCACACAGCGCCCTCAGCTAAAGAGACATGAAAAAGACAGTCTGACACTTGGGGTTTTTAGCAGGTGCAGCCGGGTAGGAAGGCAGGCATCTCATGATTTGCAGTGGGTGTGTGTGTGTGTGTGTGTGTGTGTGTGTGTGTGGGGTGGGGGGTTGAACTGTGGCTCCTTGAGAGGAAGCATACGTTTATTCGGCACTTCATCCCGCAGAGTGTGCAATTAAATCAACTGCGTCAAGATTTGCGAGGTAATTTATATAACTCGTGTGTCAAATGTGAGATTTTTGCCCCCAGGGAGTTTAGACTCCTGTAGAGTTGGCTGCTTGCTTTGTCAAAGAGTCATTGGATTGTCACCCCACCACCACCACCAGCAGCAGCACCACCTCCTATTAAACTGCTTCACATTTGTTGCTGCCATATTCCGTGTGACAGAATAAAGAAATAATTACAGCAAGACTTTTTTGTCTGTCTGTACACTTCTCAAGATTTTTTTCGCTCTCTTTTTCTTCCTTTTCTTTGCTTAAACTTTAGAGCCTGATTTGGTTTTCTTACCCTGGGGACAGGCTTTTTTTCTGACCATCTCAGGCACGAGAGCTTTAGTGAAAACATCCGATTTATCTCCTTCTGTTTACTCAGGCATTAGCCGTGGACCGCTATAGAGTGTGATAGTCTCTCAGAGGTCCTCTGAGGCCCCGATGACCCTTCGTGCAGAAGATTTGTTTCCCTAGCAGAGAGGGAGAGAAAGAAAGGGGGACAGAGATGGAAAAGAAGAGGGGGAGGGGTTTGTGTGTGTGTGTGTGTGTGTGTGTGTGACCATGCATGTGTGTATGTGTTTTATCGGTGTATGAGTATGTTTGTGTGTATGTGTGTGCAGGTGTATATGTCTGTGTATGTGTGCGTACTTTTTCATGTGTGTGTGTGCATGTGTGTGTGTGTTTGTGTGAGTGTGCGTGTATTTATGCGTTTTGGGTGTACATGTGTGCAGGTGTATATGTCTGTGCCTGTGTGTGTACTTTCGTGTATGTGTGTGTATGTGTGTATGTGTGTGTGTGTGTGTGTATGTGTGTGTGTGTGTGTGTGTGTGTGTTTATGAGTGTGTGTGTGTGTGTGTGTGTGTGTGTGTGTGTGTGTGTGTGTGCGCGCGCACAGGTGTGTGTGTGTATCTACAGCATGTGAGAGACATGGGAAAGCAGGAGGAGGAGGTGAGAGAGTATGTGGGAGTGATGGTCTAGGAGCACAGCATGATTCCCCTGTAGCAGAAAAAGTAGGAGAGAGAGAGAGAGAGAGAGAGAGAGAGAGAGACAGAGAGAGAAAAAGAGGGAAAGGGAGAGCACAACCTCTGCGAGTCAATAGGCACAAACACTGAGGGGGCTTAGCCATAAATCCCTGGTGTTTTTAGAGAAAAAGTGGCTTTTAATACAGCGCAGCTGAGAGGGACAGCACAGGCCTGCAGGGGCCGAGGAAACCCCTCAGAGACCGTGACACTGAAAGCAGCACGATGAACGGCAATACCACCACTGCCTGTGCAAGCCAAGGCAGTCTGCCTACACGAAATATGAACACTACCTGTGAAGGCAGTGGAAGTTTGGATGCACGAACAGACATTTCTGTAGAACCTCATTAAAGGATATTGGAGGAACATGACATAGGAAAGGAAAGTATGGCAATGAAAATATCATTCCAGCACTCTGGGTAGCAGCTGTCTGACATTTTGTTGAATGTTTGGATAAAAATTCATGAAGCATATATTATTTGTATAATTGCAACTGTGTACGTGTGTGTGTGTATGTGTTTGTGTGCTTGTCTGAGTGTGAAATTCTGGCATTTGAGCAACGCAGTGCTTACTCTAAATCCCAGTCATTTTAGCTAGCACAGCATCATTACTGAGTCTTTGCTGGTGGTGTGTGTGTTGGAGCAGTTCTGTCAGAGGCTAACACTGTTGAGGCTCAAGTTAACAGTGGGGTTTCTGGGAGTGTGTGTGTGGGGGGGGGGGGGGGGGGGGGTCATTTAAGAGTCAGTCTGTGATGGGCACCCACTCGGCTGAGTGCAACAGCCCAGGAGAGCGTCCTTACAGAATGTCGATATCCCCGTCGTTAAACAGCAGCCACACTTTCCTTCCAGCAGGCCACAGGCATGGTGATGGACCCGGCAACCAGCCAGTCAGCCAGCCAGCCAGCCAGCCAGGCCTGTATGTGTGTGTGTGTGTGTGTGTGTGTGTCTGTGTGTGTGTGTGTGTGTGTGTGTCTGTGTGTGTGTGTGTGTCTGTGTGTGTGTCTGTGTGTGTGTGTGTGTGTGTGTGTGTGTGTGTGTGTGTGTGTGTGTGTGTGTGTATGTGTGTGTGTATGTGTGTGTGTATGTGTGTGTGTGTGTGTGTGTGTATGTGTGTGTGTATGTGTGTGTGTGTGTGCGTGTGTGTGTGTGTGTGTGTGTGTGTGTGTGTGTCTGTGTGTGTGTGTGTGTGTGTGTGTGTGCGTGTAGACTCACATTTCTCACGCCTCCCTGTCTTAGAGGTCCCTCATGTCCTAATCAAAGTGTGCTGTGCAGACACCACAAAGACCCAGAGCACTCCTATGGGGACCACCCCACTACATGCACAGACACATGCTCACACACACGCATCCTCATACACACACACACACACACACACACACGTCCACGCAGAAACAGTAAGACAGAGAAAGAGAGCAAAAAAATGGATGCATTAACTCTTGTTCTGCTTCCCCTTCTCAATCCCCCATCACTTTCTTCTCATTTTGTCTCTTTCATACTCTACGCACACACACACACACACACACACACACACACACACACACACACACACACACACACACACACTCCACATACACTTGGATGGCCATATATTTCTTGACTATCACAGTCATGTCTACCACCATGTGTCAGTATAATGGCATCCCGAGCCTAACTGTGCTGTATTGAGAAACGTTTCTCTTCCTGGGGGTGTGGACTCTGCTGAAATTTGAAAAGATTGGATCTGCCTTTAGCCAAACATGAACATGAAGAAAGCTACAAAGCTTTCCGGAAACTAACAGACTAACAACACACAGTCACGAACACTTGCTGTGTGCATTGATTTGGCTAGGAAAGATTCTGCCTACAACCAGCCATTTCAATGAGACCTGTGCCAGACCCTCTGTACAAAACGAACTGAAGTACGAGGGGCTGGTTTACCATGCTAGACCATGTGCAGACATCAGAACCTGCAGAAACTCACTTCAGAGAGGTCAACAGCGCACCTCCCTCCACCACCATAGTAGAACACATGATAGAAAAACATATTGTTTATCAAAAACTGAATAGCTCAATTAGAGACAGAGGTTGTCTATTATGTTCGAAAAACACTACACCGGACTGTCATTCTCACTCTCCCTCACCCCGCCTGTCTCCTTGTCACTTCTTGTATCTGTCACTTGTCCTAACTAGGCCTATGCAGTCGTCTTCGACTGCTAAAGGTATATCCCCGAAACGCGATGCTTCAAAGCCCCCAACATTCATACTGTATTTCATTGAATCTACCCTAGAACATTGAAACACCAAATCTGGGACAAATCCATCCAACTGGTCAGAAGTTATGGGCCAAACCAAAATTCAGCCATCTTGAATTCAGCCATCTTGAAAGTGTTGGCCTCCAAACTCGAATAAGTTCATGAACCTACCCTAGAGCATTAACACACCAAATCTGGGAGAAATCCATCCACCCAGTCAGAAGTTATGGGCCAAACAAAAATTCGGCCATCTTGAATTCAGCCATCTTGAAAGTGTTGACCTCCAAACTCGAATCAGTTCATGAACCTGCCCTAGAGCATTCACCCAAAAAATCTGGGACAAATCCAAACATCCGTTCAAAAGTTATCGCGTTAACACGAAAGACCTTACGCGGCGGACGCGGCGGCGGACGCGGCGGCGGACGCGGCGGCGGACGCGGCGGCGGACGCGGCGGCGGACGCGGCGGCGGACGCGGCGGCGGACGCGGCGGCGGACGCGGCGGCGGACGCGGCGGCGGACGCGGCGGCGGACGCGGCGGCGGACGCGGCGGCGGACGCGGCGGCGGACGCGGCGGCGGACGCGGCGGCGGCGGCGCACGCAAAACCATTACATCCCCGACGCTCCGCGTTTCGGGGATATAATTAGCTAAAGAAAATAGTACAAGTTGCAGGAGATTTTGTATTACTTGCGGGCACGCGGAAGTCACTTTTTAAATGTGGGAGACTCCCAGAGGTCAGGGGAGACTTGGGATGTCTGTGTGTGTAAGCCATGGCTAGCCTATCTCCTAGACTGTGTGTGCCGTGTGTGGCTCATGAACTAGAAAGCTCTTATAGCTCAGCAGGGAGACAGCAGTGCCATCGTTTTTTTTTTTTTTCAAAAGATCTACAGAGAAGTAGGTTAAGCACGACCAGAGGCAGGCAAGTCTCATCAAGCCACTTTTTTAGACTACCGAAATAGCCAATGAAAGAGCAACTTAACAGATTACTATCATTAAACTTAGCACTGTTTTAAAGGTGTACAGTCTAAAAGTGATATAACTTAAGTTGTATCTTGCCATTTATTTGGTCAAAGTTTTAGGGTGATATTTCACCAGTCTTTGGACTGATGGACTAATAGCCAGTACCTCCTTCTTTGTATCTCTATATCTTTGTCTGTATCTTTGCCTCTTATGGACACAACAGCCCCTCCCCCCTTATTCACACACGCACGCACGCACGCACGCACGCACGCACGCACACACGCACACACACACACACACACACACACACACACACACACACACACACACACACACACCATCTGATAAGCTGTGCTTTATGGAAAACAGAGGGGGTATCAGCACTGTAGCTTTGATCAGATCAACCAGAGTAGAGAGGGTTGGTTGGGCTATTGCTGATGGTGGTAGTAGTAGTACAACAGCAGTAGTGGTGGGCTGATGAGCTGAAGCTCTTAGCCCAGGCATAGCTCTCCCTCCTGGGCTACCCTGTGCCTGAACCCGGCCCTGGGTCTCCCGCAGACCAGGCTCCCCCTTTCTAGTGTGAAATGAAGCAAGGTCAGCACACATGCGATTTGATGTATTAGATCAGTTTACAAGGCGACGTGACACACACGTGTGACAAAGGAGCGCCCGGGTCAGGTCACCATCGATCGCACGGGCTCTCACCCTGACAAATTTGATTTGGGTGCGGTGAGATTTTCACAAAGGGATCATAGAGTAATAATTAATAGGAAGATCTTTGGGTGATCTGGTCTTTGGCACGAGAAGCTGGACCACAGAGACAAGCAAAGCTGATATGAATGTCCAGGATGCTGAGAAAGAGAATAAGAGAGATGATTCAGGATGGGGGTTGGGGGTTAGGGGTTAGTATAAAAAAACGAGAACATAAAAGAAAAGGAAAATGATTTTTGTTCTTTGGAAGAGGAAGGAATACTCTGTTGTCTGATTTGTTACTGAAATTCATTTTTCATCTCTCTCTCCCTTTCATTTCTTCTTACATCAGAAGGAAAGCAACCCTCTTATGAGGTCGGGTCTCATTTTATTATAAATTGTATTTTTATATAATCTTCTCCTTTTGGAACGTGCTCCATTGTAACTGAGCAGAACAGCTTAAGGACAGCTTTCATTCGCTGTTGAAAATCTCTGTCTTCCCTTCTCTGTCTCTGTGTGTCTCTCTTTCTCTCTCTCTCTCACTCTGTCTCTCTCTCTCTTTCTCTCTCTATCTATCTCTCTCCCTCTCTCTCTCTCAGTTGTGCGATTGATGGATGCACCACAAGTGTGTAATTGAAATATCGTCGTAAATGGTTTTTCCCTAATATGAGCACTCACTGGCTTAAAAACTCACACAAGGATTTGCATATTTTAATTAAATTCCTTGAATTTCAAAATAATCTAAACTAGCTTGTCACTTTCAACATACTGGCATTAATTAATGAATGTTTGCCCTTGACTTGTCAGCACAGACTTGCATGTTTATTCATTATTTTGAAAACAGTTTTTTTTTCACCTCACCTCAAGAGGAGAAGGGAGAAGTGGAGGGCAAGATGTTGTAAGAGATATTTACTGACAAACAAAATCATCAGCATGCGAAGCATTTTCACTGAATTGCGAAATGTAAATTTTGTGCATCAAATTGATACAACTGCACAGACTGTTGCCCCAAGGAGGACTCGACCGTTTAATTACACCGTCTTCAAGAGACATTAGATTTTCTTGGAGGACTCGGACCAATCATGTGTGGCTGAAGTGGTTACCATGGCAGCCACGGGCTGGCCTCTGCATACATGCTGACTGTGCAGTGTTCGCCGCTGTTCGATTTTGTCACAGTCCGTGTGTGTGTGTGTGTGTGTGTGTGTGTGTGTGTGTGTGTGTGTGTGTGTGTGTGTTCCCGGACCCTGCATACACATTCCCTAGTTTCCGTTTGTTATCAAGCACATGACACAATCCTGCCATTACACAGCCACCTAGGATAGAAGCTGCACTCATTGATCAATTGACCTACATCGATCACACCAATCAATTAGGATCAATTTGGGTATTTGCAGTAGAATAATGCAGTGGTTCTAACGTGAATGGGCTATGTATGTGCTCTGTGTTAGTGTTCATTCTGAGTGTGATGGTTTGTTGATATTAGTGTGAGAGACTCTCTCCCCCTCTCTCTTTTTCTGTGTGTGTGCATGTGTGTATTCACGTGTGTGTATGTGTGTTTGCTTTGCTAACATGTGGGCGATGCTCTAGGTTAGAAACCATCATAAATGGCACCCATGCGCTGATGGAAATGAAGCTAGTTAAGGTCATTTAGATTCTTTGGGCATTCATTCAGAATGACCCGCACTTTCCCCCCTTTCACTAAATTGCTCCACAAATGGATGTCAAAGGGAATTGTTTGGCTTTCTGCAGGCATGTATGAGAGTGCTGTGAGGAATACCCAATGACTCTCAGGTCTGCCAGCCGCATTGGAGAGAAAAAAAAAGGGGGGATGGGAGAAAGCTTGAGAGAGGAGGAAAGGGGAGAGAGAGGGACAGAGAGAAAAATGGGTGTGGGGGGGGGGGGGGGTTGAAGGGGCAAAACCAGCCAGTGTTGGGTCAATTAGTATTCATAAGTCACAAATAGAACCATGGCTTCGGCCTGATACCAATTATACTTGATCATTTAATCAATTACAGTTAGTTAGTATAACTGTGGCTAAATAGAAAATTAACTGCGACGTTTTGAACATTGTGCGTCGCACTGCCTTTTCATCAGTGACCACATCAGCGAATGTTAATTCCCTCATCAGGTGGAACGTGAAGGCTAATGTCTCGCCGTGGCTCAGTCCAGCCCGCTCACCCTTGCCGTGTTATTAAATCACCTCGGAAACGAGGCGACCGCGATGTCTTATCTGCGTTGACCAGTGTTGCCGCGGCACTCAACTTGCAGCTCGCTAGGCTCTCTCTATGGTCTCTGGTCTCTCTCTATCTCTTTCCTTCTCTCTCTCTTTCTCTCTCACTGGCTCATGGACAGGTTTATATTTCCTGCAAGCCACCTCCCCCAACCAAACCCCTCCCCCTCAGAGAAAACCACTACCTCCCCCCACCTTTCCTTACACACACACACACACACACACACACACACACACGGTCAACTCCCTCCCCCAGCCTACTGGTCTCATTAGTCTCTTTTGACTGTTTTTTGATAAAATGCCATCGGATCAGCAGCAGGTAATGGGCTGCATTGATTGGCTGTGGTCTTCTCCTGGGACAGGTTTTGAGTCGGAGAGTGGCGTTGCACATGAGTGTTTGGGATGGGGGGTTTCCGTATGTGTGTGTGTGTGGGTGGGTGGGTGTGTGCGAGCATATGTGTGTGTGAGTGTGTGTATGTATGCTTGTGTGTGTGTGTGTGTGTGTGTATGCATGTCTGTGCATGTGAGCGTGTGTGTCTGTGTGTGCCTGTGTGTTTAAATCTGTGTGTGGGTGACAGTCAATGTGAAATGAAATATTGACCACCTTGTGTATCTGCAATGTCGATATGGGATTTCCATAAAATGTGATAGATCTTGAGTTCTGACTAAACCCAAAGCCAAAATGTTCCTATTCATGCCTTTTGCGTAAAATAATAGTAAAGGTGTATATATGCCATACATATATGATAAAATGCTAAGGAATGATTTATATTTTTAGACAAGTGTG
The DNA here is from genome assembly GCA_030347295.1 of Setipinna tenuifilis. Classification (NCBI taxonomy): domain Eukaryota; kingdom Metazoa; phylum Chordata; class Actinopteri; order Clupeiformes; family Engraulidae; genus Setipinna; species Setipinna tenuifilis. The sequence goes on along the minus strand of CM059276.1, from coordinate 15,409,388 downwards.
TGAAGGATGCTTCATTCTGCATAATTAGGTCAGTCATACCATTTTCAGTCCTTCGTGTGCATATTAGACAGATATGGGTTAATTCTTTAAAATATTACACCTGTAATTTTTTTTCCTAAGGGCAGTCCTGTCTTACTCGTTTCAATCTGATTGATATAAATGTTTCACAACTGTGAGCAGAGCTATTTAAAAAATTAAAAATTGCACAGCTCAACATTCACTCATGTTGAAAGCTATAGCTTTGGTTTGATTTCTGATGCATAAAATGAGGAGGTTTTTGATTTAGGTCTGCATCCCTTGTAATAAATCATAATTTCAACGTTAATTATGTCCAGCAAATGTACAGACATGTCTCCTTTTATTATCGTTGGTGTCCATGATAAATATCAGCCAGTGTATAGTGTTCACAGGCAAAAAGAGAACATATACAAGGAGAGAAAGAGAGGAGAGAAGAAGAAAAAAAAACACTGTTTTCGCTCACACAAAAGCCTTAATAGACAAGCACCAGCCAAATGTGGGAAACATTTGCACAAGAATTTTGTCCGCCTTGGTGGCTTGTTAGTCCTATTTCCAAATATATTCAGTCTAATTAACTTCATAAGAGTGGAGGCTTGCCATGCCAGCCCTGTAGCCTGTTATCTGAAAGGTGTCATTAGGGAAGGCTTTGTTTTGCTAGCCTCATTAGCATCGCCACTGTGACCTCTTTTACATCAACGATATGTGCAGCACACACTTTTGCACACACATACACACACACACACAAAATACACCCAAGAGTGTGACTACAGCACTAGTGTGTTAGCACTCCCCCTCAAAGTGTGATGACAACCAAGCTTAGTGAGTGTTAGCTCGCTACATTTGTTTTCCCAGCTCCGGTTTTTCCCCCAGACTGTGTTGTAATTAAGGCTATGGCAACGGGGCTACGCATACAGCTTACTTCTGCAGTTTGACAGGAAGTCTATTATGAGATACCATCAACACCTGGGGACGCTATAAAACAAGTTCCACCGTACGCTCCTCTTTTGTCAATACAGCTGATAGGCCATCTGGGTTTCACTCTCTTGGCATAGCAGACATAATTATGAACCACTAACTTCAACCGGGCATCAGTGAGACTCTGACAGTGTCCCAAAGTATTAAAGCCACAGAGAGGCGCTGAGATGTCAGAAAGTGAGAGAGACATGAGAGAGACAGAATGAGTCTAATAGCTGCAGGTTGTCACAGAAATGCGACAGAATTATGGCAGGTAAATGATGCTGTATTGCACAGAATCTCCACTGAGTCTCTATCTGCAAAACAAACTTCCACTCCATTACCTGGATTTGAAGACACCTCTTTGGAGCATCAAAAAACATGACAGTGACTACAGTGTACCATTCACTCAAGCTCTATTACTACCCAATGCTACTGTTCTGCAATTGAGAGATAAAGTGAGTAACTATGACGTGGACTACCAGCCCTAGCACTGTATCCAAAAGCAAAACAAAAACTTCTTGACCTTTCCATTCTTCCCCTTCAGAGTGCACTAAAAATCTGTTCTAAATTTTCCTGCAATTTATGCCAATGATTCATTCACTCTCAACCAACAGAGGTCTTTCTAGGGTGAAGCGTTTGGCTTGGAGAGTCTCTGATTAGTGGAAATAGCCCCAAAGTAGTGCTTTGGTTTTGTTGTTCAATGCTTCTGAATAGCTGAAAGAATGTTCTGGAATGGAGTGTACTATTTCTAGCCCAAGACTGTAGGCCTTATGAATGGCGGAGGGGAGGAGCGGCAGTGGGCAAAGTGTGGACTAGCCACCTGTAGCCTCGCTGTAATTAGGATAAATGCACAAATGTGTGGAGGATAAACATGTTAAAATATTTACTCAGATGTGAGCGTGCCTTGGCTCTATTGGCAGCATCCCCGAAAAAAAGAAAGAGGATTGGGGGGGTGGGTGGTGGAAAGGAAAAACGAGGCACGTGTCTGGGTAGACAGAGCTATTGTTTAGATTACCCAAGCTGTTAGGCAGTGTGGTCGCCTCTAGGGCGATTCGTTTGGGCACTCTTCCGTTGGCGAACCCTTCTGTCTAAGCTGTTCCGCCATCTCTGTCTCTCCATCACTGTCCACCCGAACATGTCCAACACCACACACCATGCCCTAAACCAACCCACCTGACTAACCCCTTACACACACATACACACACACACACACACACACACACCAGGGACTGTCACACAGAAAAACACACACATACACATCTACACACAAACACACACACACACACTCTAAAAGGGAAATCACAGCTCAGTGGGCTACACTGTCAGGATTACATTTGCTTTCCCTAAACAAGCCCTCCCCTCTCGACCACACACACACTCACACAGTCACCCACACCTTCACATACACACACACACACACACACACACACACACACACGGACATGCTCTCACACGTACATACACTCCACCTGCCAGCCAACTCCCCCCTCCCTCCTTGCCCGCTCCCCTGCAGTTGCTTTACAGTAATGAATTGTTCACAGGTGCTGTTGATGAGCCTCAGTGTATCTCCGTGGTGATGGGGGCTCGCCAAATGCAGGCCAAGTGGAAAAGAACAGATGCACTCGGCAGCCAGGCTCTCTCTTTCTCTCTCTCCTTCTCTCTCTCTCTTTCTCTCACTCTTTTTCTCTCTCTCTCTCCATTTCTCTCAGTCTGTCTCTCACTCTTTCTGTCTACCCCCCACCCACACTCTTTCAGTCTCAGTCAGTCTGTTCTCCTTCCAATCTCTGCCCCCATCCACACACAACACACACACACACACACACACACACACAAACACACACAAAGCCTAGTCTAATGATAGTCATTACACTTGCATGGCCTTAATAGCCAAAACACTTGGGGTGAGGAGGGGGGGTTGGTGTGCTGTGGAACACTGAGGTAAAGACTGCAGAGGGGATGAAATAAGAGGGGATGGGAGAGGTGTGTGTGTGTGTGTGTGTGGGGGGGGGGGTGTTGGGGTTGTGGTAGTGGTGGTTGGACAGATGGGTCTGATTTGAGGGATGTGGGGGGTGTTCGGTGGAGATGGGGATGGGGATGCGGATGGTGTTGGAATGGAATGTCTCTCGTCTGCGACTGCTCGCCCCACAGCCGTGATGATGGAGGGTGTGGAGATTGCTCCGTGGCGTTCGCCCACGGCGCACAGCCTGCCTGCCTGCACATCTCAGCACACTCGCGTACACAAATTGATATGAATTCATGGCATAATTTGTGTAGAGATGTGTCATCCTAGACAACATTCTGTGCCGAGAGAGAGAGAGAGAGAGAGAGAGAGAGAGAGAGAGGGAGAGAGAGGCAGAGAGAGGCAGAGAGAGGGCAGGTGGCTGGCGTGTTTACCTTTGAAAAAGGTCAAAGGTAATCGATGCAGTAAATAACGCAAAGCTGGCTCTCCATTTCTTTTCCTTTTTTTTTGTCAGCTCCCTGCCACCCTCCTTCCCATGCAGGCTGGATGTCTGACTGTTGGGTGTGTATATGTGTGTGTGTGCGTGTGTCAATGTGTGTGTGTGTGTGTGTACATGTGTGTGTGTTTGTGTGTGTGTGTGTGGATGGAGAAGGGCAGTTGGGATGTGTGGAGAGTGGGGGAGGAGGAGGAGGAGGAGGAGAGGAGAGAAGAGGACGGGCGCTTGGTCGCTGGCTGGCTTGCTTGCTTGCTTTCTGTGAGTAATAGCAGTGTAAAGAGCTGTCACTTCCTCAGTCCCTGTGCGCTCCCCCTGGGCCTAAAGGTTATTTTCCGGTGTGCAGCTAAAGCGCTCATTATTCATCCGCGCTCCCCCTCCGTGCCTTCTTTTTCCATGGATAACCTCCCTTCTTCTTCAAATGCAAGCCCCGGCCAGCGAGCAGCGGTGAGCAGCGGGCAGGTAATTCACGATTCAGGAGAGCCGACAAATCGGCCGCGGCTCACCCTCTAAAGAGCCATCTCGGCGGCCCTCTTAGGCCCAGCCCTAGCCCAAGCACCCACGCTGGGAGGGGGAAAAAAGAGGTGGAAGTCATTTCGCATTAGCATAGGGCTGCACCAGGGGCTGACAGGACCTCAAATTGTTCGGCGGGGCATTTGTCGGCATACGGGAAAGGGAAAGGAGATGTCGAACATTTCGCCCGAGACAAAAGAAACGCTGTGCAGAGTGAACAGAGGAACCGCTAAAAAAAAATGAGCACACAAGCTGCGGTTTATGGTTATTTCTAAAGTGTGTTATTGAATATAACATCCAGTGTATTACCACACACATCCATTCTGTATTCTATGTCGGAGCAGTATTCAAACAAAAGTTATTTTTCTTCAAAATGTTACTGAATAAATGCATAAGTCACATATGAGCAAGGCTAGTTTGCTCAGATAATATCCCTTTCCATAAGGTGCTATTTTGTTTGTTTGTTCAGTGTTATGGCCTTGCAGGGATTTGAGTATAGAGGGCCCCAGAAAACAGGCACATGGCTGCTGGCCTAGCTCTATTTAGCTAGCTCGTCCCAGTAGAGCCATTCTCCAAACGGGGACATTTGGAATCTCACTCACCCATACCAAATCCACCCTGCGCCTTTATACAGTCTCCATCGGACAATACGTGCTGCTTGGAATGAGGCTATTTCAAAAAGATTGGTCAATGACCCTTTTAAAAGGCCTCTCCTGCTGTGTGTGTATACACACACATGCTGCATTATTAATGCACAGAAACAAGCGGGGCCTACCACATTAATAAGTAAAATCCGCAAAGCCCCAAACTCCACTCGGTTCATTTATCAGCCCTCTAAACACACTTTCATGGAATTGTCAATATTTTATCATTTAATCACTGCTCAGGCTGTTAATTAATTAAAATTTTAATTTCATTTGGCATCCTTTGAGGTCAGACCAGGGATGGCGAGCCTCGTTTTCTCACAATTAACACTTATACCTAAATGAATTCTAAATGAATCCAACTCGCTTAATGCATCTTAGAGAATGAGCATACTCCCACCAACTACTATCTGTTTAGTAGAGGAGCTTTAAGGACACTAGAAATGCTGAGTAGGGAGTATTGGGACATGCAATTATATTTCTTCAGGAAGTAATGGTGCTGGAAGACATTGCTGTTGGTGTGGGTAATGGATTCCCTTTCACACTGACAGTGATTTCTCTATCTTTATTCTTTTCCTCGTTAATTATGTGCGAGCTATTTTAAATATGACGGTACATGCTTTTGAATGACATGGCATATTTCTATCAAACTGAGCTACACTGACACCATTCAGTTAGGATCTGCTTTTATGGCTACTATTAAATTTGCCTGTTTTAATTTCTCTTTAGCTGACTACTTCCCTCACTTTAATTGTTCTATCAGGAATGACCTTGATTAGGCTTCAAGGTGGCTAAAACTCTGCCAGGCTTTTGTGGCATATTTGCAAGACCCTCAGGGGCAGAAGCCCAGTAAAAAGACATTTACAGTAAGAATACAGTAAGTTAACTTTTGCTTGCACAAGGCCTGTAAGTCTGCCTCTACTTCCTGTGCCAAGATGCCCCAATCATTGCTGAATGGTTTAGCATTTTTCTTTGCAACCCTTTTTCCCCCCATTCTCTGTAATCATAAATAAACAGAGAAAAACTAAGATACACACAAACACACACTATATATTTACTTACCATTTCAGTGAGCGTGCTCAGAGCCCAGATGCTAGGGTGACACACGCTGGCGAACCCATTCCTTGGCTGTCGCGAGGGCATCTGCGCTACACTGGCGCGGTTCAGCTCAATTAGCCTGCAGGGAGAGGACAGGGGCAGTGAGAGAGAGTGAGAGAGTGTGTGTGTATGTGTGTGAGAGAGAGAGAGAGAGAGAGAGAGAGAGAGAGAGAGAGAGAGAGAGAGAGAGAGAGAGATGGGGGGATTGTGGGGGACTGACGGCTGCCAAGTCTCTCCCTCCTCTCTTCTCACCCTTCTCTGGCTCTCCTACAGGGGCCTCTCATCATATCAGTGGCTGGGCTTTGTGCATCATTTGCCTGCCCTGTCTGTTTGTAAATAAGCTGTCTGGAAAATTAGCGGGGCTAGGCGAGCGCTACTCACTGCTGCAGACCTTCACGCCCATTAGCCAGCTTTGTTTTAGCAACACAAATGTAACAACAAACAGAACAAAATGAACAATTCTGAGGTATGAAGCGTGATTCATATTCTTGTGATAGGAGCATGATATGTAGGCATGCCACAGACACTGCTAATTTTTAAAAATTAAAACCCTTGGCCCACCATAAAAGGCGTATGAGTGTGAAAGCGATGGCGTTGGTGGCGCTGTGCCAATTTTAGCGAGGCGAGGCGACAGGCAGGAGGAGGCAGAAAGCCCGCAGACCCAATAAATTACGGGGCCTTCGGAGGCTCCGTCTGCATTAATGGAAGGTGGAGGGGTAGTCTCTCCGCTTCTCAGCGAGATGAAGAGGATGAGAAATAACTCTGGACAGCTTCTCAACATTACTTCAGCTCCCGGAGAGTTTTCTTGCCTTCGATTCCCCAGACCACCATCCCCCATCCAACAACCCCCCACCACCACGTCTTCCTGTCATCGGGAGGTTTGGACAGTGGCGGCGGCTGTCTCGATGCTACGGCCAGCTTTGCTGATTGGGAAGGGTCACTGGTGCTGCTGCACATGCTACCGTTAATGAGACATATTCTCAGCACAGGCTTCTGTATGTGGGGAGGAAATGACTAGTTACTCCCCGAAGACAAACACTAGACCTGCATAGCCAAAGGCAGCTAAAATATCCTATGGTATCTGTTTTACTAGTACTAAAAAACAGTTTTAAGACCATTTTATGAAATGGGTGTCTGACTAAATGTTTTGATAGAGTGTACCCTGGCACTGAAATGGCTTTACTACTGCTAGCCTTGAAAGCAAGCTACTTGAGATCTGCAATATACATTCTGATAGATAGATGAACATTATTTTGGGGAATTTCACAGCAATGAAAAGGTTATTCACATCCCTTGAGAAGTGCATGTAAAGAGTTTTAAACACTCAGTTGTTGTGCAGAGGTGATGGTACTTTTAGGTATTTTTATATTGGGCTACACATCAAAGGAAATAAGTTCTATTTTGTGGCCTTTTGAAAGTACGGTTTCGTATTTGATGTAAAAAAGTAATTTGATTGTTGTGACTGTTGAAAAACATTCACCGTGTGTGCGTGTGTTTTGTCTGATAACAGAGCCGAATCACCTAAATCAGTGGTCCCCAACCTTTTTATCACCGCGGACCGGTGAACGCGCTTGACAATTTTACTGCGGCCCGGGGGGGGGGGGGGGGGGGGGGGGGGTCGTTCTCAGAGCGCGCTGACTCGTGACTGGTCGCTATTTTAACGTTTACTTTAAATATACCTTCAAAATAAGATACAGATGCGCCAGATACATTTATAAATAAAATTTTATTTTCATTCCTTCAACATTCAACAATATTTCAACATTCCGACGTTCAAACATAACGTCAAATCAATGGGACCCCTGCGCTTGTTTCTCTGCAATGAGACGGCCCCATCTGGGAGTGATAGCAGACATTGACACCCGAAGTGTGTTGCTTGTTATGCCTAGTCTACTCCGTTGTTTTGTTTTTGTTGCCGTCACTGCAGAAAACCCCGCTTCACAAAGATAGGATGTCGGAAATGGCAACAGGGTTTTCACTGCTGTGGCGGCGATCTCAGGGTATTCTGCCATGACTTTAATCCAGAACACCGGCAGAGTTGATGTCTCAAACAGTCTTTTAAGGCCGCCGTCATTTGTGATCTCCAACAGTTGGTCTTCTTCTTGCACAGACATGCAGAGTTCAGCTGGCTTGTTGACGAATGGGTCACGGATCCATTCCTTGCCAGTTCGTGGGTCTTTTGCGGTTGGGAATGTCGCACAGGTACGCCAGTTTTGTGACCCAATCCTCGTCACTGAAATGCGCTGCCAGCGGTGACTCCTTTTCTGAGAGAAATCTTTGCAGCGGCTCTCGTAATTCAAACACTCTGACCAGCGATTTCCCTCGGGATAACCATCTTATTTCGGTGTATAGGTGCTCCGCATCCATCTCCTCACAAAGCTGCTCAAACAGGCGCGAGTTAAGGGCTTGTGCTTTGACGTTGTTAATAACTTTAACAACATCATTCAATCGTCAATTTGGAATAGTTTTCCACCAACTGATATGGTAATGGTAGAGCTTTTGTTTAGCGGGTTGAGTCGAAGCGTCTGTTTTTTTGTCTCATGACGAAACGTTCCATATTGATTATTCCTTGCGCGGCCCGGTAGCAATTGCTCCGCGGCCCGGTACCGGTCCGCGGCCCGGTGGTTGGGGACCACTGACCTAAATCATTATCCTGCAATAAAACTAGAAAGCCTAATTAAAAAATAAGTCATTTTGTTTTCATAAAAAATCTAATGTTTGACTACAGCATGGCTTCCAAACTAGAAATATAGGCTATTATTCAGGATATACAATAGAATTCCTACCCAGAAATGTTCATTATTACTCAAAGTCAGCTCCATAATTTAAATGTATACTAGCAATCATGTTTCCCGATGGCCCACTCCCAGTTCAGCTATCAACTTGACAGTTAAAGAGTGAAGATCCCATTGTTGAAACTCTACTTGATGGGTAATCATAAGAAATTAACAAGGACAATTGAAAGCAAGAAAATTAGTACAAATAGACTTAGTCTGCATGCCATTCAAAGATAATAGCCAAGGGGAGCTATTTGACAAGTAGCATACAGCTGATAAGTGCAACCGGAAAGTTGCAAAATCAACGTGACAAGTCTATTTCTAGATAAAGGTTATAAATGGTCCATCCTAAACCAACAGTTTTCAACACCAATGTTTGTCTACGTCAACTTACAGTACTCATTTTGTAGCAGAAAGATTTTTAAGCGCTAATATTCAAGGTACCGTGAGAAAAATGACTGTGTTGCAGTGACCAAACTCGCCGTTTTTTTTCCCCCACAGTACTCACCAGTAACGCTTTTTCAACACACAAACACATACACGCTAGGTAGCACGCCTACACAGCAGCCATGCCTACAGCGACATGTTCACATCTAGCGACACTGGGGTTGGGAAATAAAGACATGCAATAACACATGTTCACTCCGTTAAGGCATTTATTTAGTAACCAGCATAGCGAAGAGTGAAGTACCCACTGATTCAGCTTCATTATCCATCCATCGTTAGCAATAGCTTCACGTGCCAAACAATTACACTCACTTGGTAGCAAAAAGCAGTTATCTTCCGGTCCGTCAGCATACAGGTCCGATGGGGAAACAAGAGGCACGTCGTGGCATGATTCTTATCCTCTGGTCCGGAACAATGGAAAGGACCATTTTGGCACAGGGGGTAATATCTGGCTAATTAGCCAATTATGACTGTATACATCACATGTATTTTTGCCAGTGTTGTGTACGAAGCATGTATTGGTTTTCCAATGTATTTCAAAGTGTGCTACTATTTTGTATGATGATCATGGTGTGTGTTATGGAGGTTTTTGCTATGTGTTCCCCTATGTGAGCTCTGCCAATTATGTGATTGTGTGGGCTTTAAAAGAGGAGCAAAGCTCAGTGTTGAGCGAGTCTTGTTTGTGGAAGGATGCTCCTGTCAGCTTGCTATGAGGCTGTAGCAAAGTGAGTTTGTTGAAAAGTATTATGCTCTGTATTGTCTATTGAAGCTGGTTTATTTTTCTTATTTCATTTTTTGGTTTGCTACTTTTTAAAATTGCAGTGCACTGTAAATAAACCATCACCCATTAATCACTTTAAATTTCGAGTTGCCTACTCCATTTTATTTACCCTTTTGGTGTGCCCAGTCCTGCTGTGATGTGGGGAGTGGAGAAGCCTCTCATTCACATGCCACTTATTTGTATTTGTGAGAGGTGTTCATGTCAGCTATTTCTATTTGGTATATTGTAGCAGCCTCACTGATGGGTTATTGTGACATTGCTATGGCTATCAAAAACTAGGGTCAGCTTCTTTTTAGACAGTGTATTACGCTAGCAATGTTGCCATTTTTCCACAAAAGTTCTAAATCATGGTTAACTCTTGTCTAATGGAGAACATCAAATAGTAACGCTTGAAGGAGAAATGGAATAGTTGTCATTCTGCTAAGAAGCATGCATACTTGAAAGTACATCACAATTAAACATGGTTAATATTGATGTTTCACACACATGGTCTACACCTTTCAATTCAACCCTTTTTTTTAGTGTCTGTTAAATATGCCATGGTTATGGTTTGTAACCTTTCTGGTATCTCTAATGTTATTAACCAAAAAGCTGAAGAGATTCTAACAACCTAAAAATAGAATGCATACATTACAATGTAAGATTCTAAAATTCCACACTACAGGCGAGGGTTCCAGACGCTCTTCAGAACATTCATTTTAGTCACCTGAGTGATGCGGTACCTGCGGGTATGGGGCAACCACACAATGGACCTTTGGAACAATGTGTCTCAGAGTCATCCATTACACCATGTGCTGGCTGTTCTGGCATGGGGAGGCAGTCCCAGCATGCCTCCAGTGCCACAGCAGCACCTGTGTGCCAGCGGCACAACCCTGTCTGGGAGGGGAGGGGAGGTGGGGGGTGGGCGCAGTCAGACACACACACACACACACACACGTGCAGACTCACGGTGGTGCTGGGATTGCCCGCAAGCGCACAGCAGTGTGTGACGCTAATTAAACTCTTTTGGATGGAGTTGGTCATTAGTGGGGTTCCTCTAGTGTTTTCTTGTTTCTCTCTTTTGTGTGATCATGCATAAGCAATAGTGTGTGTGTGAGTCTGCGTATGTGTGTGTCTTTGTGTCTGTGTGTGATTGTGAGTAAGTGCACAAGTGTGTGTGTGTCTGTGTTCGTTACAATGAGTGTGTGTGTCCGTGTCCATGAGTGTGTGTGAACATGTTTCCGTTGTTTTTCTATCCTCCATTCTTCAGCTAAGTGGAGGAAGCCCATTAATCGTGAAGGTGATGCCTGTCTGCGTCAGAGATGCTAGCCCCCTCAGCTTGTCAGCAGGACCCTGATGGCTGTGTGCTCAAGTGTGGAGCACTCATCATGGGCAATTAAGGACACGTGAGGGGGGGCGGGGACTGTCCGAGCTGTGTCCTTGAGAAAAGAGAGATGGAAGCGATGGGAGACATGGGAAGACATGGATAGGGCTCTGTGTGATGCTAAAGGCTAACAGTGTTTAGCTTAAACACACATCAGATGTGAGTGTCAGAGGCTACGTAAAATATAGAGACCCAACCTGTATTTTACACCTATAATGCCATTGTCGGACAAAAGCTGGGTGATAAAGTAATGATGTCTCTGCACCTTTGTTCAAATAGATTTTCACCGCAGGGTGATAATGACAGGTCGTTACTCAGTATTCAAAATTGCCATCATCCAGGGCTTTTTACCAATGGGATCTTTCATGGAGAGGGGAGTGTAGTCTTTCAACCTGGGCCATAATTCACATTCAGAGGGATGCGGCATGCATGATAAAAGAGTCTGGCTTTATAAGGGATAGAGATCTTTGCAGCTTGTAGTTAATGATTTCTTAATTTCATGTTCTGCCAGCCTGGAATGAATATCCTCTTAATATTTAATATGCCATGCCTTTACACATGACTTTAATATGAGATGGAAAGGAAAGACATACAAAGAAATACACTTTTGTGTTTTCAACACTGGCAAGCAGTGACCTTTGATGTAAGTATCTCAGTTTGGTTGCAACCACATACAAATGTGACAGTAATTAATAAATAATCACAATGATTCAATATGCAGCCGGATAGCCAGCAGAAATAAGCACAATGGTGGTGTGAGACTTTGAAGCTTGCATTGTTTTCACTGTATTTGGGGGGCTATTGTAAAACAAGTGCAGCCTTTTTCTTCTGAAAACAAAGAACATTGGGTTGTAGACACTAAATATTCTGTATGGTAAATGCCCCCTGCGGACACCAGCTCTACTGTGCAGTAGAAAAACAAAATTACGCATAAAAGCATTAGCCATGGCTTTAAAGAACCTCCCAGCCATTCTCTCGCTGTAGCACTTATTCCATTATTTTGATGCTTACATCCTTAACAAGCCTTTTAAATTACTAGCATAAATGGAGAGAGTCGGCAGGCCATCTTGATTCTCCCCTCAGATTCACCCATCTAGTTCAGTGGCCTTTAGAGCAGCAACCTCCAGCTGCGTTAGACAGTGCCGTCCATATGACACTTTCCCCACTGGAGATTAACCTATATCTGACAGCAATAGGCCAACATGCTCTCATTGTTATTGTTATATTTACTCCTTAGATGCTGCTAGTGGGGATGATTTGGGGGAGGTAATTAGAGGGGGAACAGCCTGCTATGTGGCTACTCTGACCCACTTACTTCTCTCCCTCTCTCTCTCTCTGTCTGTCTCTCTCTCTCTCTTTCTCTCTCTCTCTCTCTCATCTAACTCTTCTTTTTTACATATATACTCACTTACACACACACACACACACACACACACACACACACACACACACACACACACACACATACACACACAAACACACACACATACACATACAGGGTCTAATGAGTCTGAGATATGACTATGTTCTGCTGTGGAATTCCCTCACTGCCCTGTGCATGTGTAGTTCTTGTGGAGTCCTACATCCTTTAGACGAAGATTCATGTGCGGCCTTTTTCTTTTCCTCCTGTGAAGCTAAGAATCTCTTCTAATGATCTAACCATGGAAAACAAAACAAAGTGAGCGTGGACAGATTGTGTCCTCATTTGAATAATAATGAGAGTGAAATATGGTTGTATTATACTGAGATACTGTGCATCCAATTTCCATGTTGTATACCAACCCTCTGCTAACTTCTCTGCCTGTGTTATGGGTAGAAAACACAAAGCAGTGCTCACACACTTGCCCTAACTGCTGGACCATTTGTCATCAACTTCCCATGGTCCACTCTGGCACTGACACTGGGGGTTTCTAGTTCGGTCATATACTGCGGTGGGGTTTGGTACCAAATATGACAGGGAATTGACTTTGTGATCTGCTATAGCTGATGACCTTTGTTTACCTTTCTGTGCTCTCTTTCTCTTTCACCTAGGTGTTGTCAGCCTTTGGATAAGAACCACTGATATGGAAGCCAGACGTGGAGAAGTTGTGGTGAGTCTTCCTGTTCCTCTTCCTCCATTTCCTGCGCTGTGACCCATCTGTTAGGAATGTGTAGGTTCAGCTGGTTCCATCGCACCCAAGGGCAGGGCTATCACATGCTCCAATTATCTGCTCAGTGTTTTACCTACCAACTGTTTACGGTGATCTATGGTTATCTACAGTGGAAACTGGCTCAGTAGGCAAACATGTTGAACCCCAGGAATCTAGGGAACTATTTGTTTTCTATATCACATTCAAGCACAAATGTCACCTAAGCTGTCCTTACCCTGAATAGTAGTTCAACTGAGAGCTGAATTTCCAACCATTGCCATGTCAGGCCTCATGTCTCTCCTCCCTTCTCACTCTGGTCCTGCTGTTGCCGGCCAGGTCTATGGGCTAAAAGCTGTGTTTTCAGCTCTCCTTCATTTCCATACCTCTCAGTGTGTGTTTTTTCTCTTCTCCTCTATTTATAACTGAAGTAATGGGCACGAAGCCGGGGGCACTTTAAGGGAGTCACTGCTGTGATCCACAGAGTTAAGGTGAAACGGGGGCAAGTGCATTCAAATTGTGCTCTTGACATCAAAGAAACACACACTGTACCATGAATAATCAGCAGAATGAAAGAATGAATGGCTGCCACCTCTTCAACTGTCAATCAAGAGGGCCCCCCCCCCAGCTCCCATCACCTCTCACCCGCCTCCGCCCCCCTGTTGTTTGTTCCATACCTTGCAGCCCCTTCAGCCTTCCCTGATGGGATAATAAACTTGGACCAGACTTATGGATGGATGGATTATTTATTCTTTCTTTCTGTAGACTCTGTTACCTCTCTGTTACCAGTCAATAGGGCGGCGTACATAAAGTTCTTTGCAGAGGGTAATTAGAGAAGTGAGCCACCGTGGCGAAGAACTCATGACTGAAATACATCATGCCTAACTGAAATAGATTTCTATTGAGCTGAATGAGTCGGAGGTTAGGCGGCATGATATGCCTGTCATATAAATCTTTCATGGCTCATGGTGTGCTCATGACAGAGGCAAAGTCTGGTTCATCAGAGTGCGAAAGGTTATGTTTAACCACAGTGGTGATGAAACATCAATGAACACAACAGACATTAAAAATTGCTGATGTTGCATTATTCATTGCGAGCGAGCACAGCAAATGGGCTGGAATCTCTGACATTCTCCCTAAAAATAAAAACTCACAAGTCTACAAAAGTCAGGCTGCGAGCCTGCAAGGTCAATAGCATGTCACAACAATAACAAAAAAATGGCACCGTTAGGGGAGTATGTCATTTTTCATTCTACCGAAAATCTGCCTGACATCTCAGAGTTGATGCATCATATTTTGACATATCAAATAAACCGCATCAGAAGTTCTGTTTTGACAGAGCAAACACTTCACATTACGCACTGCAACTTCAAACAATAAGTTCGATGCATTTGTCTCCAAACTCTGATTTACCTTCCCGTCCACAACTGATTTTTGAAAGGTAGCTCTTTGATCCTGTCTGAAATAAAGCTATAACATCAATATTAAGTTGCTACTCAAAACAAAAGCAAGACAAAAAAATAAAATAATAAATAAAAAACACAGTTGGGTTGCTTGCTTAAGACTTTTGTCACCACAGCCTGTGGATGGGAATTGCTGTTGCTTGAGATTCGCAGGCAGGTTCCTACACAGAATACATTATGCTAAAACAGCATGGCAGAGGTACCCACATCCCTGGGAGATGTCTCCACATTGTTTTAATGAATCGAGATGGATTGTCTTCGGGCCATTTACCGCGCCAAAGCTGCGCTGTGATAAAAGAGTAAATACACATGACATTTTCCATGCCGCTCGGTCTTCTACCTACGAGCTATCGACTCTTCCCACGGGCAAGCCGCTACCTCTCACCCACACCCAAATTCACATCCCAAGTTCATAGTTTGTTATTTTCATCTGGAGATGGAGGAGGGGGATTTCCTGCCCTTTACATTCACTCCCATGATTTAGTCGGCTTGGCTTTGTGGACTGTACTGAGAACAGTGTGAGCGCTTGCACTGTGTGCGTAGTAGTGCTGTGAGGTTGGCCCACTTACCTACAGATCACTGCACTAGAGAGTGGGTGGTGTCGCAATTCACTTGCAGTGGTTTTCAAAGACAGGGAAGTTGTCCCTAAGGGAGGGACTAGGGTTGTGCTTTCCTCTTCTCCCATTGACCTGAATGGAAAAGCCTCACTGCTTAAGCTCTTACAGAATGGTAGATTGTCATACGGGCATATGTATAGTTGGTCCTGTTGAGTTGGACAGTTTATAAATCACCACGATCAGTGATGTTTTGTGTGGTATTCAGGAATCCTGAGAATGACTTACCCTTTTTTGAAGGCAATGTGATGCAAGGCAAGGCAGTTTTATTTATAGACCACATTTCGTACCAATGGCAGCTCAAGGTGCTTTACACAAAAAACTAAGCATTAACAATGTTATTAACACTCTCACATACACAAATACCAGTCAATAAAGTAGTGAATAATTTTAAAGTAAAAATAATAAAAATAAAAATGTATATAAATAAGATAACATTTTAGTAACGGTGTAGCATAGACAAAAAATAGCAGCTGGAAAACCTGAGACAATCACTGTACCAAGGACGATGTCAGAAAAAGCAGCAGAAAATATGTGAGTGTTAGTGCGGGTTTTATAGCTGTCAATGGAAGGTGCATTTCTAATTGAGGTGGAAAGCTGGTTCCACAGCCGAGCTGCATAAGAACTAAAGGCGGCTTCACCACATTTGGATCTGACAGTTGGCACTGATAACAGCAGTCTGTCTTGGGATATAAGAGGTCATGGGGGATGTAATAGGACTAGGCCTACAAGATAAATAGGCCACTCCTCAAAGGGTTAAAAACAAGGAGCAGCACTTTACAATAAGTCCTGTGACTAACTAGGAGCCAGTATAGGGTTTTGAGTAGGGGTGTGATGTGGTCTGATTTCTTGGCCTTCATGACTATATTTGCCACTGTATTTTGGATCAGCTGGAACTTGGAATGGTATTTTTCTTAGGTAGACCTGCAAGGAGACCATTACAGTAGTCAAGCTTGCTAGATATAGACACATATATGAGCTTCTCCAGATCCGGTTGTGTCATGAGACCTCTAAGTTTAGAAATATATAGTAAATGATGAAAGGCAGATTCAGAAACTGACTGTTAAATGTGAGGCCACTGCCAATTTGGCTCCAAGTATTTTTTTTTTTATTTTTTTTACAGTGGTCTTAACCTAGAACCCCTTATTATCAAGAGATAAGGCCTTCCCTCCTTATTACCAAATACAATCACTTCAGTTTTGTCTTTGTTCAATTGGAGGAAGTAAAGAAAAATGCCTTTTGAGTTGATCTCGTAACTGTTGTGTGGTCTCTCTCTCTCTCTAAAAAATATGTACAAAATGTATGCCCAAATTTATGTATTTCTATTCACATATACAGTATGGGTAGAACGCTCAGTAAGCACCTGCTTGTTGGCCCCCTTTTGACGTCACACAGCCTACTGATGTAGGTTCCTTTAGGTCAATGGTCATAACAGGTCAACACCGCTATCTACTGTCTCAGTAGAACTGTCATCACAGAGCAGGCAGCAAGGGAGGTAAAAATGGAAAGAAGAAGGTAAGAAAGAAACCACAGGAAGACAAAAAAACTCTAGTGTAGTTATTGACTTATTGACCAAATGTTCAACAAGACATGCATTTTTAGTACGTACGAATGCGGTGTGTAGCACAGGATGGACCTAGCTGCTTAGCCTCTGCCTGTCCGCATCGATGTTGTTGGACACGGCATCTATCTACCGTGCCTGTCACTCTGTATAGTTTTGTCTTGCTGTCATCTCATCCCCTCATTCCCTGATTCATTAATTCCTACACCTATCCATCCTTCTCTCACTGCACGTCTTTCGAGCTCCTCCTTGGCCAACGGCAGCAGTCAGACTCACCTTCGCAGCGCTGCTAGATGTACAATGACAAATGAGCTTTCAGCAGGAGGGAGGTTAGCACTGGCAGTCTCCCCATGCAGTCACTCACACACACACACATACACACACGCACACATGCACACACACACACCTACAGCCACACATTTCTCTCTTTCTCTATCGCTCTCTCTCTCACACACACATGCACACACACACACACACTCCCCCACACACACCTCCCTATGAGTCACAGCCTGGTCAGGGTTAGAGGAATCTCATTGCTGCATGAGAAGGTCTTCTTCAAAAATTCACCTCCAGACCGATCGATAGCTGTCTCTCAGCTCTGCATCTAACGGGATAATCAAGAAGGGGTGAGACGGGGAAGGTGAGTTGGGCATTTTGGTTCTCTGGCCCCACCCGTCAGCTCATCTCTATTCATTTCATTTAAGCTCGAAGCTTACGAGGCAGAAGGGTTGGAGATGGCTACTTTTGACAGGGCCATTCCACTGCAATGTCAACTCAATGGCCTCTACGTGATGTGATGAAACTAACCTTGGTATAAGAACACAAACCATGCCATTAAACCAGTATGAATAGTTATGAGCAAGAAGGAGCTGATGGAGCCTCTTAATATGTAGAGAGAAGAAGATATATATGACTCCTTGACATTAAAAAGCACACGCATGCTTTGCAGGCTTTTAGGTTTGGCATTTTTCATTCGGCATTTTTATTTGGCAAATTTATCGTGCTATACATGCCCTTTACACCATCCACTAAATGAACACAGGCATGAAATTATGAATAGTAGTCCTAATGAACAGTCACTTCCTGGTCATTATCATTCCTTGAGTTAGTTCCCATGGTTTATATTAGACTAGAAGCAGGTTCACTGCAGAACTCTTCCATGTAAACAGGCTGGACATTAAAATGGATCTTTTTAGCTAAGTAATGGGGAAGAGGGGAGTAAACAAATTGTACGTCTCTGTGTGTTTGGTACCCAGATGGTAACTTACCTATGAGACAGACCTGCCAGAGATACATGCCACTTCCCAGCTGGCACTGGGCTGTATTAGCCTGGCAAACCAGCCCCTCACTTCCAGCCCCAATGAAACTTCATTTCATTTTGTACAGAGGGTCTGGCTAAGGTTCCATTGACATGGTTTTCTCAGGCAGAATCTTGCCTAACCATTGAGCGAACAGAGGAAGTGTTTGTAAGCGATGACATTGAGTTGGTGTCCTACATTTGAAGTGTAGTGCGTAGGCAGGCTTAAAGCCAGACTAGTTGCATACATCAGGATCAGACATTAACGATTGGGTAAATGCAGATCCAATCATTTTAAACTTCAGCAGAAGAAAAATTCTCAATAGAGCTCATCCAGGCCCTCTGTACAAAATGAAATGAAGTATGAGGGGCTGGTTTACCAGGCTAGGGCTGCATGCCCCTTATAGTTATTGCATTACATTTAGCTGACGCTCCTATCCAGAGCAAATTACAGTTGTTTAGGTACAGGGTACAGTCCCTTGAGAAATGTGGGGTTAGATGCCTTGCTCAAAGGCACTTCAGCCATGGATGAGGCTACAGGAGATCATTCATTATTCACTCCCCCACCCACATACTTCCTACTGGTACAGGATTCAAACCAGCAACCTTCCAATCCCAAGACCAGCTCCTCAACCGGTAGGCCACAGCTGCCCCAGATTATTAGTAATCTTCTATGCAGTAATTTACAGTAATAGGGAATTTTGTAAACCAAACACTGGCAGCGTCACAAGTGTTTTCTGTGACTTTCCTGTGATGTTGTCTTGGCATGGCATGCTTGGACCAATCAGGACACTCAGTTGGTTGATCCTTTCAACAGTGTCAGCTCAGTTTGATCCTATATTTGTTTTTCTAAGTACTCAGTGTGTGTGTGTGTGTGTGTGTGTGTGTGTGTGTGTGTGTGTGTGTGTGTTTATGAGCACAAAGGCAGATAGGGGGGACAGGGGGGTGGTGGGGTTTGGGATTAAAATCATGGGCAGTAAACAGCTGTGCATAAACAAAAAACAATGAATCGTGTCGCCACTGAAAGTGGGAGAGAATGGTGGAAGAGGATAAGAAAAATAACAGGATAAATAGAAACACAGAAAGATGGACATAAAGGGGGAGAGAGAAGACAGAGAAAAAGACAGGGGGGCAGGAAAGAGACACAGACAGATAGAGAGAAGAGAGAGACAGAAAAACAGAGAGAAAAAGAGACACAGACACAGAGAATGAAGAAAGAAAGAAACAGAGAGATGAACTGTAGTGAGCATGTGGTGTTGATGCTTACATGGGAGGCAGGAGTATATGGGACAGTAGTGGGATATAGGCTACAGACAGACAAAGACACAAATGAAACACCTCCAAAAAGCAGAGGATAAAAAACAGAGAGCTAGAAAAAAGAAGAGGGCTACACGCATGGATAACAGGAAAGATGAAAGAAAACAGTAGAAGCACAACTGGACACCCCCCAAATAAATATATAAATAAATAAATATCATGGGAAAAGGGGGAGGAGAGGGAAAACTAGCAAGGGGATGGATTTTCTTTCTGTCCTCTCTTTGTTCAGATCAGAGGGACTGAGTCCACACGCCGCACACCAAATCCAGCAGATACTGCCCCCCCACACACATACTACACCACAGCGAGTTGGAGAGGAGAGGGAGAGGATGAAGCAGAGGGAGCGAGGGAAAAAAGGAAAGAAGGGAAAAAGGGAAGGAGGGAGGGGTGGAGATTTAGGGATGAGGGATGGGATGTTTTCTTCAAATACTCTCTACCCCTTTGCATTCTTAGATTTGGAGTGACTCTGACTGCAGCCACTTAGTGTGCCATATGTCAGGAGACGCTGGGTAAATCACCTCTCAGAGTTTGGCAGGTCTTTGATCTTTCATTCTAGCCAGACATGTGTGTGGGCACACACACACACACACACACACTGATGCAAACATGCTCATGCACACACACACACAGACACACACACAGACACACACACACACACACACACAATCTTGCAGATACTCAGTACAACATTTTCTTGTTTCTGGTCCTACTAGTTTAAAAAAAAATCTATACATCCTACATGATGGAGGATGAAGCAAATTGTCCAAGATTGGCCATGATGCAGGAGCTTTTTCCAGTCTGGAGTCCCCCAGCAGGGAGCCTCTCTCCTGGACTGTGCTAGCTAGCTCACCCCTGGAATGTGGAGCAGTGAGGGGGAACACCCCAGGTTGCTCCTGACTCATCCTCAGCCTCATAACCTTGATTAAGAGTGAAAAGACTCTGATGCCGTGGTGCTGCCTCTCGCCTTCTGACAGGCCGAGGTGAAATCAATACCCTGCATGATGGGGTGACTCACAGGGTTAAAATTAAACTGCCCCCCGCCACCCTCTTCACCAGCACCACCACCATACACCACCGTACACCATCGTACAGCCCTGTCACAATCACTAATCATTTCAGGAACAAAAGAGGCTGAGGGCTTTTTAATTATAGCCTGTTCACTGACAGGTACGTCCTGGTGAGAGAGAGAGTGTGTGTGTGTGTGTGTGTGTGTGTGTGTGTGTGTGTGTGTGTGTGTGTGTGTGGATGCTTACAGCAGCCAGTTGGTCAGCACCCTGTCCTCATTCTTTCCCAGTGCACTTGGCAAACTGAGCCAGCGCATTATGTGGGACACACACATACCCCGAGAACTGGCTTGGGTCTTTTGCTGTGGATATATTGATGTCACAGGAAGTCAAACGCCACTGTGACAGTGCATCAGCACTTTTACCCCAGCCTGTAAAGACAACCTACACATCTGACTCAAATTCATGGCACTCAACCCCCCCCTCCTCCTCTTTTTTTTATCTTCTTTTGCGCATCTTGGTTTTCGGTGCTGGAAGTCTCACTCTGTTACCCCGCCCACTCCTTGCGTTTTCCCCTGAAACCGAGAAATCAGGACAACTCGGCGGAGAACGGGTTAACGCACACCCGGGCTCGTGATTGGCTGTGGGATCCGTGGTTTTAGCCACCCTAAGAGAGAGGTAACTAGGCAACTTCAGCGGGAGCAGCGAAAGAAGGGAGCGAAAAGGGTCGAAAAGAAACGCAAAAAAATCCTGACACTCTTTGGCCGTGATGGGAAGGATGTAGTCCAGATTTGTCTATATGTCCCCGGAATGGGAAACTGGATTACGGTTTTAACAAGAACTGTATGGACCTCGGAGCGTCGGGATATAAAACTGGATTTTTTTTACTATGAGAAGTATGGGAACCGCTCAATCTCACATCAGTCTGAAGGTAGGTTTACAGCCGGAGCAGGTGCACATTGCGTTGGGCAGTGAAAGAGTCGTTTAAATAGAAATATTACATTAAATGACTCTGTGTTTCTTGTTGTATTTTACCGCTGTTAACTGTTGTATTCTGTGATCTGTTCCAATGGTCCACTGACAACATATGTCAGGAATAAGTCAATCAGTTACTATAGCACACTTTTTACAGTTATTAAGTTGTAGAAAAAACATTTTTACACAACATTTCACATGGAAACACTTAACATCCACCGGCCACCGTATGTTCTCAATTTTAATTCAGTCGAGATGCCCTTGCTCAAATGAATCGGCATGAACCGTGAGTGCTTTGCTGCATTGACATGCTTTTGCTGTTCGGCAAACGCAGAGGAATGGTGGTGTATCGATTAATTTGTGGATACAAATGTTTATGGCGACCTTAAGTATTATGAAACACTGTTGTCGTACCCCTGGCAGTTTACAAAACTGTGGCTTTGGTGTGGTAGCCTCATATGGGCTCTGTATACAGTGCAGAGGTTGCGCGGTGGTTTTTAGTCTCTTGAGCTGCTGTGTAGAAATGTCTTGCCCGGGCTTTGAGTAAGCACTCCGTCGTGTGGCACATTTCTGCTGTTGCTGTGGATATCTGTCGAAAGGGCTAAAACGGCAAAAGGTAAAGAATTATCTCACAAACTGTGCTGTAGAAGAAGTTGCCTAGCTTTTTGCGCTAATGTTTTATAGACATAAGCAGTGAAGCTACGATGACTAAAGACTCGAGCTGGTGATTGAGTTTGCAGGGGTTCCGCTGCATTTCAAACCTGCATTAATCGTGGCGTCCCGGTGGTGGTGGGGGAAAGCTGTGCGGGAAGAGCTGTTTTTTCGGGATGGCCACATATTATTTCGCCATAAATGTGCGCACTCTGGTTACCTATTTGCAGTGCGCTATCCTTTTGGTCGGTTGTGATTCAAGACAGACCATGCCTCATTAGTTCTGTTAGAAATGCTTAGGTTACACGGGAGTTGATGTAACAGAAGACATTGCTTATGTATCGCCGTAGTTGGGGGGGTTATGATCTTTTGGTTGCAAGGGTGGGGGGTGGGTGGATCACCCGGCTATAGCAGGGGGCTGGCGGGCTGCTTGTGCCGGGAACAACTGCGGCATGTCACTTCGCCGTGATTCCGCCGGGAGCAGCAAACGTGGTGGTGAGCTCGCGCAGTCTGTAGAGCAACGAGTGCCCGGTGCCGTTACGATACGCTTGCGTACAGGAGCATATGTTGCGCCGTAGCATACACTGTGTGTCGCTTTCTGTCGTCTTATAATAAGGTGCTTATTTGTTACATAGGGTAAAAAATACCCTTCTTGTTATTTCTTGTATAGTCAGGCAAACATACAAACTCACCTTATAGTAACAGGAGACTATTTTGTGTGCACCACAGTGCTGAAATCCACCAGGCCGGTATATTTCCCTTTTTTTCGCAGTCTCCGTAGTAGACAAGCAGGTTGCCATTTGATTCCTTGACAAGTCCATGATAGGTCGGCAAATACCAGTAACAAACACAACCCTGCCATTATTAAGGGCCTCTAGGCTTCCATATGTCAGTCACGGTTCAGGGGTCATGGTGTAGGTCAGAAATGCTCCTGAAGCGGAGTTTGATCTGGGCCACAAGCAGAGTAAAGGGCCTGTGAGAGGCGTGGATATGCGTGTCAAATGGATCCACGGCTGTCTTTCAAACTGACAGGTATGGCAGACCCCCACACTCCAACCCTGGAGGCTGCCCCCTGTGGGCCCGCAGTGGGTGGGTGAGTGGATAGCTCGGCAGCGAGCTTGGGGTGGGGGTGCCTGGAGATATAGCCCCCCCACCACATCTCCAGTCAGTCCCTCAGGTGGGACCTGTGCACACTTGGCACCCGGCATCACTCACCCCGCCCCAGTATATTTCTGGATCGGGCTCAGTCGGTGGCCCGCAGTGCCCAGTGTGTGTGTGTGTGTGTGTGTGTGTGTGTGTGTGTGTGTGTGTGTGTGTTCTGGACTTTCCCCCTTCGTTCCTAGCCACGGGAAGGCCATTTGCTTCAGCTTAAGCGAGCCCAGCAGGCAACGGTGCGTCTCCATAGAAACGTGGCGTATAGTGAGTGTTAACCCACAAAGGCAACATTGTCTTGCTCTCTTGTCTTGCCTCCTTATTCATGCTACTTTTTTTTCCTCAGTTTGATTTGGGGCCAACAGGAGAGAGGAGAGAGGAGGAGTGTCGCACCACTGAAGGCATCTGCGGGCTTGTTGTCACACAGACTGTGTGATTTCTCTCCGTGAATGGCAAACCGCAGATGCACTCAGGCAGTTATGTGTTATTGTCCCGCTTCCACCATTCACAACAGTTGTGATATGTTTTGTCGCTCAGATGAATCTTTTTACTTTAAATTGCTTTTGGTGCAGTTTTAGGCTTCTTGGTGTTCATGGATTTTAAGGCTTTTTTGGTTTTATGGCTGAAAGCCACCTGTTGTCCCCAAACATGCATGATACAATCTATTATGTTTGTCTGGCAGCAGGGATTAGCTGTCCTGCTGTTAGGCTATTCCTGATTGATCTGCGCTACCTGATATGGGATGCTGATTGATCTGAACACATGTTGTTCAATCCATGCATAATGAATAAACATCAATAAAAAATACAAGCCCCTGACTGATTCAGTATATCCCCTAGCTTTGGACTGTTTAACTTGGACAATATTGAATTAATTTTTTAAACAAAATGTACATGAGGTCCCTAACCGCACTAACCTCAGCTAACCTATTTATCTAATTCTGTGGCATCCGTCTTCATCTAAAATGATGTACGCATAACCGGTAGCCTAGGCTACCTTGAATTTTAATGTGGGAGGCCTTTCCTTCCTAAGCACTTCCCCAGCCCAAGGGTTTTTATTTTGTGTCTGGCCAGGAGGGTGTTTTGCCTTGGCACTACTTGAGAGGCTTACCTAGCCTCTTGAGAAGTATCGGCTCCTGCAGAAATCCCCCTCCTTGCCCGCGTGACTGCCACCGCACTGACCACCGGGGCTCCCAGGCCCCCTTTTCTCATTGATCCCCTGGCGTGGCACGACATTATCAGCCTCCCCTAATTAAAAGTCAGCTAGCCTACGCCACCAGCGCGCCGGTGGGTGGAGGTGGGTGGAGGAGGTTGCTCGAGGGCTGGTGCACTGTACAGCCACTGCTAATATTGTTTAGCCGCAGCGCTAATAAAGGATAATACCGCATGCTGCACTTTGGCTGAATGCTCTGGCTCTGTAATTACCATTAGCGCTAATAGCAGGGCTACACATCCCAGTCCTTTGTCTCTCTTTGGGCTGGAATTGAAAGCACTTTGATTTTGTGGCGCGCGGCTGTTAACGTTCGCCCGGGCAGAGGCAGAAAGTGAACAGTTGCAGGGTGGGGTGGGGTGTGGTGGGCAGGGAGGGAGGGAAGGAGGGCGGGAGGTGGTGGGGCGTGATTAAAGGCTATCGGTTTAATCAGTCCAGCCGTGTTGATCCTCTGAAGAAGGACACTTCATTATTCCTCTCAATGGGACTCCGTGGTCTTATCACTGCAATGTAGCACATCACGTGACCCTCCCACAAGTGCCATTTAGTGATCATGATGCTCCCAGCATCCCCTAGTCCTCCCTCTATAAAGCTGTCAGAGGCCTGCTTGACAGTGGAGGGTGGATGGCCGTGATAGGAAAAGGACTGGGTTGTAAATGACCCAACCAAATTAATTTCTGTGGACTCTGTTCAAGAGGACATTCTGAAGATGTGGTTGAATTGTTGCCCAGTGAATGGTCTGCCACTGGTGTTTCAGTGGCTGTTTGAAGACCAAAAGAGGTCTTGAGTTATTGAGTTAAAGTCATCGTGTATGTTTTTTTCCATCATGCCATTAGTAGGTACTCAATGATGAGAGATAGGTAGGTAAGACTCATGTCACACCCATAGGTAATACAGGCGAAGCAGTGTGTGTGTGTGTGTGTGTGTGTGTGCGAGTGTGTGTGTGTGTGTGTGTGTGTGTGTGTGTGTGCGTGTCTGACCGAAGACCACTAAGGATGGCCCGAGCTGTGCAGTGGCACTCTGTAGCACCCATGCAGAGATATGCCCTGCTAATCTGCCCTCATAATCTTCTTAAAACACTCACAAGCCGTCTGTGCCCTGTGGACTTGGGCATGAAGTAAAACATCAGCATCAGCAGACTGGAGTCTGGAGTCTGGAGTCTCACACACACACACTCACACACACACACACACACACACACACACACACACCTTGTACGTGTACATGTATTCTCAGCTACACACACATACATTGCCCGCGGTAACACTTAATCTTGCATTGCTTCTGTGAAATCCCTTACTTTGGTGTTCCACCTTACCCAAATGACCCAAAAACCCACCTGTACTGAAACACATACACACACACACAACCGAACACACACAGAAACAGGCACAACCCCACATTTTACACTCACTCTCTTTCTCTCTCTCTCTCTCACACACACACACACACCACACACACACACACACTCACTCACTCACAAAAACTGCTTGTCTATGCTTGCACATGGCACAGTGCAATGAATCTGGAAGCCCAGACAATGAGCCAGCCCTCCTCCTCCTCCTCCTCCTCCTCCTCCTCCTCTTCTTCCTCCTCCCAACCAGAGCATCGGAAGCGACCTTATGTGATTTTTAGTCCCGGCGTACTTTTCATTTAGCAAATGACCCTCTCTTTCAATTATCGTATGCCTCTCTGCTTCCAGAGTCATATCATAGATGGCCCCCGCCACTGCGCCCTCATTCCTTATAAGTGCTCCTGGGGATAGTGGTGGTGCGGGAGTGGGGGGGTTGGGGGTGGGGGGGTTGGGGGGGGGGTTGGGGGTGGGGGCGGTGGGAGGCCTTCCACTTGACCCTCGGAGCTGCTGTGGCGGTGGTGTTTTATTATGGAGGAGTGTTGGCGTCGCTCTGCTCTGTGCTGGTGATTGGAGTGTTTTGATTAGAGTCCAATGGGGGGCCAGAGAGAGAGAGACAGAGAGAGAGAGAGAGAGACAGAGAGGGGGAGAGAGAGAGAAAGAGAGAGAGAAGACGTTGGTGCCTCAGACATTGAGACTGATTGTGTCTTACAGTGTTCAAATGCAGTCAGAGAGTGGCAAGCGAAAGGGCCTGAGGAATGTTTTTGGGTTTTAAGTGTGTGTGTGTGTGTGTGTGTGTGTGTGTGTGTGTGTGTGTGTGTGTGTGTGTGTGTGTGTTTGTGGGTCTGTTTTTCTGTATCCGAGACTGTGTGTATGTGGAAGTGTATGTGTGTACAGATGAGTGTGTGTAGGCCTGTGTGTGGTTTCTCCTTTGGTCATGTTGGAATTAGAAATTAGATTGTAGCCCCCACTATTCAAAATTACATTCCTGTTTTATTTTAATGGTAGCCGGCAGAACTGCATTATCATGAAGGACTCCCCATGGCTGTAGCTCTCCACCATCAATATGGATACTTTCACAGAGAAAAACAGAGAGAAAGAGAGAGACAGAGAGAGGGAGGGAAAGGGAGAATGAGAAAAAAGAGGTGGAGAGAGAGAGAGGGAGAAGAGGGATTTTCGAGCATGGCTGTTTACAGATGGAAGCTTATTTTACGTAGCTGTAGGCTTTAGCGCCTCAATGACGGTATTCCCCAGTTTCTTTTCCTGCTGAAAAAAAAAAAAACAACAACCAGCGACTTTTCTCTTTCTCTTTCTCTTTCTCTTTCTCTGCTCTTTGTCTCTTTCCCCGCCTCACTCCGGTGTAGGCCTCAAACCTGCTCCGGGGAGCCCGGCGCCCCTCCCCTTATGCCTTTGAAGTGAAGATTACCTCCGCGAGTCACAGACAAGGTGGCATCTATTATTTTTTCAATTTAAATTGGAACGGCAGTAAGGGGGGTGGGAGTAAGGGTGGGGGGTTGGGGAATAAAGAGTGCACCCAAATCCTAAACTGAGCATTCAGTGCCACATCTGTCATTGTAGTCTGCTGGAATGCAAAGCTTCACTGATTCGGCTACGGTCTGTCCCCTTATACCCTCCCCCAGAAGAAATAAAGTAAGCAAAAATCGAAAAAGAAAAAAGACAAGAAAACATCAATGGCTGATAATTTAGTCTCGGTAGGTAGGGGGATTTGTTGGAAGGGTTCCCCAGCATCCCATTGTGGTACCCAGTAAACAAAGGTGACACACGGGCCTCTGTGTTTAAGTGTGTGGCATATGCAGGAGACACACAACATTAGCACATCAATTAACTCACCTCTTTCAGTACCTTCATCTCCACAAACACGACCCTTGTGCCCATG
The DNA here is from genome assembly GCA_030347295.1 of Setipinna tenuifilis. Taxonomy (NCBI): domain Eukaryota; kingdom Metazoa; phylum Chordata; class Actinopteri; order Clupeiformes; family Engraulidae; genus Setipinna; species Setipinna tenuifilis. The sequence goes on along the minus strand of CM059276.1, from coordinate 15,381,720 downwards.
CCAGGACACACACACACACAAGCACATACATATCCATGCACACACACTGACATTGTGGATGGTGTTGAGACAGACGTGTTAGTTCCCTCATTTAGGATGCCATGTGTGTAGAGCAGCAAAGCCCTCGTGGTGTGGTCTTGATTTCCTCTGACATTTGAGAGCAATATGGAAGAGGCAGAAGAGAAAGCGCCGAAAATGAGCACCGCTTTTGTGCCTATTTGTAGCAGGGAGCCACAGTTTACCTCTTCTTGTCTCTTTCCTTTATTCCTGTGGCACAAAAGAGAATTGGTGCCAGTGCTTGTTATTCACATGAGCGAAAAGGGCAATGGTATTTTACATTTCCCACAAGTCCTCGTCCTCTGGTTTCTTCGTAGCACTTTCTGTTGCTCTCTTTTGTTGCTTCAGAAATAAGCCAGAACTCTGTGAAGCTGAGGCTCCAGCAAAGAAACAAAATGGCTCCCTCAGGACCTCTGCTTTGCTGAGCGCCTCCATTGTGACTTGGCAAAAAACGGTCTTTAATTAGTTCTACTTTTCACTTTGATTTACTGAAAAAAATAAAGAAACAGTGCTTTTATCTTCACCCATGCCTACATATTAGAAAAAAAAGCTCAGTAGCTTGACTTTGCTTTTTTTGCTCTTTCCCCTGAGTTGGTGTGTTAATATGCGTCTTTGGCCTTCTAGGCTCTCCCCAGTGCCTCTTCAGTGTCTGAGTTGAAATTGGTTTAGGTCTAATAGGGTAGGAGGGAGGTTGTGCCTGTGTGTGGTGGCTGGGGTGGGTAGTGGGGGGAGGCAGTGGGGTGGTGGGTAAGGGTATGGTGGTATTGGCAGACAGTTAGAGGTTTAAGCTGACTTGATGTGACACTGTTAGGAGAAGTAGGTGACGTCCTGTAACTGAGGCGTGCTGCAACTGTAGCATTCCTTCTGGATAATATTTCTTCTTTCTATCTACTGTCTTTGGTGTGGAGGCGGCTAGGGGAAGACACCATATGTGACTACTAGGTCAGAGTTTGCCCTAGAAACCGCAAGAGGGGATGGAGATAGAGTCATTGTCCCCACTAGCTCACAACTAAGCCTGGTAGCATCTGGCCCACCTAGAGGGACCATTGTCAGCTTATCTGTAATACGCTCTCTGAAGCCAGTGCAAAAAAATAGGGAGTGGGTGAACAGGCAATGATGCTGTAAATTGGGAATGGCATTGGATACAGTTTAACACTAAATGGTTGTTAAAGCCATGTTTGAACTGCAGAATTTTCAAATTGACCCCGAGCTAAACGGAGCGCATTTGTACGTCCCAGCCAGTGTGTGGCAGGCTGCTCCCAGGTTGTCCTGTAAATGATGTTGGTATTGTCACAGAGTGGAAATTTTGCAACACAGTTCTGTGTTCTGGCTCAATCTCCTCTTCCCCCCGGCTCTGCTTGATAGAATATTCATTCTGTGCTTGTCCAGCTGGACACCTACTGGCAATGAAAACACACAGTGACAAATGTGTGCTGACAACAGTGGTACGTGTGTGTGTGTGTGTGTGTGTGTGTGTGCGCGCACATTTGTGTGTGTGTGTGTGCGCCCAAGTTTGTGCATGTGTGTGTGTGTGTGTGTGTGTGTGTGTTTTAGCATGCACATTTCTCTCTGCTTTAATTGCTAATCGTCCCTGAAGCTCTGTACTGTTGGCGTTTGTCAGTATGTGTGTCAGGGAGGCTTCAATTATTAATTACACATTATGTGTGTGTGTGTGTGTGTGTGTGTGTGTTCATACGCTATACTCTAATGGTATAATATGCATGAGTAGAGATGAGTGTGTGTGGTGACATTCCTCGGTGCTTTGCCAGGGGTGTCCTTTGCAGGGGAACATCTGGAGTGTTCAGGGGGCATCCTCCTCACTCCTCCCCAGGAGAGGTGCATCCGAGTCAGGCTGGGGCTCGTCAACGTGCTCCCTGCCTCAGCTGGCAGCCAGGGGGGTTGGATGGAGGAAGGAGCAAGTAACCACACTGACAGATGCTTCAGCTAGCAAAGCTTTACCCCCAAACCAGACCCACCATGGCACACACCCTTACCCCCCTCCTTCACATTCCTTTTGATCCATTTTTCTTCTCCCAACTCTCTCTCTCTATCTCTCTTTCTTTCATTCCCTTGTTCGTATTCTCTCTTCTTTCTTTTTCCTGCATACCTGCGTTTTTCCTCATCAGTCCTTTCTTTTAATCTCAGCAGCTCTCTCTGTCCCTCCCCCCATCATCATAAAAATTAACCACTCTCCACTCATTCCATCTTTTTTTCCTGAACTCTCCCTTTTAACAGTCTATCCTATGCTCCCGCCTTCATTGCTCTTTTTTTCATACTCATCTATCCCATGACCCATTAATAAGTCACCAGCCCCCTACTTGATAATGGAGGAGTTGGGGGGGGGGGGCGGGGGTAGGGGGGGTTTATCAAAAGAAGTTGTTCCACCTTCTATGGTGAACACAGGTGTGATTCCTCATGTATGTCATGTGATCAGGAGAGATCAGTCATGGAGTATTGGGTAGGTTGGTGCATCGCTACATTGTCGTATCTGTGAGTCACAGCCCTCTTTTCACTACCGGATGTGTTTTTTTTTTTATCCCTCACAGCTTTTGCTCATACAAGTCTTTTTCAAATCCTTGAACTAAAGGCAAGCAACATGGCTGCAGTTGTAGAAAGCCCAAAAGTTCTTTTTTTTGGGGGGTGGGATGAATGGTTGTACGGCAAATACACTGTGTAGCTTTGTGAGCAGAGTCATACGTTACATGCAGTTCCCATCCTACATCCATACACTAGTGTTTGGCTGAAACTGACTTTGTTCACTCCCTCCACGTTTGGGTCCAGGCAAAGAGAGAGGGGGGGGTGGATCTGTCTGTGAATCTATTTCTACTCCTTATCAGCTTTCACAAAAAGAGGAATGCTTGTGCACATGTCAGAAATTGAAGAGGGAGGAGAGAAAAAAAAAGAGCGGGCAGGGAAAAAGGAAACATATATTTATTCATTTGACTCTCACTTTTTTTTCCCGCGTTTCTTGTTGGAGTTTGTGATATGAAAGTACTGGCCCACACCGCCGCCACTGCGATAACAACCCAGACTGCACCAGGCTCTTCATCTTGCCAACACAGACAGCCTTTGATGCTGCCATCCACTCGAGATCGCCCATCCGTTTATATGTGTTTGTGTGTGCGTGTGTAGTATTGTGACCAATTTCATGTATGTTTGCAGCGTTGTGGGCAGTTTGTATGTGTGTGTATTGTGGTTGAATGTTGTAATACTGTAAGTGTGTGTATGTGAGAGAGAGAGAGAGAGAGAGAGAGAGAGAGGGAAGGGTAGAGGAAGAGAGAGAGAAGGAGGGTAGAGGAAGAGAGAGAGACAGAGAGATAGGGGTAGAGGGAGAGAGGGGTAGAGAGAGATGGGAGTAGAGGGAGAGAGAGAGACCGAGATAGGGGTAGAGAGAGAGAGAGAGATAGGGGTAGAGAGAGAGAGAGAAAGAGAGAGAGATAGGGGTAGAGGGAAAGAGAAAGAGAGAGAGATAGGGGTAGAGGGAAAGAGAGAGATTAGGTTTGTCCCTTTATCAGTGCTGCTCAGCTCACTGAGCAAACATGGTAAATGGAGCTGCTGTGACTGGGCTCGCTCCAGAGGCATGGTGTCACACTCACAGAGAGAGACAGAGGGAGAGAGAGGGAGAGAGAGAGAGAGAGAAAGGGAGGGAGAGACAGACACAGAGAGAGAGAGAGAGAGAGGGCTCTCTCCAAAAGCATAGTGTCACATTCACACACACACACACCGAGGGAGAGAGAGAAAGGTGGAGAGAGATGGAGAGAGCTCTCTCCAGAAGCATGGTGTCACATTCATACACACACACAGACAGAGAAAGAGAGAGATGGAGAGGGAGAGAGATGGTGGAAGAACACGACAGAGGGAGAGGCTCTCTCCAGAAGCATGGTGTCACATTCACACACATGGAGAGAGAGAGAGAGAGCTAGATGCAGGGAGACTAGACACAGAGGGGAAGGGGGAGAAAGAAAAGAGGGCAAGCGAGAAAGGGATAGAATATGAGAGAGTGAGAGATGGGTGGTAGAGAGAGAAGGGGTAGGAGAGAAGGAGAGAGGGAGAGGAATATAAGAAGAGAGAGTCAAAGGAATAGTAAATAAGGGAGGGAGAGAAAGAGAAAAAAGATGCAGAGAGAGCATGAGAGACAGAGAAAGAGGGGAAAAGAGGGAAAGTGGGAGAGGAGGATATATGGATGGAGGAGAGGAGGAGAGAAAGTAGGATAATGTATGAGAAACAGCAAGGGAGGGGGGTGGGGGAATAAGAGGGAGATAGGAGAGGCAGTGTATGAGAGAAGAGAGAAGAAAAGAAAATAAGCAGATAAAGTGAAATGGATAGAAAATGAGCAAGAGAAGGAGGAAGAGAGGAAGATGGAAGGAAAGGAATGGAATGCAGGCACAGAGAAGGAGAGAAAATTAAGATAGACTGAAAGGGATAGAAAATGAAAGAGAAAGAAAGAAAGAAGAAGAGAGAAAGATGGAAGGAAAGGAAGGGAATGGAATGCAGGCAGAGAGAAGAGGAGGAGATGGGGGGAGAGATGAAGGCAGCAAATGAGAAATGGTGGATCCTGACACTGAAATGGAGGCAAACGAGGGAGAGGCAGAAATGGATGGATGGATAGATGGATGGATGGATGGATGGATGGAGGGATGGATGAGGTGGAGAGCAGGGAGACGTGGAGACAAAGATGCATTAGGAAATGAGATGGAGGGCGAATACGAAGACCAAATAGATGAGGGCGTTACGCGAAGGAGAGGGTCCTAGGAAGTGAGATAAATGCATTGAATCAGACAAGCTGAATGCAGTGAGAGAGATGGAGGAGGGGGTGGGCGGTGGGGGGGTCGAGGAATGGAATCAGCAGGTGAAATGAGAATGCAAAGGAAAGGAAGGAGCAAAAGAGTGATTGTGCTCCTGTAAGACAAGCAAGAGAGGTTTATGCTTAAAAGCTTTTCCAGATTTGTTTTTGATCTGAATGGAATCAGCGGAAATAATAGTCTGAAATTATGGATATCATAACAATCTAAAAAGCAGCATTCACATCAAATAACTGAGCACACTTGCTCTTGTGATCTTGTAAATGATGAGTCTCCCTGAGGCCCTCAGAACATGAAGAGAGTGTTTTGAACAACACACTCACATGAAAAAACAAACAACAGCAAAAGAAACGCACCTCTCTTTCGCTTTTGAGTGTTTGGAAATGATCACATAGGCAATAGCTGTATCCAGATGTTGTTTGGTGGCACTGCAGAGAGAGAGAGACAGAGAGACAGAGACAGAGACAAAGAGAGACAGAGACAAAAAGAGACAGAGAGACCGACAGAGAGAGAGACAGACAGAGAGAGAGAGAGACAGAAAGGGGGTGGAGGGGGGGTGGTGGTGGGGTTAGGCGGTCTGTGTGGTCTCCTCAATGCCAATGTATAGGTCACCTCTACTCAGCCTGCTGGCCGTTAATGAGCCACCTAAATGGCTTCATCTGTCCTCGGCGTGTCTTATAGACTATAAGAGACACGGCCCTCACTCCTCCCTCACTGAGCAGCTCATCGATAAAGAGAAGTGGGTGATCTTTTCTCTCTCTTTCTCTTTCTCTCTCTCTCTCTCTCTCTCTCTCGATCGCTGTCTTTGTATCTCTCTTCCTCCCCCCTCGCTCTCTTTCTCTTTATGTCTTTTCCCCTCTCTCTTCTCCTTCTATCTCTATGGAACTATGTGTGTGTGTGTGGGAGTATCAGGGACTGAGAGAATTCCCTCACTCCTTCTCTACCCTTCTGGAATAGAGTTTTCAATCATAGGCTCTCAGACCATTTGTCCTCCTTGATGGAGCTTCATTGACTGCACCCCCCCTACCCCACCCCCCACAGCACATCCACCCACCACATTCTCTCTCTCTCTCTCTCTCTCTCTCTCTCTCTCACACACACACACACACACACACACACACACACCTCCACCACCACCACCACCATCCAGAAGCGTAGACTCCTGGAAGAGGCACCACTTCACTTCACTCTGGCCCTCCAATGATTTCTTTCAGCACAGTGCTTCTAATCACTCCCCAGCACTGGAACGTGTAGGAACCAATAATGTGTGTGTGTGTGTGTGTGTGTGTATTTGTGTGTGTGCGAAAGACAGTGAAAGGGAGAATTTATCACAACGTCGGAAAACCTGCTTCTTAAGTGACTAGACCACCCCGCACCACCCCCACACCCTCCAACCCTCAAAAAAAAACAAAACCCTCATGCGCCACGTCCAGGAGAGACCACCAGTCAGGATCATGATATGTCGAAAACAGTCATCCCATTTGTTCTTGAGTTTTTAAAGATAGCCTGTCTTCAATTAGCCCTGTGTCTTAATGCCATTAGGCTGCTAGATAAAGAAAGGCCTACCCAGAGAAACATCTCCCTGCTCTGATGCACTTTGATTAGCTGTGTGCGTGTGTGTGTGTGTGTGTGTGTGTGTGTGTGTGTGTGTGTGTGTGTGTGTGCGCGTGTGTGAGCGTGTGTGTGTGTGCGTGTGTGTGCGTACGTGCGTGCGTGCGTGCATGTGTGTGTGCAAGTGCGTATGCATTTGTGTATGCATGTGTGTGTGTATGTGTGTGTGTGTGTGTGTGTGTGTGTGTGTGTGTGTGTATGTGTGTTAATAACCCATCTACATTAAAGGACACACTCCAGTGCAGAGACAGCGGAGATTAAGCCCCACTCCATGCAGAGATAGGCGTGAGCAGCCATAGCCGATTGGGCTGAACCCCTCCCCATCCAGAGGGGACGCATGGAGCAGAGGCCCCCACACAGCCAGGCCTGCCAGGAGGAGAGATGAGATGAGAGAGAGCCAGAGAGAGAGAGAGAGAGAGGGAAAAGGGGAGAAAGAGAGAGAGGAGAGCGAGCTAAAGAATGAAAGAATGAGAGTGAGAGAGAAAGAGAGAGAAAGGAAGAATGAGCAAGAGAGAGAGAGAAAGAATACGCATAAGCGAGAGAGAGGGCAAAAAGGAAAAAGCGAGAGGGGAGAGATAGGGAAAGAATGTAAGCATGCACACAAGAGAAAGAGCGAGAGAGAGAGAGAGACGTAAAGTGGGATTAGTGGAATTGAGCAAATCTAAAGACCATCAGGATTAAATGGGAGCAAAATGATTTGGGGGGTGACGAAGTAGTGATGCTGCTGGCAGCAGTGGGTTTACGTGTGCGTGTGTATGTGTGAGTGTGTGTGTGTGTGTAAGTGTGTGTGTGTGTGTGTGTGTGTGAGTATGTGTGTGTTTTTCACATGACTGGGGGCTCCCCCACTGCTTTTCTCTGTTCTAATGAAAAATCCTTGATGCAGTCAAGCCAGCGAGTGTGGCAGGAATGATTTAGGTGTGTGTATGTGTGTGTATGTATGTGTGTGTGTATGTGTGTGTGTGTGCATGTTTGTGTGTTTGCGTGGTGGGGGGAAGGGTGTAATGTGCCAAGCCAAGATGAGAGGATTGGAAAGGAGGGGAGTCCAGGGGATAGATTGAGAGATAGATAGCTGGATGGATGGATGGATGGATAGATGGATGGATGAATGGATAGATAGATGAAAGACAGCAGAAAGGGGTGAATGGAGGAGGGGGAGGGAGGGGGGTGTTGGCTGTGTGAAAGGTGCAGGCTGCAGATAACCTGGTGAACATGTGTTCATGTCACAAGTGTGTCTATGGTTGGAGAGCTCCAGAATGGCAGTAATTATCTCTCTTGTGTGTGCAGAGAAATGAGGCGCCCGGTCTAGCATGCATCATTTAGAATGGGCCTCGGGGAGGTGTGTGTGTGTGTGTGTGTACGTGTGTGTGTGTCTGTGTGTGTGTGTGTGTGCGCGTGCGTGTGTGTGTGTGCGTGTGTGCACGCATGTGTGCGTGTGTGTGCGCATGTGTGTGTGAATGTATGTGTGTGTGTGTCCACAAAAGGAAGGCTGGGTTTGAGGATGGCATTGATGCTCCATTTTTCAGGGTTAAGCGAGAGATCAGTCACAGAAACGGAACCATTGAATCAATTTCACCGTCCTTTCTCTCCAGTGCAGCATTCCAGTCACTTCGCCACACACCTCTCAGCTATGACATCTCATATACAGCTACAAACAATACCAGCAGTGTGTACCTAGACTGGAGCTTGGTTCCTTAGGGAGACAGCCACTATGCTGACCCACCCCATACCACCATTTCAAGCCTTGTAATTATACCACATTGGCGGGAAGGACACACACCCTCATTGGCGGCCAGCTTGCCGTTTATCCACCCAGGGCTTACTGAGCGAAAGCTGGCTTCACGGCGTCATGCAAGAGACGGTGGCTTCTGGCACATTCTAGCCATTAAAAAAAAACATCCTGATCCTTCCCCATGGCAGACAGGGTCGGCAGCCCATAAAACACACGGCCATTTCCCTGTGTGGCCGAGAGCAGCGCAGAGGAGCCGAGCTGGAACACTGTGGAGAGTGTGTCAGGAGAGAAAGGCACCGTGTGTGTGTCTGAAGAGAGAGAAGTGGGGGGTGGTAAAAAGATGAAAGTATTGAGTATTTAGAAAGAGAGGAAGAGAGAAAAAGAGAGAGAGAGAGTAAGTGACAGAGGAAAATAGCCTGAATGACACTAAGAGAAAGAGAAATAGAAAATGATATCGCATGGTGGCAAAGGGTGTGATGCGTGTGTGTGTGTGTGTGTGTCTGTGTGTGGGGGGGGGGGGGGGGGGGGGTTGGCGAGAGGGGGGGGGGTTAGTAGGATGGACGGCCCTGGTGAAGTGAAAAATGGCCATGATTGTCATTGACTGCCACACTAAATTCAGCTGAATTATTAGGGCGAGCCCACCATGAAGGATCCGCGGAATTATTTGCCGGCA
>CM059276.1:15347848-15367848 GCA_030347295.1 Setipinna tenuifilis | reverse complement strand
GAGACTCAGACCCCATCAGAATAAAACTGACTGAAATCACAGGAGAGAGAGAGAGAGTGTGTGTGTGTGTGTGTGTGTGTGTGTGTAAGGTGGTGTGGGGGATTGCAGGGGGTGGGTGTGGTGCTTGAGTATGTGTGTGTTAGGAGACAGAAAACATGTGAGAGAGAAATGTATATTGCATATGTGTGTTTGTGTATTTGTAGATGTTTCTGCGTGTGTGTATATCTGCGTGTGTATGTGTACTACGACTAGAGAGAAAAAAGTGCATACTGTGTGTGTGTGTGTGTGTGTGTGTGTGTGTGTGTGTACATGCGTGCAAGTGCCTACGTGCTCTAACTGAGAATATGGGTGCGCATGTGTCCATGTGTGATGGAGTATTGACTTAATTGTTTTGCGGTAATAGACATTGAGGAAACATGATTAACGTTGATGAGTATTTCAGTCTAAACTCTTAACCAGTGATTTTAGTCTGGGTGGAAACAGGCACAGCTGCCGAGTGTGTGTGTGTGTGTGTGTGTGTGTGTGTGTGTGTTGTCTCATGTGGGGTCCCTAGTAGCTCTGAATTGAGGTGTTGATGCGAGGGGCTCACTCACCCACACGCCCACCTGTTTGGTGGCAGTTCCAGGTGTTTTGACGTCTGTGTGTGTGTGTGTTTACAGTGTGTGTGTGTGTGTGTGTGTGTGTGTGTGTGTGTGTGTGTGTGTGTGTGTTTACAGTGTGTGTGTGTGGTGTGTTCATGCTAAATAAATAAATGGGTGTGTGCAAATATGATTGAGTATGTTTCACTGTAATAGACACTGAAGAAACATGATTACCCTTGATGAGCATTTCCGTCCTCACTCTTGCAGGACATTAGTTGACAATCGCTACGTGTGTGTGTGTGTCTATGTGTGTGTGTGTGGTGTGTGTGTGGTGTCTCCAGCACCGAATTGAGATGCTGGCACCAAGGCTCCCGTCTGTGCAGCAGCTCCAGGTGTTGGGGCTGGTTTAATTACTTACCTGGGAGATTAACGAGACGCGCGGCGCGCCGCAGAGACGCTCAGGTGGGACTAATTACCTTTTTCTCCGGCGAGCCGCAACCAGGAGCAGGAGAGGAGGTTAGAGGAGCACGCGTGTGGCCATATACATGTAGCAAACCAACCCTCTGCATACACACACACACACACACACATACACACACACAAATAGATGCACGTTCTCACACAAACAGGCAAACAACCACTTTCAAAGCTATCCACTCTCTTTTTGTCTTTCGTTCTCTCGGTTTTTCTTTCTCTCTCTCTCTTTTTTAGACACACACACACACACAAACACATATACACACACAACACACACACACACAGCTATCCACTCTTTCTCTCTCTCTCTCTCTCTCTCTCTCTCTCTATTTTACACACACACACACACACACACACAATTCATACACAAACATAAACTACAGAGATGTGTAAGCCTAGCTGTCAGCCAAATCCTACATGACCTTTTCTCTCAGTCATCCACGATGTGTTTCCTCAGACACACACACACACACACACACACACACACACACACACACACACACACACACACACACACACACACAGACTTAGAGGAATAGAGAGACTCATTGGCTAAACTTGTCATTCATCTCCAGCGCTGTGTGGCTGCGGCGGCTTCTCGTGGGAGCCCAGCAGGTGCAGAGATCTGTTGGAGATGAATAGAAACAAAGAGTGCTAATGTATGAATGCAAGAGACAGTACTGCAGTGGAACACCACACACACACACACACACACACACACACACACACTCACACTCACACACGCATACACACACACACGCACACACACACACACACACACACACATATGCACACATGCACACACACACATACATGTACACACACACGGACAGATACATGCACACAGAAAGAAAGAAATAAAGAGTCAGAGAGAGAGGGAGAGAGAGAGAGAGAGAGAGAGAGAGAGAGAGAGAGAGAGAGAGAGAGAGGGAGAGATACAAAGGCACACCCTGACATACACGTACATATTTATGACTACATACCTATAGAATAAATACCCTCACAGAAACACACACACACACACACACCTACACACACATACACACACACTCATACACACACACACACACACACACACACACACACAGGCCCAGATGCTGCTGGCTGTGTTGCGGAGCAGCTCAGATCCCAGGCTGAGCGGAGAGTGAAGCAGACAGCGTTGGTCCCAGTGGGCCGGCAGGCAGGCTGCAAGCTGCAGGCACTGCTACAGGTAACTGAGCCTCTCACCGGCTCTCCCTCTCCCTCTCCCTCTCCCTCACACACACAACTGTTGCCTTCCATTCTCATTCGGTCCGCAAGGACGAGGAGGAGAGGGAGAGTAGAGAAGGATCAGAAAGAGGGAGAGGGAGAGGCGAGGGGAGGGAAAGAAAAAGAGAGAGGTAGAGAGAGAGAGATGCTCTCCTAGGGATGTGTTTCCTAGTGATTTTTGCCTCTGCACCTGGCAGTGTGTGTGTGTGTGTGTGTGTGTGTGTGTGTGTGTGTGTGTGTGTGTGTGTGTGTGTGTGCACTCCCGTGCAAACATGTACACTGTTGTGGTGGAAGCTTGGCATGTTTCCCGTAAGAGTTTTGTGCACCTGCCTCTTTCTGACCTTTTCCTGTTTTGTTTTAATGGCGGCCCATCCATCTCTCCTCCTCTCTTTTTTGTGTGTTTTTTGCCCCTTTTCTCTTCCTGGAGTGGCCATGTCCTTCTACAGTGACCAGGAGGAGTTACAGCCACAGCAGCAGCAGCTGAATCCCGTATTAACATTTCTCCTTCAATGGCTCTTTCTTTGTGGAGAAGGACATGGGCACAATGCCCTGAACTCAACAAGAGGGGAAACCACAGCAGCAACACACACACACACACACACACAAAACAGAAAAAAGAAAATCAGGAGTGCTCTTCTGTGGAAAAAGGTTTCTTTTCAGTCCTTTTAAGACCATGGTTATACAATAAGGAGCGTATGAATGCAGCTTTTTTTGTAATTTTGTCCTAAATCTTAGATATGTTTTGTCCTTCAGATGACTCATACAAAGCCAAAACAAAGCAAAGGGAACCAAAAGTGAGAGGGTTAGTAACCCTAATCCTAGTGAGAAAAATTAAAATAAGTACATGTTTGTGTAAGAGTGTGCATCAGTGTGTGTGGCAGGGGCGAGAGAGAAAAAAAGTGGGAAAATAAGAGGCTTTGGCTACAACTCAGTCTCACAGTAGACCTGTGTGAAGTTGGAGTTGATCCAGAACTTCTCTCTCTCTCTCTCTCTCTCTCTCTCATTCACACACACACATTTTCTTTCTTTCTCTCTTTCCCTCGATCTACCCCCTCTCTGTCTGTGCCTCTCCCTTTCTCTCCCTCTCACTCTTCTCAGTAGAGCTAAATTGGCTCTTTCAGTGAGCGCTGCTGAAGTGAGTTGCCTCAAAGGAGGCAGGCATGAAGTGTGCATCGCACCATGCAAACACTTGTCAGTTGGGTCGACTTGCCCGCAGGTGGTGGTGTTTGGGGAGGCTGTCCGTCACTGGTGAGTCATCCGGAGCTCTGGCCAATCAGAGGGGTGCATAATAAGGGGGTAGAGGTTCAGGGCCACCCTTAAGGTGGGGTTAAACATAAAAGCTTTCCGGGGCTCCACTGGCATGGGGGGCCCAGTCAATTGATAATCATAGGGTTTTTTTGTGGTGGGGAGGGAGGCCCAATAATTGGATCTTTTTTCAGAGGCCCAGCATCTCTCTGGGCAGACCTGTGGAGATGGAGTGCGGCCCGTGTGGGGCGGTTTGGAGAGCGATGGGTCTGGAGAGGGGCCATGGGGACCAGGCTTGGCTGATCTCTGGTGCAGTGACCTTGGCTCCAACCCTGGCAGCATCTCAACTTCCAGCATTGACAGCGCTTCTCTCTCTCTCTTTCTCTCTCTTTCTCTCTCTCTCCCTCTCTCTCTCTCTCTCTCTCCCTCTCTCTCTCTCACTCTCTCACACACACTCCCTCTGTCATCTTTCTCTCTCTTTCTCTGTGTCTCTTATCCCTCTCTCACTCTGTCATCATATCTCACTCTTACTCACTCTCTCTTATCATCTCTCTACCTTACTCTCTTTCCCCTCCCTCTCTCTCCCTCCATACATACAGATAGTGTGTGAAGGATTCACAGTAGAGGTGAGAACCAGAATGAGGTCTGAACCATATCGTTTCTAGGCTAGTGGCTGAGCACACCTGACCCCCCTGTGTGCGTTTCCCTCTCTTCTTACCCGGCGTGGTGCAGTGGTACATCCCCCTAATGCTGCCTGTGTCCTCCCTGCCTGTCCAACCAGAGCGAACACAAACACAACGAGGCCCAGATGTTCCCCAACAAGCCCACTGGGGCATGCCTAACGTGTTGTTTTTAGACCTCTGCCTGTGGATTTCAGTGTGTGTGTGTGTGTGTGTGTACGTGCTAGTCTGTGAGTGTGTGTCTGCATATGCATTCATCTGTGCTAGTGTATTTGTGTGTGTGTGTGTGTGTGTGTGTGTGTGTGTGTGTGTGTGTGTCGGTGTATGTGTGTGTGTGTGTGTTTGTGTGCACACACAGTTGCTGGCATGGTTAGGTTTCCTCTGCTGTCCGGATGAATTAAATCCCTGTAAAATCACACCAGTAAAGCTGTACAGTAGCTGCAGCCCTTAACCTTCAAGACTAGCCGAGTGTGTGTGTGTGTGTGTGTGTGTGTGTGTGTGTGTGTGTGTGTGTGTGTGTGTGTGTGTGTAGATAGTGCCTCCTTATCCTCCTCCTCCCTGCTGTCTAGTCTGTGCCGCAGCAGGGATGAGGAGGAGGAGGAGGAGGAGGAAGAGGAGGAGCTCACGTCAAGCCTCGGGGAGGGAAGTGGGCCTAACTGTCACCTGAGGGAACCAATGATGACTCGTCCTTAGACACACACACACTCACACACACACACACACACACACACACACACATCAGAGTAACACACACATACACACCACGTCTCATCATTTCTTTTTTTTTGCAGGAAATCTCTGATATGAGGGAGAGCTGTAGGGAAATATAGGAGATTAGAATATATTTAAGTCTTTAATTAGGGCTATGGCAGGGAGAGAAAGGCCCAGCCCTGATCAGCCTATGCCCCCCCATCACCACCCCCTCATCACAGGCCCCCTACACCCCACCCTACACCCCACCACCCTCGGGCACGTGTCTAATCTCCCCCCTGCCATGCATTAGCATATCAGAACTATATTTCACGCGGATGAGCCATCCTCACACACACACACACACTCGCACACACACGTACACACACACACACACCCACACAAATCTGATACTGGTGGATTTTATCAGGCCCCGCGGAGTTTCCTTTTCAAGTCTGAATGCTCTCGAAGACACACACACACTCACACACTTTCACACACACAGGGTCTCGCACACACACACACACAGATGCTTTTTTCCCTGCTTTAGAGTTGTTGGTGTGGCTTGGGTTCGGCTTTGATCAATTATCCACCATGTTGCATCACAGGTCCGCTGAGACCATCAACAGTGTTTGTTTGTGCTCTGGCCATCAACACCATCCCACAGTCCTAATTAACTCACATTTACGGCAAGTTACTGGGCAGAACTGGATGTACAGGCACTGTGTGTTATGTAAAGGCCTGTAGAAGAATAATGTAGAAAAAGGCTGCAGTACTGTTGTGCGCTTGGATTCTGAGTCTGTGCTGTAGCTGGACTGTAATTATGACTTATCCTTCTGTAGGGACCCTTTAGGCACAGTACATTCTGCAACCTTTTTAACTTCCGTAATGTTTGAACAGTAGCATAAAGACACATTTGTTGCAGTAATGTCCCTACAAAGAAAAAAAAGTAGTAGTAGTACTTGTCTAGATTTTTATTCGCTTCTTGTTTTGGTACATTGTGCTTTAACACAGAGCAAATGGAAACTTAAGAGTGGTTGTTCATTAGAAAGTGACTTGATGAAGTGCACTCTACTTACTGCTTTGCCATGCTGTTTTAAGGGTGCTGTGTTGAACTTGAGGTTCCTGAATGTAAGAGGAAAGTAATTCTTTGTTAGACAGTTGCTTAGTGGTGTAGTACAAGTGTAACAGGTCTGTACAGCACACAGTATGACTGATGATGTTGATCATTTGTTGCCAAATCTAAAGCCATTGACCAGTTCACTACATTGTAAGAAATATGTGATGGTATCTTAGTTAAATTTCCATAAAGAGCTCACCTCTTTATTTTTACTTAGTATTTACACCTTGCCTTTAAATAAACCATAATTTGCCTTTAAATGTAAGATCAGACAGGGATAATGTACAATGTACATAATGTTAGCTTTCTTTAAGTCATCCCTTGTGTACTGTGACTGTTTACGTGAAATCAGCCTTTTAATTTCTTTCTTCTTTCTTTCTTTCTTTCTTTCTTTCTTTCTTTCCTTCTTTCTTTCCTTCTTTCTTACTTTAACTCTTTCTTTCTTTATTTGCAACACTTCAGTGTGCTCGTCGGGTCATCCATGCGTTTGACTGACTGACGATCATTTCCTCTCTTTTATTTCTTACAGTAATTTGATCGGGCAAAAAGGGCTGGGTGCTCTGTTGTCTGTGCACTAATCCAAACACACAGAGCACTGGCACTGAGGTGTGTCGACACAGTGTCTGGTGTAATTACTCCCTACAGGATCGCACCTCGTGAGCGCAGGGGCTGCTGTCACTGCAGAAGGACAGCCACAGCGTGTTCTTGTAAAGCCATTACAGCGAGGCGGCTCGGCTCCCTCCCGCAGAGCTTTCCCAATAACGCTAGCATTAGATACTAGAATGGATACGCCACAGCATTGCTGTGCAACAGATTTGAAATAGTTGTGAGTAAAATGTGTGTGTGTGTGTGTGTGTGTGTGTGTGTGTGTGTGTGTGTGTGTGTGTGTGTGTGTGTGTGTGTGTGTGCGTGCGCGCGCATGTTGGTGCCCTTTGTGCATGTTTTCATTTGTGTGTTTTCAAATGTGTATGTGTGTGCCTGTCTGTGTGTGTTTGTGTACATGCACGCTTGTGTCTGCATTTGTGTGTGTGGGCTTGTGCTCATGTTTGTCTCTGAGTGTGTTGGAGATGGATGAGAGTATTGTATATATGAGTGTGTATACATTGTGCATGCATGGGAGTTGTGTCTATGTGTGTGTGTGTGTGTGTGTGTGTATGTGCACATGTGTTTGTGTATGTGCACATGTGTGTGTGTGTGTGTGTGTGTGTGTGTGTGTGCACATGTGTGTGTGTGTGCATGTATGTGTGTGAGCGTGCATGTATGTGTGTGAGCGTGTGTGTGTGCGTGTCTTGGCGCATATCCTTCAGTAGCGAGGCAGCTTATTGTCCATTCCAGTCACGGCGTCCCCACTCCTCTGCTCGCCTGCTGCTGACAGTTGATTCACTCCTTTTCATGCTGCCTGCCTCTCATGGCCTCCTATGCAGGCGTCCATCATTAGCTTCCAAAGCATGATTGATGGCACACGCTGGCACGCCACTGGCTGCCCGGCTAGTAAACCCCGCCTCTGCAGAAGGGTGGGACTGTGCTGTACACCATCATTACAGACCAGCGAGGAGTAATTGTTCGGAACATGATGTTCTTAAACGTGTGTGTGTGTGTGTGTGTGTGTGTGTGTGTGTGTGTGTGCGCGCGCGTGTGTGCGCGCGCGCGCGCGCGTGTGTGTGTGGATGGGTGGGTGTGGGTGTGCATGTGTGCAGATGTGTGTGTATGTGTTTGCAATGACTTGTGTGTGGTGTGTGTGGGTGTGTGTGTGTTTGATGCTTATGGAACCTGTTGTGCGTGCTGGCATTTGAGTGATAGTCATGATTAATTGCATAAGCAGCCAATGCAGACATGACTCCAGCACTGCAGAGTGCTCACGGCGGTAAGATCGCCTAGGAGACCCAGCAGACCTGCAGACAGAGCTGCCAGAGGAGGAGAGCGCAGCAGAGAGGAAGAAGAATTGCCTTACCGTTTACCCTCTCTGCTGCCACACTCAATGTGTGACTGAACCACTGTTTAGCTTTGGGGATGGTGTTTGTGTGTGTATGTCTGTGTGTGTATGTCTGTGTGTGTGTGTGTGTGTGTGTGTGTGTGTGTGTGTGTGTGTGTGTGTGTGTGTCTGTGTGTGTGAAATGTCTGTAGAAATGTCACAGGGGGAGAGAGTCACTGACAGGCGTGGTGTCAAATGCCTTCCATTAGGCTTGTGTACGCCTAAGTGCGTAATGTAACGAGGCCTCTGCCTGAGGCAGTGCATCATTTTAAACCTCCATCCATTTCCTCCTTTTATCAATTGAAAGAAACAGTAGCTGACTGTGGAAGAAGTGGCATACTGGCATCTATTAGGATGAGAATTCTCACTGCTTCTCACTAAGAGGGGGAACAGAGACTGAGAGGAAGAAAAAGAGACAGAGAGAGGGAGAGAGAGAGAGGGAGAAGAAGAAGAGAGAACAGTGAAGGTTGGAGGCACCATGTACCAGTAATAGAGAGCAGAGAATGATTTGCTTTAAATAATGGTGTGTGAGAGAAAGAGAGTGAGAGGGAGAGAGAAAGAAGGAGAGAAGGAGAGAGACAGAGAGAGAGGGAAAAAGAGAGAGATAGAGAAAGCGGGGTGCATATGTGTGACAGTAAGGGAAGCCAGTGAGAGCTTTGAAATGGTTTAGGGGAGAAAGCTTTCATGAATTGCTAGTTCCCAGTGCAATACCAACTGCACAGTCGGGAGGATTGGGGGGTGGGGAGGTGGGGAGGTGGGACCCGCTGTTGTTGACCCAATGAAATGCAAGCGCTGGCAGGGGCTGCACCGCAAAAACTCCTAACAAGCTTGAAATGGATGAGCTGAGAAGACGAGCAAAGCAGCCCTGCTTTACCCCCAGTCACCTGGCTACCCCCCCCCCCCCCCCCCCCCCATTTTCTGTCTCTGTGTCACCTCCAAGCCACCCTCCATCTATGCAGGTAAATACGTGCATGCATAAAACATGTGGCCCCCTACGCTAGAAGAGCAATGGGGTATGAGGAAGAGGAAGAAGGGAAAACAAAACAGGAAGTCAACTCACTCAGCTCACTCAGTGCTCACATCTGCAGTGCGCCTGCAGTGTGGAGGGGCTTATTCATTCCATGGCAACAACATCAGCTACTGTAGGTCTTCAGGCGAAGACAGCACAGGGAGAAAAAGGGAAGCCAGTTGGGAAGATTAACAGTGCTTGGCTCTGGTTGGTCGCTGGGTGTGTGGAGGGTGGGGTGGTGGGGCCCACTCGGGAGAAGAAGCAGTCTTTAAGCACCACCGAAGGCCAAGTTACAGTAGAGTCTAGGTGACAATTGTTGCTTGACAGAAAATAAAGTTTTTAACAGATGTCGCGGTGCCTGATTGAGAAGTGTATGGACACAGGCCATGAATGACTGTACTATGCGTTCTAAAGAGAACCGACTCTCAGAATTAATTACACTCAACTCCACTGAGAAACTTACTGGAGCTGACAGTAATACGCTCCGTGCCTCCACAGAGACTGGCTATGGCTCTTTGTGGACCTTCCCCTTCCTGTCTTACACACACACACACATACCCACAGGGGTGATGTCTTCAAGGCTGGCCCTGTTTTTCCATGTGCCGTTTAATAATCCCAGTCAGTGTAGTGTACTGTTTTTTTTTTTTGCCTTGCTTACCGTGGGGTGCTAATATCCAGCTGAACAGCCCATCTTACAGTATTTACAGTATTAGGGGGGTGGATTAACTAGCATTTAAATGACAGTAATGCTGCCAGGAGGCTCTGGGGTATTACTGTGAAATCCGTGTGTATGTGCCTGTGTATGTGTGTGTGTGTGTGTGTGTGTTTTTCTGTGTGTGTATGTGTGAGTGTTCATGTTCGTGTTACTATACAGGAGATCCCAACTCTCAGTGGCTGTTTAGCATGTGAGTTGATGTGCGGGAAGGGATTACACGTAAGGGATGTACAGTAAGTGGTTCTAGTAATGGACCACTCCTGAGCCTGCGCTTTCAGGGAGGAGAGCGATAGCATGTGGTCGCCCTCTTGAGTCACTATCGTCACTGAAGAGGTTAGATAGATGAAGAGAAGCAGCAGGACGGGCAATCCATATCCTGCTCCATACTACCTACACTAATGCTATTTGCTAATGCATCTCATGGTCCCTTAGCATAGCCTGCTGACTCTAATGCTAACTAATGGCCCCCTAATCCCAGGTAGTGTGGCCAACATGCATGTGTGTGTGTGTGTGTGTGCGTGTGTGTCTTCCTAGGTCATAATATTTTTATTCCAGCTCTGTCCTGAGTGCCATATGATTCAGCTCAGTTTTAGGCTGAGTTAGGCCTGGATGTGAGTGGAGTTGTCAGGCTTCAGCTGGCTGCTGTGGGAGCTCTCAGATGGAGGGCACTGAGTGTTGGTACTCAGAGGCAGCAGCAGGAAGCGCTGGAAGCTCTTTAAAAGGGCATCACTCTTTGGAAAATGGCTGCCAGCCTCTGCCTTTCCATTCTCAAACTCGCCCAACAGAAATGGGACTCCAGGACTCATTCTTTTTTTTCCTTTTGTCCAATCTCTCTCTCTCTCTCTCTCTCTCTCTCTCTCTCTCTCTCTCTCGCTGTCTCTCTCTGTCTCTGTCTCATTCTCTTCCTATCTCCTCCAGTAGATGTTTTGTCATTGCTAGTGTCTGGCTGTTCATTTACAGCCAAATTACTAAGTAAGACTACTACAGTTACTAATTGATTCACTGTACTGCAGCTACATATGGCAAGCAGCCACTGCGTGAGCACACACACCCACACACACACGTAACACACACACAGACACACACACGTGCACACACACACACTCACTGCATAGCCTGTATATTCACACAGATTAAATTTGTCTGTGGTAATCATTCTGATTCATTAGCCTTTGCATTAAAGCTATTTCATCAGGCTGCATTAATGGCAGCAGCGTGCTCTGCTTTCGGTGACCTCATTCCGCATTAGTGTTGCTCTTCGTCACTTCATTTGCAGTCGACTCAGTGCCGCACTGCATTATAAATGTGCATTTGAATTTCAGTCATGCTCCCAACATGGGCACCACCCGTCACGGAAACCAGGTTTCGGAGGAGCCATAGTCTAGTACAGTCGCGGCATTGAGGTTAGCAGCGAAACATAAGCATCGCCTCCTCACCTGGCACGGGTTTGGCCCTGATCTGGCTGTATTCTGGCACAGGTGTGGACGACCAGAGCTAGTGCATTGCCGGAAATGTGCCAAAAGGAGATGCCATCTGGAATTTAAAGCCAGGGCAGACATGTGACTTGGTAAAGAATGCAGATCTGCCCTACAAAGGCAAGTTACAGTAACTACACCAACATTGAAACTGAGAAAAATGCCTTTAATGTTGTCATACTGCCCAGTCCAACATATTGTAGCTATAATATTGGTGATGTTTTATGTACTTTCTTAAAAGGAAGAAGACAGATATTTAGTCACAAGATCAAAGAGATGTTAGTAAGGCAATTTACGGTTTAAACTCAAAATGTGTAGTTACTGCCTTGTGACTTAGGTAGGAAAACACAGATCCAGCTGTCATCTTCTTACTTCTCGGCCGTGTCCTCCTCACGCTCTCTTGGTGGGAGGTCAACTCTAAAAAGCTTAGCAGAATTTTTTTTGAGACATATCAAGATCAAGGCTACTAGATTAATGAGAATTAAACATGAATTGCTTTTTTTTTTGAATGTGCATGCCTTGAAAAGGAAGCCGTTAGTAAAATGTTTGAGTTTGGGCTTAGCGTCTCTGTGTAAAAAAGCACTGATATTTTTTTTTCCTCTTCTTATCCATTCCAGCATGCCACTGTTGGACAATTATGTTATCAAAAACAAGCCTTTTGATAGGCATGTCAGAGGGAGGGAGCAGTGGGGGAGAGGCTATGAATGTTTCTCTCTCTCTCTCTCTCTCTCTCTCTCCCTCCCTCTCTCTCTCTCTCTCTCTCTCTCTCTCTCTTTCTCTCCCTCTAGTGAGCTAGACCAAGCTGGTCTTTGTCACGGATGGCATGAAAATTGAAAATGAATCTGAAAGTCTCAAAAGCGCTGGGTGATTGATCCCCATCACGGCCATGCCTGCTAATCATTAGCCACATGCTCTGAGGCAAAGGTTAAACATTCTGTGAGTAGGAGTGATTAAGTGTTCTTTAAGCTGACCAATTATCCCCGCTTGGTGCTCCATAAAATATTTAACCATCTGTTATCGACTTCAGATTAGGGGACAGTGACAATTTTACTCATTCTTGCTGAACCTTCACATATGTCATTGATACTGATCATATAGTAAAATAGCTAATACTCTTAATATTAGCTCAAGTACTTTTCAAAAGAGACTTACTTGAGCATTTTCCTTTAATTTTTCCTTTTCCATCACCAGATGGGTCAGTAAAAAGTAAAAGGAAGGAAAAGGGCTTGCTTTGATAAGATATGGATAGATAATCTCTTTTAATAAGCTGTGTTGGTCTTTAATATCATGGTCAACTCAACACAACGCAGCAGAATTGACCTGTCTGCCTTTCTTGGCCACAGTGCTTGCTAGTGTTCCCGTCCTAGCACTGTTGCTTCAGTGCTGCTTATCTGTGAGAGTGTAGCAATATGGTGTCATATGAGAACTGTGTGAATTACAATACATCTTTAACACCTCTTCCAGGAATCCAGTTGAACATCAAAGGTTATGGGGTAATGGGGTTTTTATTTCTGTTGTTGTTGTTGCTGTTTCTCTTTTCCCATCTACTACAGCACATCCTCTCCATCTTCAGAAATCCTGCTGAGCACCAAACCCCAATATGTACCAAAGCTCATTGGGTAATGGAGGTTATTTTGTTTCATTTTTGTTGTTGTTGTTGTTCTTCTGTTTTTCCTATCCATCTTGCTTTTCGATGCTGCTGCTGCTGCTGCTGCTGCTGCTACAGGCCTTCTAAGAAACTGCCGCTGACAAATCTCCATAATTTAAAACCAAGCGAGTGCTGTGCAGGGACAATTTGACTTGACAAGCGGTGGCAGATGTGCTTTCGTTTGTCTCCTCGCTGCGTGAGTGAGAACTGCGGCATCGAGAAATGGCGTGGAAGAGTGTGAAAAAGGCGTCCTTGTCGCCGTCTCTCCTGCTGCAGAAACAAAGCCCGCGAGGTTTCGCCCGTCAGGGGGCCTGTTTATCGGATGACGGCATGCGACAACATGATTAAATGTTTTGAATAATTGATGATCGCATCCCTCATTAAACCTGCTCTATTAGGGCCTGGGAGCATTGGCTGCCTATTTTTAGGCCTCAAATTTCAGGCGTTGGCTACCATTTTATTGGTGTTTGCATTTCCTGGAATGTAGAAAATCATTTATTTTTAGTAAAAAAGTGGCTGGTGCAGTTTTTGCTTACTGCTGTTACACCCCTTAGACAAACATGTCTTAGAGTTTCACACCTTTTCCTCTGTGTTACCCTGCCTTCTTTTTGTAAGCAAGCTTAGCTGAAAGAGTGTTCAAATCAGGTACAGGCCTACAGGCTGATGTCAGTTACCACCAAACCCTTTCCATTTCCCGCCTAACATCAGCGGTGCGGAGAAAGCGAAGGGTTCATTACGGAACACAGAAGGACAGAATGCAAATGAAGGGCTTTTGGCACTGTGACAAGAAAGGACTGTCGCTTTTTCACACGCTCCTCTTTTTTTTTCATCCATACATGAAGGAAACATGAGGAAAATAAAGGGTTGTGCAAGTCCAATTTACATCTGAGAAAGGAACAAGACACAAGGTTGAAGTCATTGGAGAAATGAATGCGTTTTTCTCATCCATACCCCATCTCACACTTTCCATCTGAAACATGAAAAGTCAGGAAATTCCCTGAAGTTCCTGCTGAAGCGTTTGATATTATACACATCCCCGTCTCAGTAAATAGGACAGCTGGGGGAAAAGATAGAGGGAGTGTGGCAGAGATTTAGATGGAGATATGAGGGATAGAGAGATGAAAATGGCTGCACTATTTAGGGGGGGAAGGCTCTGAACGTATTCTGAGTAATGATGTGAAAGTCACCTTTAGCTGATTAGCCTACTGCAGCTAGCCTGGTTGGAGATCATTTATAACTATTATTGAGTCTCTTTGGTGTTCGTTTTGCTTGTCTCAAGCTGTGCTAAGCTTCCATGTCAGGGAAATTAATCCATATATGGATGCAACAACATCTTTTTAACAGCACTGCGGCAAGCAGTGAAGGTAAAAATAACATGGTCTGTAGAAACACATTGTGGTCAAATGTTAATGTGTGAAAGGCTAAATGTGAAATGTAACTAGCATTAGGCTAAGTCATTTTTAATTGAATGTGGTGTGCAATTTATTACACGCAAAAGGAGTATTTGGCTTATTTCCTATTCTGTTCACAAGCTATCAACCACTTAAGATCCACCATTAAAAAGCAGTCCCACTTTCTGTGTTATTAAGGCTAGATTTGCTAAAAGTTTAGCCCATCTTGTTGACTTGTTGGCTCAGTACTGTAGATGCTACTGAAGATGGTAGCTCCAAATTTTGATCATTACTTTTTTTTCATTGAAAGAAAGAGATGTGTGTTTGTGGGTTATAAAACCTCATTGTCACCGGCCGTGCATTCAGGTATGATGCCTAACACTTAGCTGAACTTTGCCTTGGCACTTTCATTGCTGTCGTTTCAATGGAAATGACATTGGTAACATTTAACTAAAGCATGTCAGTCTCCTCCCTCTGTCTTTGGTTATGCCCAGTACTTTGTCCTCTATATTCCGCATTCTTTTCTTTTCTGGTTATTCCTTCCTGAACTCTCTCACATACACACCTTCACTCTGACATTAAGAATTTCCTCACAGCTACCACAGGTATGTGTAATTATTTCTTTGATTCTTTGGAAAGATAGAGATCTCATCTCAGGCTGTGCTGGGCTGGGCTGAGGTTTGACAGGCGACTGCTTAACAGGGCGAACCGTGGCACAGCAGTAGTGATTTGGGTGGTTCTGGTCACCAGTTGCACGCAGTGAACCTGAAACAGTGGCACTGGCCTTCTGCTCGACACCCCACTGGGAAGGGTTGAAGGGCCTCATCACTCACCATGGAGGATACTGAGTGAGGAAAAGACAAATATTTTGAAGCAGCTAGCTATCTTACAGGCTTCTCTAGCTTTATGTGTATGTTCGTGTGTGTGTTTGTGTGTGTGTTTGTGTGTGTGTCTGTCTGTGTCTGTAATAGTAGAGGTTATTTGAGTGAAGCGCAGACACATCTCCAGCCGTGTTAATTATTAAGCGTGTTTGTTGTGCGGTTTGCCTCTCCCCCCTTCTCTCCCTGCAGTGGAAGCAGTTATTGTTTCTGGCCTTGTGTTGGTACGACCAGAGATGGATGTCAGAGAGAATTGGCTCTTTTCAGAATGAATGTAGCTGAGATTGCAGTGGGTTGCCTGCTAATAGATAGTTACAAATGAATGAAAGCATCGAAACAGTGCGGTTCATTGGTTTCCTCTAGGGTATGTGTATGTGTGTGTGTGTGTGTGTGTGTGTGTGTGTGTGTGTGTGTGTGTGTGTGTGTGTGTGTGTGTGTGTGTCTGTGTGTGTCTGTGTGTGTGTGTGTGGTTGGGCTGACACATGTGTACGTGTCTGTTGACTTTGATTGTCGTGGTTCCCCCTTTTTTTTTGTCTTCCTTTAAACATTTGGAGGGCAACATCGATAGCTCTCCATTAGAAAAGAGTGTCGGAGGGATAGCGCCCGTCAAAGTCACTTAGCCACTCATGCTGGGGAGCCTAATGAGAACAGCTACGGAGCATACAGCCGCCAGAACGCAGGCCGCATCAGTCATCTGGAATATGTTTAGCTGAATACAAATCAATACTAACTTGAGTGCGGATCGCTCTCAGGACAAGAGAGGAGGGTGGGGGTGGGGGAGGCAGGAGGAGGAGGAGGAAGGGGATGGTTGGAAGGGAGGGAGGGAGGGAGGGGGTGGTGGGTGGAGAGAAGAGAACACCGCTCTTAAAAGAAAATGTCCGCCGGGCAAGAAGGAAGCAGCCTAGGCAGCCACCTGACTAACCAGTGGGCCAGACAGATAGGCCTGGTGTTAAAATAAATAATAAAATGGAGGCTTCTCTCTCCAAACAGTGTGGCTGGCAGTCTGGCAGCAGTGAATGTTAAATGATCGTCTTATCATCTGCTTTTTGCCTGTCGGGCCTTTTGATGGGGGATGACAGTGATGAGAGCCTTCAGAATATTTTCCGTGAGCGCTCCCGATTTCCGGAGGGCAATGCAGGCTGTGCCTGGTAGAGGGATGGAGTCGTAATGGGAACACCGGAGTTAAGTGGAATGTCACCACGCTTTGGGATAATGAGCGCCTAGTGACACCCACACTAGGGATCAGCCGGAAACTGCGACACACACACACATGCACACACGCATGTACAGACACACACACATACACTCATGTGTGCACACACACACGCTCACATATTCATACACACACACGAGCGCACACACACACACACACACTCTGAGGCGAAAAAAAGTAAGGAATGTCACTTGTCCCCCCCCTTCCTCGAAAAAATGAGCAGTTTCTGATGCATAATTCATCTACCCAGATACTCCTTGGTACTCGCCTAGCACTACTTCCCTCCCTCTCAGTGTCGTGTCACCTGTTTGAAAAACGAGCACACTTCTCTGCGCTATCACACGTCTGTGCTCTCTGAAGTAAAAGCGCGCCCTTTTTCAGGGAATTTCTCCCAATTACAGCGCGCGAGCGGAAAATACGCTTCGCTTATTAAATGGGAATTATTTCAGCGTTTTATCAGCGCTAATGGCGCATTGTCACAACAGCGCAAGGTGTCATCATTTTGTCACCTTCAAGTCTTTCATTATGTGTCTGGAACGTATTTATGAAATATGCAGAAAGCTCAGCAGCTGCTCACGCTGTCGTCTCCACACATAATAATGGGATAACAAGAGAGTACAATGGTGTAGGCCAATGCAGAATAAATATTTTAGTTGTCATAATGCAGAATGTATTTAAATTCTATCATGCGAGAGTAGACACCTTATTTCTCTCTCACACACATACACAAAACACACGCACACATGCGCATGCACACACACACACACACACACACACACACACACAGAGACACACACACAAACACACACACATCTTTCCTTCTTAAATACAGAAAGAGATTCCTACATAGACACACATTACATTCCTACACGCACACACACACACACACACACACACACACACACATACATACACACATACACACACACATATGCACAGATATAGACAGACTCTTACAGTAACATGGCGTACAGCCCCTGTGCATTTAGCGCGTGTGTCCACCAGACGTCACCGACTCTCCAGCAGCAGCAGCAGGAGCAGGGGGCTGAGGCCGAGGTGAGTCCCAGCAGCAGCTGCACTCGTTGGGCTGGAGGATGGCATGAGCCCCGACAGTGCCATCTGTGCCACGGAGCCCCAGTAACAAGTGCCAGAGCAGACGTCAGCCAGCCTGCACCAGGCCAGCCCTCGCCCGCGGCCCTCCGTGCCCGGCCCCGCCGACTCCTCTGCTCATCTCAAATAGCGATGCTCGGATAATGACCCAGAAGCTGGACGCAGGCCTGTTGGCTGTCACACGCACACACACACCCACAGACAGACGAACAGACACACACACACACACACACACACACACACACACACACACTTGCGCACCAATAAGTGGACACACACACACACTTGACTCTCTCGCATACACATACAGTAATATTGTGTGTGTGTATGAAAAGTGTATCTGACAAAGACACACACACACACACACACATACACACACTTGTCTTTCTGGCACACACAGACATGCTATGTCTTTGTTGCAGAAACTGTCTTTCACACACACTCACACACACACACACACACACACACACACACACACGCAAACAAACACACACTCACAGTGTGAAAGTGCTGTATGTGAGCGTTCCCATCTGACACGCTGAGTTACCCCCAAAGAGAATCATGTTTGTTTGTGTTTGTGTGCCTTGTTTACCCGCAGAGCGGATAAGATCACCCTGCTTGGGATAACAGCGGTCACCTGTCAGTCTGGACAGGAGCTCAAGCACACTGCCAATGCCCTCTGCCTGGCCCCTACACCTCCCTACTCTGGCCACACTAGCACAGCAGCGCTAGCTAGGACACATAGTGGGCAAACTACTGGAGGAAACTGTCAGAAACTGACAAAACAGTTTGCGAAAGGTTTTAGTGGTTAAAAAATTAAGATGGCAGAAGATGAATCATTTCTGTTCGTTTGCATGGGTGCATTTATTATTCTTGATTAAACGTGTTTCGGGGGGCAAAGAAAGCCTCTTTTTTTTTTTACCCCCATAGTGAAACAGTGATGCCTCAGGGTAGCCTGGTGGGTACAAGCCTCCTGCTTTGATGGATGAAATTTGCATAAGTAATCAACTGGGAGAGATGGATATGGAAAGAAGCTTTCTTGACTGCAACGCTGAATGAATGTGTCGAGGTCTCAGATCTGCATTCAGATAGTGTTTTGGGTTTGGGTGTCAATCAGAAGAAGAAGATGATGATGATGATGATGATGACGATTGTGAAGGGATTATGAACAGCGCATGTGGATTGAGGTGCAGACTGTTGACCAAAAAGAAAGACAAACAGATGAGTTATGTCATGAATAGCAAAGAGTTAATGATTTGAGCACTCACAGTCTTGCCTGTGGGGAGAATGAGAGGCATTCATTTGGGTTGGTGAGTGACAGCTATGAAGCACCTCTAGTGTCTTTGTCTTAGTTCTCTAGTACATTCTACTTTTGTTTCCCTCAGCAGACACACCACTAGTGAAGTGTTGGTCCCAGAGCCCTTGTTCTGTGTTTTCGCTGTGATAATTAAAGGTGGTTATGAAAATAATAGTGTTTGTTATAGTATTGTTTGTGCAGTTTTCGCATGCTTGGCATGAAAAATCGCCTCGCTAAAATGGTTGTCCCCACGGGGAAACACGGCCCACATTCTCACACTGCTGCTCGCTGCTAATAGTCCATGCTGTTGGAAAAAGGAGAAGGAAGGAAACACAACTGACCCACAAATCTGGGCTGTGGCTTTTTTTATCCTCCTTAGGACCCAGATCTTTTGACAGGAAAGTGTGCTAAAGATGGTGCACTAATGTAAAAGTGCAAATTGCACAGAAAAAGAATGTACATATCTTTCATTTTCTCTCTCTCTAGCTCTTTTGCTTTCTCTCTTTCTCTCTCTCTATGCATGCTCTCTCACTCACACACAAACACACACACACACACATACACACACACACACAACCTAATTTTCAGCCCTTTCAGGGCTGAGGTTCTCTTTGGAGTTTTTCCCTCTCTTTTCTCTCTGTCTCTGCCACCCCCCTCTCTTTCTCTCTCTCTCTCTTTCTTTCCCAATCTCTTCTCCTCTCTGACTCTCTCTCGATCTCTAACAGTCTCTTCTCTTCTCCTCTCTGTCTCTGACTCTCTCTCTCCCACTCTCTTCTCCTCTGTGTCTCTGTCTCTCTTTCTCTCTCTCTCTTTCTCTTTCTCTTTCTCTCACTCCCTCCCTCTCTCTTCTCCTCTCTGACTCTCTCTTGATTTCTTACACTCTCTTCTCCTCTCTGTCTCTGACTCTCTCTCTCTATCTCTCACACTGTCTTCTCCTCTTCCTCTTCTTCTCCCTCGCTGCCACTTGTTTTTAGCTCCGTCTGTCTCTCTAATGGTTCCGCCCCTGTGTGGGTTCGGCTACAAGTGCTGTTTATTAGCTCTGACCTAAATGGGATGAGACAGTCAAAGCTGGAGAAAGTGAGGGACAGATTGAGAGCCATACTGACCCAGATAGTGGGTGACTAAGACACACACACACACACACAGAAACACACGCACACACACACAAGCATGTGCACATGCATGCACACAGAAACACTAACGTAAGACTCACACATACTTAAGACTCACACACACGCCAACGTGCACACA
>CM059276.1:15337848-15345348 GCA_030347295.1 Setipinna tenuifilis | reverse complement strand
TCCGCACACCAGCTTGAGATGAAGGGTGAGGGAACGGATCAATGCACCAATTATACCATGGAATGATTGGGGGGGGGGGCAGACTGAGCGAGCCAGGACACTGGGGAACCCCCCTGTTCATTATGATAAGTGCCATGGGATCTTTTATAACCAAATCTGTTTGTTGTATAGTGAGCAGGTGCCAACAGTGGTATGCAACAACTGCAGCCAAGCCTCAAATCAACTGGGCATGAGTAGGAAGGTGGAAACATAGGGCATGGTCTGCATTAATGGTGTGTTCCATTTGTCTCGAAATCCGATATTGGGGAAGTCAAAATGGAGGTAAATGCATTGCATTTGCCACAGAGGAGAAGTACTCAGTACTCAGAGTAGCTTGGTTAGCTTCATTTTTTAGCAACATGGTCCAGAGTACTTTACTTTAGTTGAGCAACACCACTTGATAAACAGCACATGATGTGGTATCGCACACATAATAGGACCATAGCCAACTACAACAACACAGTGTTCTATACACAACTGATGGGTTTGAAACAAAAAAAGTATTTAAACAACAAATACTACAATCCATAGCAGCCATCTTGAATGTTGAACACTGGGTCGCCTATGTTGCTCAGAGACCTCATGTATTTATCAGCATGCAAGAGAAAGACCTCATCTTCAGTGAAAAGCAGGACAGATACCTCATGTGTTTATTGGAAAGCAGGACAAATACTGCATTTTTTTTTTCAGAAAGTAGAGTTGAGACCTTGTGTTAATTTGAAAAACAAGGCTCACAAAGGCTTCCTGTCAACATGTGGATCAATCAGTGTTTTCGTACCATGTTCCTCCCTTTAATTCAACCACCCTCATTTGACGAGGTAAATTATCTTTTGAATGGTGTTCGCTGTTTCCTTTTAGTTTTGTATGCTCATTCTTGCAGAGGTCTGTTTGGTGTGTCATCCTGAAAAGCGTAATTATTTCAAAACCCGGCTCTGAAAAAAAGGGACAAAAAAGTTAATTACATTCTCTTATACTTCGTCTTTCCCCTCTTTTTAATTTTTGAACAGCAGTGGAATATGCTTAATTGTTGGTTTGTGCCTAATGCCGTGGATTGTACAAATCAGAGCTTCACTCAAATAAACATTAAAAACCCAATTGAGTTTTAACTCTTTTATTTTCCATTTGGCTGCCTTCCTTAATCACAGCAAACATTCATCCTCGTTGCATTACTTGCCAGCTCTCTAATAGTCCTGTTTTTTCTAATCTATCTCCCACTACTGTCTATGCTTTCACAGTAATGGAAATACAAAAAAAATGGAAAACCTTGACTCTGGAGAGGATTGGGCTAGTGGGTCAGTGACTGCAGTGACAGGTCACTCGTGGTGACGTTTTATCTCCACTGACACCCATAGCATGTCTGCAGTCAAATCAAACAAATGGCTCTAGTGAGGTTTGTGTGTGTGTGTGTGTGTGTGTGTGTGTGTGTGTGTGTGTGTGTGTGTGTGTGTGTGTGTGTGTGTGTGTGTGTATGTGTGTATGTGTGTGTGTGTGTGTGTGTGTGTGTGTGTGTGGGAGGGGGGTGGGGTATGGATATGTCTGGATGGGAGTTGTTGTGGCGCGGGCAGCGAACAGCAAACATTAGTCAGTGGCGCTCCGATGATGGAGCCTCTGTGGCTACTGGGCTAAACATAGATGGTCCTCTTTCTCTTTCTTTTCCTCTCTGTCTCTCTCTCTGTCTCTCTCTCTCTTCTCTCTCTCTTTTCTCTCTCTCTCACCCCCCCCCCCCCCTCACACACACACACTGTCGTGTAGTTATTTATTTATATATACATCTTTTCATTTTTGGTGCGCTCTTCCTCAGAAATCTGTGGCTTCTCCCGAAGGGGAACTTAGCCTAGATTTTCAGAAATATCTCTCAGCCTCGGGAGAGGGAGAGGAGAGCACCGTATGGCAGAGTGTCTAGTTTTTAGGTGGAGAAGCAGCAGAGACTTGACTGTCGAAAAACCAAAGACGTACATTTATATCCATCCTATTTGGCCGCGGGTGGAACGGCGAGGGCGGTTGGTTATGGTGAATAGGGGGACAGCTTGGCATTGAGACCATGCTGATGACTTAATCTAGTTTCCCGGCTTAACGACTTGGCTCGCGTAAAAAAAAAATTAAATTCTGGCAGAGTCGATTGGACGTCAGTCACACACGCTGATGTGTGAGTGTGAAGAAAAAAAGGCAGGTGGCTTTGTATTCTCAAAGCATCTGCCATGTCCCTGCACTGACTAGGCTCCGTCGATAATGAAATGTGAAGGTGGAAGACGATTCACCTACATTTGGAGGCTGATCTAAATATGGTGACGCGTTCTGGCCTACATTTTAGGTCTGTGCAGCTCTCAGCCTGATATCCCTGATGAGTCTTTCTCCTCCTCCTCCTCTGCTTCCAAATAAAGACACTGTTTCTGCAATTTTTTGTTATTTTTGGGGCCAACACACCATGAAAGGACTAGGTCAGTGGTCAAAAAACTTTTCTGTCATTTTATTTAACTCTCCTTGTCCTTAAAAAATAAAAAAGAGTGATGCTTTGGGCTCTATGGATTAATAAAAAAGGATTCCCTTGTTTTTTTTTTCTTTGAGTGAGGAGAATGTGTTCATTTCCCGCTGTCTTTCGAGGTCACACTGCTGTTTTAGAAGGAAGATTTGCAGCTGCAAATGAGCGAGAACGAGAACTAAAATTCAGTGGACTTCCGCCTTTGATGGTGTCTCTTCCTGGCCTCATTCTCTCTTTTTTTCCATATTCTCTTCTGCAGTCTGCTCACTCTCTCTTTTTCTGTCTTTCTATCTCTCTCTCTCTCTCTCTCACTCATTTTCACTCACTCACTCACTCTTCATCCATTTGCTAGGCCGGCTTAGATAATAGCTATAATTGGACTGACTCACACATTGCCTGTGTGTTTCTGTAAGATAAAGAGCCTAGCTCTCTCTCTCTCTCTCTCTCTCTCTCTCTCTCTCTCTCTCTCTCTCCCTGCCTCCCTCAGACATGTTCTCCCCATTTGGAATTAAATGCACTTCTCACATTGTGCCGTGTATGCGCTGGACAGACTCAAATTAAAGGTCTCTCCAAATCTCCACAGGCTTACTGTGGCCACCTTTTCAAGCAGTCTTTGGTCCACCCATTCAGGCAGCGCCTCGGATTGTGAGATTTCCTGCGGATTTGTGTGTGTGTGTGTATGTGTGTGTATGGGGGGTGGGCGACAGCAGGCGAATGCAGTACTCAAGGATTCCATAGATATGCAGTTTCATTTGAAAGTTTAAGACTGACTTTAGTTTAGCAGAACTTACAAATAGGAAATACATATGGATAAGAAACTGATTTGGTCACATCCACATACTGCAATGTGGTTCCAATAAGTCCACATACTGATACACAGTCTGGTTTTAAAGTCACCAGCCATCTGGTAAATGTGAACAGTATTATCTCAAAAAACGGAGGCGTAACACAGGCTGAGGCACCACACTGTGGAGGTTTACCTGAATATCTAGTCTTACATGTTACTGCATTAGGATATATTTGTCCCTGTGGGTTAACTCGTTCTGATATTCCCCAGTTGCCTGTTCATGTACATGCCTCCACTGCTGTGCACTGGGCTGGGTTGTCATCTGTGTATTTCAAAGGCCCCCAGCCTCCTGTAAGTGGTGACAGCAGCACTGTGAATGTCCGACCCAGCACCGTTTTGCTGTAGTGCTCGGTAGAGCTGGGAGTGCAGGGGAGTGCTGCTGCTGTTGTCATGCACACACCGCGAATGGCAGTGGCCTAGGTGCTTAGTGCCTGCTTATTATTCGGCCACGCAGCACTTGTGATTTGGGCGGAGGAGAGGTGTGTTTGGGGGGGGTGGTGGGGGGGGGCGGGAGCAAGATGAGGTGGAGGAGGTGTGTGTGTCTGTGTGTGTGTGTGTATGTGTATGCATATGTGTGTGTGTGTATGTGTGTTTGTGTGTGTGTGTGTGTGTGTGTGTGTTTGTGTGTGTGTGTGTGTGTGTGTGTGTGTGTGTGTGTATGTGTGTGTGTGTGTGGTGGGGGGGGCAGTCCGGTCTTGGCACCAGCAGCAACACCTCTCACCAGTCCAGTCCAATTAGCACATGAAAAGGCGGCGGGAGAGGCTGGCAGGACGACAGGCTGAAGGGGGCCACAAGGAGCGCAGCAGAGGACTAGGAGCACAGGGGGTGGGTAGGGTGCGTTATGTGTGTGTGTGTGTGTGTGTGTGTGTGTGTGTGTGTGTGTGTGTGTGTGGGTGGCACTAGAGGCACCTGGGGGGGCATTTAGGGGCATTTTGAAAAGCGCTCTGCCCAGGTTGTTCCTGGAAGGCAGTGGGAGGGGGGGGAGGTGGGAGGTGGGTAGGGAGGGGGGGGGCTCACCTGGCAGGGACTGTGCCAGCTCCCCTACCTCGGCTGGCGAGGAAACTGGGAAATGGGGGAGAAGAAAGGAGCGAAAATGAAGATGAAGCACTTTGCTCTCACTGCTCCAGAGGACTGCTAATTAGCCATCACGACAGCAGGAGATGGTGAGGAGGAGGAGGTGGAGGAGGTAGAGGAGGAGGAGGAGGAGGAGAAGCAGGAGTCCCAAATGAAGGCTGCAGGAGGAGCCGGCAGTGACAGTAGCAGTGTGGGGATGCCACGGGCTGACAAAGCGCACTCTTTTCATTTCCTGAAAGACAGAGAGAGCAGGAAAAAAAAGGCGCCCATAGCTAGGCTAACATTCATTCTTTTTGGGCTCAGTAGTGCTGAAGTGCCTGAGCTGAAATGTCACTTCCTCTCTGTTCCTCTGTTACGGCTTGTCCTCTCATGTATGACTCTTGTCATCTCTTGTTCCTCTTGTTGTCTTCTCTCCTTTTCTTTTCTCTACTTTTCTGTCCTTTCATGCCCTTTCATTTCCTGTTCTCTTCTCTTTTCTTCTCTTCTTTTTTCTTCTCTTGTTTTTCTCTTGTCTTCTCCTCTCTTCTAGCTGCTTTTTCAACACTAGCAGTACCCTTCTACATACTTAATCAATCAAACCTTATAACCCCTTTCCAGAGTCGCGTATGACTGAATTATGTACCTCTGTGTTCTGAAATGCTGACATTTCTCTCTTTGTGTGTCTCTCTGTCTCTTTTCTCCTCTCCTCTCCTCCCCTCTCTTCTCTCCTCTCCTCTCCTGTCTTTGTAGCCCGTGCAGGGAGTGATTGAGATGCTGTTTCAGGGCTAGAGGCAGCAGTAGCACTGATCCGCTGTCAGCAGGGGAGCCCCTCTCCATGAGCCTGAGTGTGCCACTGGACCTGTTTGAAGAGGAATAAGGGACTTAATAGGATGTCAACAGAGGCCGAACTCCAGCCTGCTGCCAGAACCAGCGTCAGAAAGGAATCCAAGAGGAGAGGTAGGGGTGGAGACATATATGTGTGCGCACACACACACACACATATGTACACACACACACCCACAAACACATACATGCACACACACATACGTACACACACACACACACACACACACACACATACATATACGTACACACGCACACACACACACACACACACACACGTACACACGCACACACACAAGTTCATACATACAGACACACACAAAACACATGCTCCCATGCAAAGATTTACATGCCTCTCATGCACACACATGCGCACACACACACATACATACAGTACACACACACATGCATACACACACACACACACACATATGTACACACATTCAGACATACAGTCACACACAACACACACGCTCCCATGCAAAGATTTACATGCTACTCACACACACACATTCCCTCATACGTACACCCTCACATTTTCACATGTATTTACTGCACATATGTACCAGTATACATGCTCACCTACATACATAATACTTATACATGAGAGGTACTAAAAGCAAAAATGTCTGCATTGGGTTGTTATGATACATTCGGCGTAAACACAGCTATACTATATAGAGATGCACACACACATACACACAGGTGTTCCTTTCACGTTTCACACAAATGTGGGTAGACAGCACAATTATCTGAATCTGAAAGTGAAATGTTTGGTAGCTGAAATATAGCCCTGAGTCAGCCCTAAATGTCCCATTATTCCCCTCTCGCTGCATCAAACCACCAGCGGTAATTAATGGCCCACCATTTCTTGTAATTGACACGAGTTCCCTTAATACCGCCCAAGTGCCTCGCAATTTCATGCTCATTTAGGGGAAATGGCTGTCGAAAGCTGAGGTCCCACTGATTTTTTGGATGGCAGCCCCCCCTTTTACTCTCAGCCCCCCTACCCACCTACCTAATCACACCCCCCACACACACAAACACACCACCCCCCCACACACACACACTCACACACACACACACACCACCAGCTCACCCCTGGGCTATGCCAGAGTAGCGTTTGCCACTTCCAAGGAGAGGATCCCCTGAGGGCCTGCCTGCCTGCCTGCCTGTCAGCGTTGGTTGGCACGGCGGCGCTGTGCTCCGGTCACTCACACCTCCGGCACATCTGCCTCTTTCGTTTAGCGGCGCGGGAGGTGAAGTGGCCCACAAGTGGCTGTCGACTGAGCGTCTGAGGGCCACAGGGGGAGGGTGTTGGGCAGGCTGAGAAGGACGCTGACGCTGGCGGCCACAGCTTGGGTCCCCTCTTCTCTCTGCCTGTCTCTCTCTGTCTCTCTCTCTCTTTGAATCTCTCTCTCTCTCTATCTCTCACTGAATCTCTCTTTTTTTCTCTCTCTGTCTCTCAGTCTCTCTCTCTCTTTCTCTGTATTTCTCTCTCTCTGTCTATCTCTCCCTCTCTGTGTCTCTCTCATTTGGATTGTCAGTGTGGCCATGCCCAGTCTCCTGATGTGCCACCTGTCTCCCCTTGGGCAGCAGTGCAGGGAAACAACAGCCGGCAGCTTGTGTGTGAATGGGTGTGTGTGTGTGTGTGTGTGTGTGTGTGTGTGTGTGTATGTGTGAGTGCATGTGTGTGAGCGCATGTGTGTGTGTGTGTGTGTGTGTGTGTGTGTGTGTGTGTGTGTGTGTGTGTGTGTGTGTGTGTGCGTGCGTGCGTGCGTGTGTGTGTGTCTGTGTGTGTGTGTGTCTGTGTGTGTGTGTGTGTATGTGATATCTTCCTGCTCGTCACTCTGGAGTTTTGAGAGGGTCTGGCACAGCTGAGAGTGAGAGCGCATGCCAGATGTCCTGAAACATAGCAAATCACAGAACAGTATGTTGGAGAGGACACTAAAAGATGCCCTTATCATCTCTGACATTGACTGGCATTGGATTGCCTTTTTCTAATCATTCTTCCTTCTGTTTCTCTCTCTTTCTCTCTCTCTCTCTCTCTCTCTCTGTCTGCCTCTGTCTCTGATGTGTCATTTAAAGTGTAGCAGAATACATTTGTCATAATGAGTGAGAAATGACTGTCAAGTTTATTTACACACGCGCACGCCAAACACACACACACACACACACACACACACACACACACACACACACACACACACACACACACACACCGTCTTTAATGACAGAC
>CM059276.1:15320348-15332848 GCA_030347295.1 Setipinna tenuifilis | reverse complement strand
AGGGAAGGGGAGGGGCATGGGGGTTGGTGTGGACGATTAGTTCCCCCCCGTCTCTTTCTTTCTCTCTCTCTCTTTCTCTCTCTCATCGTCCTCCCCTCCTCGTCCTTTCCAGCGTACTAGGAGTGTATTCAGCTTTTGAGCCACTGTAGTGGTGTGACATGCTCCCTTGCACCCCCATGTTCTATGTTCACCTGGGGGGCACCCAGCATTTAGGCCCACAGACCAAAAGATTAAGATGCTATCATTTCTTCCTATTCAGCTAATTTCTCCTGACGCCGAAAGCCTTGCTCCGGAATCACTAGCATTCCTGTGCCTGGAGGGAGACAAGAAAAAAGAGATAGAAAGAGAGGGGGGGGTGGGGGGTACAGACAGAGAGAGAAAATATCTTGCATGAGGTGACGAAAGACACAAGCAACCATGTTCATCGTACATCTCTCCCGTGTGACCATCCAAGAAATTATCGAGCCACATACAGTATCCTTGACATGATTCTCATGCCTATAACCTGAAACAAACTCAGGAGTATTTATTGATCCATTCACATGAGAAAACCCCACTCAATCAATGCAGAGGAAAGAATATTACCATTACATTTCACATCAAGCAGCAAAGGTATCATGACCTTAGAATGGAGAGAAAAGCAAGCAAGCTGTCCCTTGTCAGTCAGTCTCTGGGGCTCCCAGGTGATCCCACCAGGCTCGCTTGAACACAGCATCCCAAGCTCTTCTCTAATATCTTCTCTAATATGATATTACACTTGTCAATTTCCATTAGCCACCTACTCCCACCCCAGTCCCCAAGCCCAGGTGAATTACTGCCAGCTCTTTTAGCCAGCAGTCAGCTTATACTCTGGACCTCCCTGCTAGAACACCTCCAATGTGCTTTGTCTCTCATAGCTTGTACAGAGCACCTGAAGATGCACCTGTTTACCATGTGTGTTACATAAGATAAATCTCTTTTACCAGACCAGACCTCAGGTACTTGCTTTTCCTTATTGATATTCATATTTTCTGATACTAATTTTTAGGATACTCTAATGCAGTAGATGCTGGGATGTTTTTATGGTTTATCATTACTAATTAAAGACCATAAAACACATTAGTAGTAGAAGTGATTGTAGAACATGTAATTGTAATAGTAGTAGACGGTTCAAAAAATAACACACTCGTGTTCTATTGACAAGCCTTTTGCCCGACCATGCACACAAATATGCCAAACATACAGTATAGCTGGCTTAGCCTGACCAAGTCTGTCGAGACACAGTACTCCTCCACATGTGGACACAATGTACTCTTGTAGCGGCAGCACCCAATGGGGATCAAAGTCATGTGGCATGTAGAAAGCCGTATGCATACAGCCATCCTCGTCTTGCATTAAGATGCACGGTTCTGCGTCATTGGAGTTACAAATCTGCTCTACATACAATACAAGTGCATGGAGCCCACAGCCATCCCACCATCCCTGCCTGCCCGTTACAGTGCCTCATTTGCTTAACTCGTTCCGCTTGCTGGTCCAATTTGTAAGTACCTGTAGGTCTGACAATGGCGAATTGACTTTAGGGGGGTGAGGGGGGATTTGCGTGGAAGACACTGTTTGTGAATTATTGTCTGGGAGTTGTCACACTATTAGAGCAAATCTGCAGTGTTAATGTCTCCAGTTGGTTGGCTCCACATTCTTCTTCTCTCAGTGTCACAGTGTCACAGTGTCTCAGGCTGAAGAGTCAGTGTGCCTCCAGTTGGTTTTTGCCCTACGCATGACCCTCCCTTTTGGCGGAGGAGTGAAGCAGGACTCCTTGAGGCTCGTACTGTAATAAATAGCAATATTGGTGATGCGTGCTCTCGTGAGCTGGGCTGTTTAATTTGCTCCAACAAGATGGCTGCCTCCAAGGCCAATCCTCTGTGTGACTCCCTTCTCTAATCTAAATGCTATTTAATTTATGTGCAGCCCGTGCCGCTGATTGCATGCGGTGGTTCGAGTACACCGGGGACAATTCAATTTCAATATGTATTATATCTGATTTTACAGGCCCCGATGTTGGCTTTGATTGCTGCAAATTGTCTGAAGCGACCCTCGTCACCTGTGGCATTTAGAGGAGATGCAATTAAGATGGTGTGTAGGTGGTGTGCCCTGAGCTTCTGGAACATTCGATTTGCCGATCCGATTGTTGGTCGTTGCTCGATGACATCACAGCAGCGAAAAAACGATCGATAAACGACAACGGGCCTGTTGCTGATGTCTGACTGGTGATGACTCACTACTTGATTTTTTTGTCCTACCTCTAGTCTGGACCTGTAAACTAAATGTAGGAATAAGTCACTTCACGCTTTTGTCTTAGCAGCAGTTCAGGCAGGATTGTCATGCGCAGCATCCGTTTGCTCTCTGTTGTAACATCCAGGCAAACGTGAGGCAGGAAAATATAGTGACTCTCTGCTGGAGACTGCCACAAAGACACACACACACACACACACACAAACACTCTCTCACACACATACACACACACACACACACACACAAACACACACACACACACACACACACAAACACTCTCTCACATACACACACATACACACACACACACACTGCTGTGCCATCACGCCCTGAGGTCCTGCCTCAGTCGGCCCTTGTTGCTGTGAAGAAATGAATATTTACTCAGCAGACGCTACACATAATTACTGCACGTAGCCACGCAGCCCTGCTGCGCACCCTCGGCTAATGATGTAAAGCAAAGGACACCCCTCGCAACAGGGGTGGGAATTTGTGTGCACACACACGTGTTCGTGTTCGTCTGTTTTTTAAATCCCGGTCTGCTTGTGTGTTGCCTTTGTATGTCATAGCCTTTCCTTCCCTCTCCCTTTCCTTGTGTGGAAATGCCACCCCGATAAAAAACATGTTTTGTTGTAGACTAGACGATGTCCCCGTGAGTATAGTGTCTTTTAATTGCATGTTCTGGTCCACCACAGGGGTTTCCCTCAATGGCTTGGGGTGACCAGATGTGTAATGTGGCACTCCTCATATGTAATGCATTAAACACAATTAAGGCTGGGGCAGGGGGGGGGGCATTTAGTTTGATGTATTTAGACATGGTTCCCCTTTTATTAGGGCCTGTGTTATTGAGATGACCCTGTTGTTGTATGTGTACATAATTGGATCGGCTTCATTGGATCGGGGCCGGGCCGCGTAAGGGAAATTGAATTGGCTGCGATAAAAAATGGCCGCATTACCGTTAAAAGGCGCGCCCGGACATGGGAAAAGGGGGGAAAAAAACGTGAAGGGGCCCCTGTGACAATCAGGACAGGGCCCGCTAATGTAATCATCGATAAGGGACACCGGCATCGCCCCAAGCTGACGTCCTTGTGAAAGACGGAGTTCATTCTTGTGGTCATTTCATTGGGGGAAAAAAAATGAGACCGGGAACAGGAGACCGTCGAAAGGTATTCTCTCTTTTCCGTAATGACAGTTGATAAGGTCTTTTGGCGTTTTAATCTAGCTGAAGACGATGATTCAGGGTAATGT
The DNA here is from genome assembly GCA_030347295.1 of Setipinna tenuifilis. Classification (NCBI taxonomy): domain Eukaryota; kingdom Metazoa; phylum Chordata; class Actinopteri; order Clupeiformes; family Engraulidae; genus Setipinna; species Setipinna tenuifilis. The sequence continues at coordinate 15,329,335 of CM059276.1, read as the reverse complement.
TTAAAGGTTATAGCTTTTAGTAATAGTTTTATTTTCCTGACAGTGTCGTGTCAGGTCAGAGTTCAATTTGGTTGATGGTTGAGATTGAGGCGTGTGTTAAACAGAACACATTTGGACCTAATACATTTCATTTCAGAGCTGAGGGCTCCTCGGAGTCTTGTCCACCGGGGCCGGCCGTGTTGGAGAGCAGCGAGCGTTTGAAACTGGCCTCCCTGAATCATCAAAGTATTTCTGCCCCCCGGGGGTCCGGCTGGGTGTAATCACAGCAGATTTACCCTCTTTGCCTTCTCCGCTCATGGTCGAGGCCATCTCTCTTCTCCTCCCTGCTCCCTGTCTCTCTCTCTCTCTCCCTCCCTCTCTTTTTCTCTATTTCTATCTCTTTCTCTGTCTGCCCTCCTCATGAGTGTAATTCCGCTGCGTTATTTTGGTGGCGTCTGGAGGTATGTGGCAAAAACTGTTCCTTCTCTTCATTCATCAGGGTTAAAAGGCGGGCCTTGCTGGTGCTTCCTCTTCCCTTTTCCCTGCCTGAGAGCCTTCCTGCCTGCCTCCCTTCCTGCTTGCCTGCCTCCTTGCTGCCTCCCTGCCTCCCTGCTTGCCTGTCTGCCTGCCTGCCTGCCTGCCATCTTGCCTGCCTGCCTGCCTTTCTGCCTTTCTGCCTCGAAGGGCGCGGATGGATCAGGTCTCATTAGCCGGCGCCCAGGAAAAGTGTGAGGCATACAGGCAGGCAGGCAGGCAGGCGTGTAGGCGGACAGGCAGGCAGCCTGCTGAAGCTGTTAGCGTCTTTAGTCGTAGCGCCCGACGGTGGCAGCGGGGACCTGACAGGATATATCAGAGCCAGGGACCTCTCCACTGCTGTTGTGACCGGAAAATGATCTCCACGGGCAACCCTGTTGCCATGCCGCAGGACAGAGAGACAGACTTAGAAGTGGAGAGGGCCAGTAGCAAAATGACTCAAGCTTACAGAGAGCTGTAGATGTTTGAGGTTTTTTTTTTTTTTTTTTGAATATCATACAATGGCACAGACACTGAGATTGGGGTGACGCATGAGTGAAAGCGTGGCGGTTCACAGCCCCCTTCTATAGATATTTTTGAAGTGCCCTCGTGTGTCTGAATGGGCTCGCTTGCTCATCTGCTCTATTGAGGGGAGGCTGCTTTGTATGGATGTGGTTTGGAGAGTATCTACTCTGCTGTTGAAAGCAAACTGGGTTATCTCTCTGCGTATAGTCTGTCCAGGGTGCTCCATTTCTCACTCTCACTCCCTTTCTATATCTCTCTCTTTCTCTCTCTGTCTCTGTCTCTCTTTCTCTTTTTCTCACTCTCTCTCTTTCTTTCTCACTCCCTTTCTATATCTCTCTCTTTCTCTCTCTGTCTCTGTCTATCTTTCTCTCACTCTCTCTCTCACATCCCCTTCTATATCTCTCTTTCTCTCTCTTTCTCTCTTTCTCTCTCTCTCTTTCTCCGACTCCCTCTGCATCTCTCTAACCAATTCACTGCAGTAATCTACCTCTCCTCTCCTCTCCACTCCTCTTCTGCCTGACACGCCACTGCTTGAATGGGAGATTGATTTCTCCTGTCTTGCAATTGGACTTTTATTTCATATTCCCAGCTGTATACGCTTCTCGCCAGCTCCTTGTCATGCTTGACGAGGCTGTAGGTATTGCAGTGCAGCTCGTCATGTGTGTGTCTGGTGCCATCTCCCTCCCTCTCTCTCTCTTTCTCTCTCTGTCACTGCTTTTGTCATCCCACCAGCATCCTCACAAATGGGGACACACTGTACTATGCATACAGTAGAAGGGGGTGGCATCAGGGGACATCAGCACACAAGGACATGACATTTAATGTGTGCGGGATGTATGGCTATGGAAGATTCACAAGAAGGACTTCCCGTCCCTGTGCTGGTGGTGTTGCATACACTTGTAATGCCACACACGCATGCACGGATGGACACACACACTTACACACACAGACACACAGACACACACACACACACACACACACACACACACACACACTCACACTGCTTTTATTTCTCCGTTTTTTTCTTATCGACTCACTCCAACTAGCTGTGTGTGTCTGTGCCAGTGCATGCATGTGCGTGCATGTTTGTAGGTGTACATGCATGTGAGTGAGAGTTTGTTGTTTGTGTGTGTGTGTGTGTGTGTTTCGTGTGTAGTGAGAGTGTGTTCAGTAGCGGTGTGTGCGCTGTTGTCTCATGTTTTCAGTGCAGCCCTGACAGTGCAGAGAAAGCCCTAGAGGTATCAGCTCCATGCTCACGCCTGTCAATCAAGCTACTCTCATATCAAACTCCATCTCCCAGAAGCCCCCTGTAAATAAAGGCCAGTCAGGTGGAAAAGTCCTGTCCTTCTCTGACGCAATCCCTTCCTCTCATACTCTCTAAACATATCTATACCATGCTTCAGTTTTATCATTTCACATGGTGAACAGTACAGAATACCAAACAGGAAAACAATTGATCAAAATCTGTCAGTACACAATCTGTCAATGTTTTGTCTTTGGCCTGTTTTGCCACTAGGAAAACCACATTCCAAAAACATTCTAGAATCAATCCAATAGCATGTTCAAATCATGCATACTCACCCTAAGCTGAAAATGTAGTCCATTGTTTGCAAACAGTATTGAGAAATAACATTAGGTAAGAGATAAGAAGGGCCTCTACAAGAAGGTAGACTATGCAGAGCCCTTGTAAACATGCCATCACATAACATACTGATTAATATTTGAGATTTATGAATGTAAAAAAAGATGTATCAATTGTTAATTGCAATATAAGTGATGATGGAACAAATAAATATCATTTACATGATCACTGTGAAAAAAAAAACAAAAAAACAGCAACAAACATGATACAATCATCCTATTCCCACAAAACAAGGCAATCAGCATGATAACCAGTTATTGCTTTATTGACACAAATGTAGACATTGACCAGTACAATGCATGTGATTTTTGGGATTCAAAGCACAACATTGCTATAATCTTTTTCTGATTTAGAAAAAAGTACCAAACCTATCTTTCTCAGAAAGTGCTTGTTCCCTTATTTAAGCAGTTGTATTCTTGCCAAATTGTAATGGATATGGGAAATGTTCTTTCATATGACCATCCTGTCAACCTGTAGTGTTACAAAGAGACTTGCTTACATTTATAAGAATAAATAAATAAACTGCTTACAAAAATGTAATTTTAACTCTCTCTTTGTGAGCCCATAATAAATAAGCAAAATAAACACATCTATTTTCATCTCTAACGTTACATTTGCCGTTAACCTGTCCATCTCACTGGCTGCCTCATCAGTAAAGTAAACTCCCTTTTGCAATCAGCAGCTAGGGGGCTCCACCTCCACAGACCCAGCTGCTCTGCCTCCACATGGGAACCTTCCTCGACCATGTGCCAGAGATGGTAGATATGCCAAGATCCTTCATCACGAGCCACTTTCTAGAACCACATAATCCCCCTTTATGCAGTGCTGAGGCACGCTCTGTAACACTGAGGTCTATGGCAGAACCCTAGAATTCCACAGAATATTTAAAGCCTTATTTTGTCTGAGCAATGGATGTACATTTTGTACACAGTATCATGATCGCCAAACCCTTCCTGCCCTCCTGCTGCAAAGTATCTTGCTGTGCCTATCTACCATCTTCACCTGTGCCGCTCAGGTAACTTAGCTGTGGACACAGAAGGGATCAGCGGCTGAGGTGTCCAGTCAGCCACAGCTATCTATCTCCATTTTGCACAGTACCTTTTACTCCTTGATTTGCATTTTCATTTGTGTTTTTAAAGCAACACTAAGTAGTTTTCGTCTTCGCTCAGCCTACAGGTTGGAAGTGGAATTGTCTCTCATTTACAGTAAACTACAGAGAGACGGCCCAGTTATAGTCCATGGGGGGCGGCTAAGCAAATTCAGAAGTGCCTTTCACCCTGTTACAAGTTGATGAAACGCTAAAACAATTTTGGAAACATCATTTTAAGAATGAAAAAACTACTTAGTGTTCCTTTAAGATAACCACACAGTAAATGACCAATTTATTCGTCCCCAATAACCACATACTAGATGCCTAATTTATACATGCCCAAAACAGCTCATAGTTTCTAAAAGAGAAACGCAACACAACACAATCAACACCATCCACCTTGAATTTAAATGATATTCATTCAGGGCATTTTTCTAGGACAAAATGATCCTGTCCTCTAAAAGACACCAGGTGCTTAACAAGAGGGGATTTACATCCAAAGGGGAACGTTCTTCACGGGAGAAACGAATTTGCCATAATGGGACAGTTTAAGTGTGATTAGTCCATCCGTAATAAATGGTGGGATGTTCGACAAAATCATTTTCCTGAAGGTCTGGTGTGTGAAAAGGACAGGCATTAAAGTATCTTTATCACTCCAACACCTTGCTGAATTACCACCTGGCCTTGATTGAACTCAAAATCTGAATGGCTCCTCTGCTCATTTGAGAAGTGGACACAACATTGAAGGTCCTCAGAACTTCTCTCGCTCACAAAGCTGCTTTCTTCCTTCCTACGCTACCTTGAAAAGTGTGGCTTGGGGTCAGACTTTGCAAATTCATTGTTGCAAAGGGTGCCATGCACCTGGTAAACCACCGGTGAGTAGCTGTTAGTAGCAGCATTAGGAAAAGTGACAGAAGTTAGAATAAGTTGCTTATTTGTAAAAATTCAAAAATCCATAGTGTACATAAATCTATTCCCATGAACACAAATTCAGCCACACAAAAAAGTTAGTTATATTACTCACGACTGCAACTCAGTCATACTCACACTCACCGAGTGCTCTGCCCACTCACTCTCAGAGAGACAGACAGAGAGAGCGAGAGAGAGCAAGAGAGACAGAGAGAGAGACAGAGAGTGCGAGAGAGAGAGATGCCTTGGAGGCAAGTGTAGCACAGATTGGCCTGAGGGTTTGTGTTGTGAGTCACGCGTCTCGATGTGAGGCAGAATAAGGATGAGGATAGGGACCGACATGATTTCTCCCCAGACATCCACCCTCACACTGCAGTGCACACATACATGCACACACACAGACACAGACACAGACCCAAACACACAGGCACACACACACATACAGAGAGAGAGAGAGAGAGACAGAGAGAGAGAGGGGGGGGGGGGGGGGGGGGGGGGGGGGGGGGGGGGGGTTGGGATCAACTGTGTAAACATAACTGAGTGCACCTTTTGAGTACATATGTACACAGACAACTGAATATATTTGTGTGTGTGTGTGCATGTGTGTGTGTGTGCGTGTGTGTGTGTGTGTGTGTTTGCCTATGTATACTGTATGTCTTTAACAGTATAAATCTTGTTGTTTATGTAGTCTCTTTCTATCGCTCTCTCTCCCGCTCACTCTCTCTTTCTCTCCCTCTCCCTTTTCATTCCTCTTTTTCATTTGCATCATATAAACGTAGGCGCAAAACTTATTTATTAGTGGCAAATTAATGTTATTTTCCCCTTGCATACATGGCCCATGACCAGGCCTGTACCGCTCCCCATTTGGGCCTCATCAAAGTAAAATGTCATAGGAGGCAAATCCACACCGTTTCAGTTATTTCCCTTTTATGATCCACTCCCCTCAGCTCACTCTTTTTTCTCTCCATCTCTTACTCTCTTTCTCCATCTTTCTCTCCATCTCCCACTCTCTTCATCTCTCCATCTCTCTCTCTCCATCTCTCTCTGTACCTTGTTGGCTGCATTGATACTCTAATGGAGGACAAATTGCTAATGCTAGGGACGTTTCTGAATAGAGTGGATGGGAGCCTTTAATATCCCACAGACAGCTGCAGAATACATATGGGCTTTGTCTGTGTGTGTGTGTGTGTGTGTGTGTGTGTGTATGTGTGTGTGTGTGTGTGTGTGTGTGTGTGTGTGTGTGTGTGTGTGTGTGTGTGTGTGTGTGTGTGTGTGTGTGCTGTGTGTGTTTTGTGGATATGGGTGTACATTTTTGTATGCAGGTCTATTTTGTACCAGACAGACATACAGATGGCCAGAAACACAGACAGAAACAGAGAAAAACAGACAGATTGCAAGAAAAATATTTCTATTCCAATAGCAATAATTGTATTGTTGTTGCTTGTTTGTATTTTGTGAGGGAGGCCTAGCCTTTCATTTGACTAATGGACAGATGTGGACCTCTGTGTCTGGTGTAACTGGTGGGAGAGGCTCCAGGTCACTTTTGTCCGCTGGGGAAATGAAGGGCCACTGTATGCTTATGACAGTATTGTCTGCAAAGCATCACAAATGCGCTCTACTGCCCGCCATGTGGCACAATCATCACACACGCACACACACGCACACACACACACACACACACACACACACACGGCAGCGTTGCAAATGGGTGCAGCTGTTAAAATGATGTTCTGAGTGCCTCGCCCGCCACCCAAACCGACATTTTAGCTCTCATTCCTGAGCGGTGTTATTATTTGTCATCGCAAGGCGAGTCGGTAGCACTCGTAATTTTGTTGATGGACACTCGAAACTCGGCTGACTCTAGTTAAAGCTAAGCACACGTACACTTTTGTGTACAAACAGACAATCTGTAGTGGTCCTTTTTGAGATGCAAGCACTGTGTTTAACTGTAATGCAGAAAGCATCATCACTACAGTCGTGTAACAGACATCACAAATATGATCAAATATAATCAGACATCACAAATATAATCAAGAATGGGCAGCATTCACTACACTGCACGTCACATCTAATTCATTCAGTGCCTAGCAGGTCTGCAATATTTTTGTGGTCAATTAACCTGTCCTAACCTGTCCTATTCTTCTTCTTTTTCTTTTTCTTTTGGGGGGGGGGGGGTGCTCCTGTGCGTTTGCTGGAGTCAGTCTAATCAGATAGCACTAATGTGTTTACCAGTGAGCAGAAGCTAATTGCTACTCTGATTAGAGCCTCAGCACGTACGGCTCGCATCGCAGAAGCCCGGCCCGGCCCGGCCCGACGTGCAGCTCTGGCGCTGAGCAGCAAAGCAGTAATTACCAACACGGCGCTATCTAACGGGTCGAGACACAGAGACAGAGATGAGACAGGCAAACAGAGGGAGATGAAACACACAGGCAGACAGACAGAGAGACCGTGAGAGAGACAGTGAGAGAGATGAGACAGGCAGGCAGAGAGAGAGACAGTGAGAGAGATGAAAAAGGCAGAGAGGGAGACAGTGGGAGAGATGAAAAAGGCAGAGAGGGAGACAGTGGGAGAGATGAGACAGGCAGAGAGAGACAGGCTGACAGAGAGACAGTGAGATAGATGAGACAGGTAGAGAGCGAGAGACAGTGAGAGAGATGAGACAGGTAGAGAGAGACAAGACGAGAGGAGTAAGGGGTGGTAAAGTGACGGAGGGAAAAGGGGGAACATGGATGTGAATAGAGGAAAAAAGGAGTGGAGATGAGACAAAAAAGAGAAAATAAAAAGAAGACGAATAAGGGTTAGGGTTAGGGTAAAGGACAGGAGAGGAGAGGGTGAGTAATAGGAGTGAGGGGGGGAGTAAGGGAGAGAAGAAAAAAGGGAACATGGGATGTGAGTAGGGGAGAAAAGAGGAGAGACGAGACATACAAGTGGAGGAGAGAAGAGAGTAACGGAGAGGTGAGATAAGAGAAGCAGGGGAGGAAGAAGAGTGGTAGAGGAGGGAGGCACTGAGAGGACATGGGGGGTGGGGGAGGGTAGACGTATTTTAATGGGGGAGGAGGGGGGGGCAAAGAAATTAATTAAAAAAACAGTTGAAAGGAGACAGTGGAGAAATATCACTAGGATAGACAGAAACAGAAGAATAAGAGAAGATGGAGGAAAAAAAGAGGGGAGAGTGGAAGGGGGAAGAGAGAAATAGAGACAGAGAGAGAGAGAGAAAGAGAGAAAGAGTGAGGGAGAGTAGAGGACCGGAAGAGGGGAGCAGAGAAGCAGATGGCCACACAGATTTTGCCCCTGTCCTTTTCCTCTTTCATGCAACCCCTCCACCGGGCACCTCCCGCATCCCAAGGAACCCCCTGCAGGGAGAATGAAGGAGAGAGGGATCATCAGCCCTTTTTCCTCTCAAAGACAAAGGCGGAGGAGAAAAAAATGACAAAAGCAAAAAGCATTGCGTGATGTCTCATTAGAAGTAGAGGACTCCCAGAACATGAAAGACTCTTTTGTTTTGTGGCACATCCTAACAATCTGAGAAAAGGTGCAAACTGTTTACAGAGGCCCATTGGGCTGTGTGTGTGTGTGTGTGTGTGTGTGTGTGTGTGTGTGTGTGGGTGGGTGGGTGGGTTGTGTATGTGTGTTCAACCTCAACAGTCTGTTACTTTGAAAGTCCTGCTACCTTCTGTCTTTCATCAGTTGAACAGAAGTTTTGTCTCTGTTGTTGTTTCCTTCACTTATTCTGCCTTGAAAGGATGTTGGCATAGCTTTAAAGGAAGAAGGTAGGTTAAGTTCATAAACACACACACACACACACACACACACACACACACACACACACACATACACACACACACATACACACACACACACACACACACACACACACACACACACACACACACACACACACACACACACACACACACACACACACACAAACAAACAACCAGCACATTCACACACATTTAAATCTGCACGCTAACCAGGAGGACATCCAGGGGCATATGCACACACACTCCCAGGTGAGACAGACAGACAGACAGACAGACAGACAGACAGACAGGGGGAGGAACCTGAGCGCGTAGCGTGGCGTCTGTCAGGAGATGCGTCCTGTGATTGCATCCTCGCGTGGCGCCTCACCGTTCCCCTCGGTTTGTGTGACTAATTACCTTATAATTAAAGTCATGGTAAGACGGGGTGAAAAATGAGCCCCTCTCCTGCCCGTCTGCCGAGGGAATGCGGGAGCGTGGGACTGAGAGAGAGAGAGCAAGAAAGATGAGAGAGAGAAAGATAGAAAGAGAGAGAGAGGGAGAGAAAGGCCAAAGATAGAGAGTGAAA
>CM059276.1:15312848-15315348 GCA_030347295.1 Setipinna tenuifilis | reverse complement strand
TTGTGTTAGCCCATGCACCATGGCAGAGGGGGAAAAGCTGTGTGCTTTAGATTTCCTTTAATATAAATGGTTAGATCTTATGTCCAGCCTCCTCCACTGTCATTACCAGTGTCCTAGCAAGTTAGGAGGTTAGCAGTCACCAAACTACTGTGTGTCCGCTCTATATTTGTAAGTCAAGATTTTGTTATAACTGTAACTATGGCCAAACAATGAATCAGCATAATAAAATGAGCCGCTGATCTTTATAAACTATAAACCTTAAATACCATAGTCACCGACCATGATATGTGGGTGGCCCGGTGGTGTATGGCTGGGTGACAAACAAGTTTCTTATTGTCAACAAAATAGAACCAAGACACAGTATCCTGTCAAGGCCATTACAGGTCACCATCTGTGCTCATAACAAATGCAAAGTCCTTGTGATTCCTACCACACAGGTTTTAAAAGACATTCACTATATTTCTAAACCAGAATACATATACAGATACATCCTCTAGCCATTCTAGATTACTAAATGCAGAAAATCAAGGTTTTCTAACATTACCATGGACAGCACGACAACACAAGCCCCTATGTAGCTGTAATCCAAAGGTGACGCAGAGGTGTTGGACCGAAAGAGAACCCTATATATTGACAGTGCACCTGAGGTGCTGTGGAAGTGTCATGGCAGCAGTGAGGGGGTTGAGTGAGTCTGGCTGCATACAGAGAGCTATCGCAGAGCAGAGAGCTTTGGCATGGGGGGATGTGATAGGCTAATAACCCAGCCCTGCAGCGCAGAAGATGAGGCTGGGAACATGGCGCTGCGTGGAGCTAGCAGGGTGGAGGAGATTAGCACAAAGTGCTGCAGAGAGGTCAGACACTGAACACATGGAATGGGGGAATTTCCTCTCTCTCTCTCTCTCTCTTTCTCTCTCTCTCTTTCTTTCGTTTTTTTCTCTCCTCCCTCTCATTCTCTCTCATTCTCCTAGCCCACTGACAGAGATGAACTTAACCCTCTTTTGCCTGATGTAAAAGAGAAGTTTGAAACACAGCTTGATTTTGTGTTCATGCAGAGTGAGCCATTTCAGTCACTCTTCATTTTCAAATAGAACTGAAGAGAATGTGGACATTTGTGCTTTGACAAGATTATGATTGAACTTTATCCTCCATGACCGGTAGACAAACTGCAAACGGCTTTGATTAGTATGAGGGCCTCAGCCTCTTGTGGTTTTGAATCCCTGTGTGGATGTTATAAATATTGGCTAGTGGCTAATAATGGCTAGTGCCGTTAGCATGCTAGCTCAGTCACGTGTGGCTGTGCAGGTGGGTCCTGTTGCCGTGCATCGTAGGTCACTGCCGAACACGACTGAAAGACCTCCACCTTTCACTAACTCTCAACTTGGGCCAATTTGTCCCAGATCAATTTGTTCCTCGTCTCGGCTGAAACTTTTAACTTTTCAGACATAAAAGCAGCCTCAGTCCTGACATTTTTGTGCCGCTGTCTGACCCCAATCTTCTTTTGAAAGGCCTCTCAGAGAACAGAATCGATTTTTTTGGCCCCCATCAGGTAACATTTTAGACACACTTTTGTCAATAAAGAGTAATGCTATTAGTTGGTGAGGCGAGTTAAACGGATGTGGGTGTTAAAGCAAAGACCGCTAACCATCAATCTGGCAGTAGGCTATTTAGAGAGAGCAACATATTTCTTTTTACACTCCTCTCATTTTTTCCCCCTTCTATAAACAAGTCCTGAGGATTTCTCTTGCCCTGAGTGTCTGAGATGTAGCTTACTGATAAGTATTTGAAGCATCTACACTGATTACTGTTTGAAGTGTCTGCTATGTACTGACAATATTTAAATTGTCTTAGTATAACGTCTTATTTAACTAGCCTTGTTAATGCTAATTGTAATGCTTCTGGATTAATCTTCGAGTGCAGGGATAGGCTAGCCATCATTTCAAAGACAAATCTATCGCTATCTTTGTGTTTCAATTCCCCTTGTCTTCTGTCACCCTCTCACTCTCCCTGTGCCCCCCCCCCCCCCCCCCCCCCCCCCCACTTGTGCTTATCTCCCTCCTTGCTTCTTCCTCTGCCCCCGTCCTCCTCCTCCTCCTCCTCCTTCTCCTCCATATCAGGCCAGTGTGGGGCTGGACAGGTGTGATGGCGGCATGGAGAGAAAGACAGTGAGGGCGGAGAGCGAGAGTGAGAGAGACAGCAAAGGGTGAGATAGGGGAGTAGGGAGAGCGAAAAAGAGAGAGGCTGTAAAGAGTAAGACAGTACAACAGAGAGAGAGAAAGACAGAAAGGAAGAGAGAGAGAGAAAAAAAGAAAGAGATATAGAAAAGGAGTCAGAGAGAGAGCGAGAAAAAGAGATGGAGAGCGAGAAAGAGAAAGAAAGATATAGAAAGGGAGTGAGAGAGAGAGAGAGAGAAAGAGCGAGAGAGAGGAAGAGATTGATGGCTGTGTCCTCCATGTGCTGCAGAGACAGACAGAGCCATAAAGCATGGAGAGCCAGAGTGCAG
>CM059276.1:15305348-15307848 GCA_030347295.1 Setipinna tenuifilis | reverse complement strand
AGCCACTGGTAGCTGGTAGCGCTCCTTAGCAGGTGTACCGATTTCACTACTCCCAGTAATCTCTACCTGTAATCATCACCATCTCTGCACTGTCACTGCAGGACCAGAGGGGGCGCAAGAGGTCATAAAACTTTATCATGCGTTCTAACAGATACACATGCTTCACCCTTTACTGATGCTAACATACTGAATTTCCCCTAAAAGGACTGAGGGAAGGGAACTAAAACACAAAGGTTTCATTCACAAAAGGTTTGACAAGGTTCAGTGGGCTAACACTTAAAGAATTACAGTCTTTTGGCATAGGTCCCATCACCTGTCTACCTGTGTTAGATCTCCAACAGCCTGCAGATGCTGCTTGATATTGGGAGGCAGGGCCAGAGCATAGACCAAGCCACGGGTGGGCTGACTGGGGTGGGCCTGTGCCCACCCACTTGTCAGTCAGGCCCCACCCAATCTGAAGGCTCTTTTTTTGTTTGATTGACTGTTAATAATGATAGTAACTTATGTGTTTTGGGATAGGCCCACCTGATCTTTTCTGGGCCCAGACATTTTATGATTTTTGGCCATGCCCCTGGGTCAATGCCAAGCCCTTGAACAGATTGACAGGAAGGAGGGAAAAAACAGAAAAGCGCACTGCACAGTGTATATGGTCCAAAATGTATTAATTGACAAGAACAAGGCAACATTTTGACCCCAAGGTCTTCGTCAGGCGGAGGAGGAGGGGGCATTAAAATGACGGCACCTAAAACATCAGAGCAAGACACAGCATTTGACTATGGTTTCCTGACTGAGAAACGTGTCTGGCTCCAATGTTGTGCAGCGAATTGCAAAAGGCTTATAAGGTAGTTTTCTCCCGTTAGGTAGGCATGCTCAAGGAATTACTCAGCCAGCTACAAAGTCATGTCATCAAACATCGTGTTTCGGAAAATTCCTCTGGGGGAGATACCGACAATGAGAATCGCCTTCTCAGCTGCCGTATCGTGCTTGTAAGGCTTGCATCATACAAGAGGGCATTCAGTGCGTTAAATTAAACATGGTTTTTTGCTACATAACATTCATCTTGAACTTAACTTACCTCAGGTCTGTTAGATGAGTCCTCAAAAAAGCAATTGAGGACAGGTTTCTTTGTGGAGAATAATTGAACAATGACTGACATGGTATTAGAGTCTTCCTGGCAGAACTTTCACTAACGCTTTCATCTTCTCTCCTCTACCGTCTTAACTGAAAGAACAGGCTGTGTGTGTGCTCTGCATGCCCACCCAACTGACTACATTGCTCATTGGCTGCCATTACAGGGTGTGATGTTTATGTTCTTTATCATTAAAGATTTACCCCTGTCTCTGCATGACAAATGAATAGAGAAATATTTCAGTTTTATTAGTTCTTCTTTCTTTTTATCTTTGAAGTGCACAGCAGGGTTACGGCAACAGGAGAAATTAAATTACCCCGAAATGAATGTTTCCCTCTGAATTAATTTTGGTCTTGACGGGGCTGGCGTTTTTGATGAAGTGAGCTTGGACAGAGGCGTGCTTGCTCACAGGGTAATAAAATAACACACTCGGCTGGAATCTGCCCCCTGGTGCTCCGCTGCGTACTGCATCTGTGTGTGTGTGTGTGTGTGTGTTTGTGTGTGTGTGTGTGTGTGTGTGTGTGGACATCTGTGTGTGTATTATGTGTGTGTGTGTTTGTGTGCTTGGGCATCTGTGTGTGTGTGTGTGTGTGTGTGTGTGTGTACGCACGCGTGTGTACTTGAGCATCTGTGTGTTTGTGTGTGTGTGTGCACCTGTGGAAGCACACATGCAGAAGGCTGTGTGTATTTGTGTGCAGGAGTGTGCTTGTTTGAAGTGCATAAAAAATACATGTTCCTTTGCGTCTAGAGACGCTTTGTGTACATCTAAGAGAGTGTTGGTGTGTACATACTGTCTGTGTGTCTATATGTCATGGCTGTGTGCAGACAACATGTTTGCATTTACCCAGAGCACATGAGTACTGCTCCCGCAGCGTGCCCCCCCCCTCTCACCCTCCTCTTTTCTGGCTAAAAATAGACGTCATCAAGGGTGATAAATTCAGCCCCACAAACCCGGCGCTGAAATGTCACCCCCAAATGAAAAGCCCCGGTGCTGGGAGAGGCCTGCTCCCCCCCCCCCCCCTTCCCCGCTCCTGCCCCCCACCTCTGCCCCACCCGTCCCCCACCACCCCCACCACCATTCCTGAACTGAACCCCTGCATGTTATTTAACACTGCGCAATCACAGCAGGACGCTTATGAGCCCTTTCACTCACTGCTCTCTTTTGCTCTCTCTCTGTCTCTCTCTCGCCCTTTCCCGCTTCTCTGTTTCTCTGTTTTTCTCTTGCTGTCTGTCTCTCTCTCTCTCTCTTGCCCTTTCTTGTTTCTCTGTTTGTGTCTCTCTCTCTCATTCTCGCTTCCTGTGTCTTTCATGCTCTCGCTCTCTCTCGCTTTGTTTTTTCTCTCTTTTTTGCTTTCTCTTTTTTCTCTCTTT
>CM059276.1:15285348-15302848 GCA_030347295.1 Setipinna tenuifilis | reverse complement strand
TGTATAGCACATTTCATACAAAGAATGTAGTTCAAAGCGTCTCATCAGTTTGGCTCAGGAACACAGGACAGAGAGACACATGGCGAGCTTTGTTAAAGTCCAGCAGCACCAAAGAAATCCACCAGGGTGCTGTGAAGAGCTTCACTGATATCCCCCGTGGTTCCCAGGGGAGCTCAGCTGCCGATGGAGTAGTGTGTCATTGTGTGGGTGCCTGCTTGGTATACCATGCTGAGGATGGCAGTCTACACGGCATAGGGAGATTGGGCATCAGCAGTGTTAGTGTGGGTGGATGGGAACTATAGTCTGTACCCCGGCATCCCTGCAGGGTGTATCTATTTGTATTCCATTGTTATATTGGCAGATAGTGTAATGTGCGATGTTAAACTATACACAATGTGAATTCCTGCAGTGACAGTAGAAGGGTATGTGTGTACTGTTTATATATATCGATGCAAACAACAGCAAGCAACAAATCAAAGCACACACAAGAAACAGTATCACAGCATGTACACATAAACAGACCAAAAAAGCAAGCATGCATACATGCATGGGCACACTCACACACATGCACACAAACACACACACACGTGTACAAACACACACACACACGCGCGTACAAACACACACACGCGCACGCACACACACACACACACACACAGGTATTGGCAGCCCATAGCAGGAAACAGGTGATGAGAGAGATGGCAGTGCCAGACCTCACAGGTGAAGCTGTCTCCTCCTGTAGGGAAGACAAGGAGACCACCACATTAGCTACATTTACATGGACAAGGAGGAAAAGAGGGACATAGAGAGAGGGATAGAGAGAGGGGGAGAGTGTGTGTGTCAGGACAGAGAGAAAGACAGAAAAAGAAGGAGGGTGAGAGATTGAGATTGTTAGTCACATGATGTCCATTTCTGTTGCAGGCCACCCAGGCACTGGTTCTGTTATGTTTTGGCTCTGCTGATATTGTGCACATTGTGGCATTAGCGGCCCGATTGGCTCTGTGCTAGTCTCACACAGGGACGCTAGGCTGTCGGTTTGCCGTCTGTTTGGCTGCCACGCAGAGGTACAGCAACACAGGACTGTGCCAGCACATTATAGAGTACAGAGCAATGGGGAATGCAGGCACTAGTGAGGGGAGCGGACTAGGGGAATGTGGAGGGGAATGTGGACTCTCATGTTTAAAGATGCGTTGCACGCACATACATTCATTCTGCCTGTGTCCTATGCTATCTTTCTCTCCCCCTCTCTCTCTCCCTCTCTCTCTCTTGCTCTCTTTCTCTTGCTCGCTCTCTTAAAGACACGACGCCAACATACATACACACAATCTATCTATTTCTCTCTGTACCTTTTCGCTCTCCCTCTTTCAATTACATGCACACACACACACGTGTGCGTGTGAACACACACACACATACACACACACACACACACACACACCCTTACTGTAGAGGGTGTATATATATATATATCAAGCATAGGTGTGCTCTGTGTTAAACCCATGACCCTTATGTCATTGGTTCCTCGCGCTGCCAATTGATCTTTTTGAAGAGCAGTAGTGGAAGACTAGATTATGCCATGTTCTACTACCCATGATGCACTACCAAAACCCAAACGCGTGTGTGCGTGTGTGGTTCTATGTGACGTAAGCGGCCCGTAGTTGACACATGTACTATCTGTTCTGTCTGGGAGTGATGAGCAAGATCCGTCCATCATCTGGGCTCTGACCTTCGGGCTGTCTCTCCTTTATGGCCCCCTTCATCTTGGCTCCCCACACCCTGTCGTTAGCAGCTGGATAATGGATTCCCCCGTCAGTGCCCACCCCCCCCCCCTCCTCTGCAGCATCCACCCACCCACCCTCCCTGCCTGCCTGCTTGCATGTCTCTAGGAGGATTTTACACATAGTGGCTGTGAAGGATGCCATGCCAGTGTTGCCAGTTCATGAAGTTCATGTGTGTGTGTGTGTGCCTGTGTGTGTTTGTGTGTGAGTGTGTGTGTGTTCATATTTATATGCTAGTGTCTGATGTATGAAGTCCTTATTACATAAAAAGGAGCATGCAGTAGAAAATGTGTGTGTGTGTGTGTGTGTGTGTGTGTATGTGTGTGTGTGTGTGTGCATGTGTGTGCATGCGTGCGTGTACGGAGGGGACAGGATGGTAGGCTGAGAGATAAGGAGAGAGAAAGAGAGAGAGATAGAAAGAGAGAGTGAAAGAGAAAGAGAGAGAGAGAGAGAGAGAGAGAACGGTACCCTCTGGAAATAGAGCAAGCATCTGACAAAAGGCTGCCTGGGAGTGATAAAGCTCGTGTTATCTGTTTTGTGTTGATCTCAATGGCTGTAATATATATTCATTAGATTGCCTTGCAGTGCCCCAGGAAGCATGGCATTTGCAGCCCCACTTCTTCCTCCTTGGCCAGCATGAATCAGCTCTCTAGCTGGGGGGATGGGGGTGGGGATGGGGTGGGGGGAGCTGTGTGTATGTGTGTGTGTGTGTGTGTGTGTGTGTGTGTGTGTGGTGCTGGGGGTGGTATGGAGGGGCCAAAACTGCCCTGGTCCCAACCCACCCCAACCTCAGTGTTTCATCACAGCCTTTCATACCACCCTCAGCCAGGCACAAGCAACAACACAATGCACAACAGAGCCATCCCATAATATCACTTGGCCAGGGTTAATAGCTTTTTAGGAGAGAAAGCAATGTGCGTGTGTGTGTGTGTGTGTGTGTGTGTGTGTGTGTGTGTGTGTGTGTGTGTGTGTATGTGTGTGTGCACGTGCATATGTGCATGCATGGGTGAGTGTGTGTCCGTGTGTATGAGTGTGTGTGTGTGTGGGTTGTGTGTGAGTTGGTGTGTGGGTGAAAGTTAATGTTTGTGTGTGTGTGTGTGTGTGTGTGTGAGAGAGAGAGAGAGAGAGTGTGCACGCATGTGTGAGAGAGATCGAGAGGGAGCAAAATCCCCAGTGGCTCGGACTGCCTACACTCCATTTGCGAATCCCTGACCTCGGCTCTTTGTGTGAAGCAGAGGAGTCTTTAAACAAGTGGCGCAGATAACATTGAGTCCTGTGCCGGAGCAAGGTCAACACGCAAATGCAGCCGATAGTTCAACAATGCAGGACCAGAGCGCAGAGAGAAGGGGGACATGGGCAGAAGCCACAAAGAGATTAGACCAAAAAATGTCAAGCAACCGGGGGTAAAGAGGGAAAAGGGGCTGGTGGAAAGAAAAAAGGAGATAGGGAAAGAGAGAGAGGGAGGGAGAGAGAGAGACAGAGAGAAAGGAGAGGAAGAGAGTGAGTGGGTGAGAGAAAGAGGCAGATAGAGGGAGTGTGTGAGAGTGTGTAGAGTGAGACAGAGAGAGGAAGAGGAAGATGAGTGTGGGTAAGAGACAGAGAGATACAGGAAGAGAGAGGGAGTGTGTGAGAGGGGAGAGAGAGAGAGAGAGAGAGAGAGAGAGAGAGGGAGAGAGAAAGTAAGTACAATAGGTTGTCACAGTGGATTGGAGTGCTGAGAGGGTGTGGGCAGAGTCGATAGACTGAAATGATTCTGTAATTATCTCTCAATGACAGCCCACAGGTTCTCCAAGCAGAGGAGTGGACACGAGCTAGTGCTTTCACACACAAACACACACACACACACACACACACACACACACAATCACACAATCACACAATCACACAGCAACACCTTAGTAAAACCTTAGTGAAACAGTTGAACCGTACATAGATAAACACTTTGCAGAGTAACCTACTTATTGTATGCTGAAAACATTTAAAACATTAAAACATTTAATTTCAAAAAAGTACATCTATCTATACATCTACATATATATATATCTTGTTACATTTAACAGGAAATATATAGATGTTGACAGAAACTACTCTTTTGATAAGCTAGTTTCTACAATTTAAACCTTCTGACATCTGACCTGAGGCCTGTAAACCACAGACTTTGAGTCTTGTACATCCCTCAATTAGGCTGGGAGTTGTGCACATACATTTATGTGTGTGTGTGTGTGTGTGTCTAAGTGTGTGTGTGTGTGTGTGTGTGTGTGTGTGTGTGTGTGTGTGTGTGTTTGTGTATGTGTGTGTAGGTGTCAGGTTGAGGTGAAAGGTCATGAGTCTAATTGCCAGGTCTGGACCCAGAGGTTTTCAGATGTGTATGTGTAGGTGTGTGTGTGTAGGTGTGTGTGTGTGTGTGTGTGTGTGTGTGTGTGTGTGTGTGTGTGTGTACATGCACGTATATGTATGTGTGTGGGTGGATAGGGGGTGGGGGGTTGGGGGTTGGGGGTTCAGCACTAATAGGGAGAAGACTAATTGGCCCCGGGGAGACAGTGATCTCACTAGCCCTGTCCACCTCCATCCTGCCGGCCCTGAGCCCATTATCTTGTCACCTCAACGCTGGGCCAAGCTGATTGGCGGCTGGGATTGACCACTCTCCTGCCAGGGGAGGAGGTTCCCATAGACACCCTCTGAGCCGTGATTGGCTAACTGGCGGCTTCCTTTGAAGTCAGGGACTCAAAGAGAGACATCATCCCCCTATCGCCTCCATCCAGACCTGAGAGGGCCTGGTCCTGCCGGAACTGAGTCTGCTAATCAACCTCCACCACCCCACCACCTTTTCACTCTGTTTTTCCTCATCCCTGTCTTCCCACATCTCCCATCCATCATACCATATTCCTCTTTTCATGTACCCCTCAATTATATTTTCTTTCTTTATTTCTTTTTATTTCTTTTTCCTTTCTCACTTTCTTCACTTGTTTGGTTTTCATTCATTCTTTCTTTCTTTCTTTTTTTTTTCTTTCTTTCTTTCTTTCTGAACACGACTGTCTAGTAGATTGCTTTCTTGTATTCAAACATCTCTTTAAAGACAGTTTGTCTCTGTATGTTTTGAAGAGGCTTGCTGTGTGCAGAAGTAGATTCCTACACACACACACATACACACAAATGCCGAAATGCAAATTGGGACACACCCACACAGCTCTAAGTTGCACCATAAGTCCTTGTCACTTCTCTCTCTTCTCTCGAACCCCTGAATATTAAAACTGCGCTGGCGAACCGCACGGGGTGTCAAATATGCCACATATCTTCCACATCTCCTGATGATATCGCTGGATATTGGATTTTTGTTGGGTAATTGGATGTCTCTTTGACATTCTCTAGCCCGGACCAATTTCAACCCGCTGTCTTGTGATTTTCTTTCGCTCTCTCACTCTTTTTTTTCTCTTCCCTCCTTCCGCTAAAATCCGTCATTAGAGTCCCCCTACTCCCGCGTTAATGTGATGAGTCACTCTTAACTCAGTAAGACGGAGGACAAGATGTGATTAGTTGAGAAGAGGCGTCGGGAGTCGGAGAAGCTGGGGCCTCTAATATACATTCTTTCACACACACATACACACACACACACACACACACACACATACACACACACACACACACATACACACACACACACACACAGTCACACACACACACACACACACACACACACACACACACACACACACACACACACACACACACACACACACACACACCGGGGCCCCCAGAGTCAAGCCTCTCTCTCTCTCTCTGGCTAAGGCGTCGGTGCATTAAGCATCTTGCCGCGCCGTCTGCTCTGACTTGTGCATATTTTATCAGCTGTCGCATTCTCTGCACTCGCTGCCACGTCCAGGTGGACAGGAGATTGATTTTAAAGCGCCGCCTGGCGCATATGTACTTCCAGCAAAGTTAACTGCAAGGGTCTGGGCCAAGTCTTTATTTGTTTTCTTCTTCGTTGGTTTGTTTGTTTGTTTGTTTGTTTGCTGTGAGTGTATGAATGAATATGTATGCTTTGGAAGCAAGTGGTTTATTTTTGTTACTGAGTTTGTCTAAGATGGGAAAAAAAACATTGAGTTACATTCAGTGTGAAACTGTGAAAAGTGGATGACATCGAGAGAGACCGAAAGAGAGAAAGGAGTAAAAACACCTTTATAAAGTATTTCTGTGTGTGTGTGTGTGTGTGTGTGTGTGTGTGTGTGTGTGTATGTGTGCGTGCAAGCGCGTGTGTGTGTGCGTGTGTGCCTGTGTGTGTGCATGTGTTTATATATTCAGTCTTGCACTCATATGAGACATGACAGCTGTATCCTTGGTCCTGTGTTTGTTTATATGACAATGGTTACCTTTCCATTCTCACCACGTTTCCTCCCTTTCTCTCCCTCTCTCTCTCTCTCTCCCTCTCTCTCTCCCTCTCTCTTCTCTCTCTCTCTCCCTCTCCCTTCCTATCTCTCTACCCCCGCCCCCCTTTCTCTCTTCCTCTCTCTCTCTCTCCCTCTCCCTCTCTCTCAGGGCATGATTGCAGCGAGGCAGGCCTGATCAAGCGCTTCAAGGGCGATGGGGTCCGCTACAAGGCCAAGCTGATCGGGATAGATGAGGTCACCGCCGCGCGAGGGGACAAGCTGTGCCAGGACTCCATGATGAAGTTGAAGGTAGGTCTGTGTGTGTGTGTGTGTGTCTGTGTGTGTGTGTGTGTGAGTGTGACAAAGGATCCTTCACATAGCCCCATTACCCATCCATCAGTTGGGTTAATGAGCTCTGCAAACATCCAGAGGTGTCTCTGTGTCAAGCAGTCTGTTTAGCGGTATGTATGTATATATATGTGTGTGTACGTGTGTGTGTGTGTGTGTGTGTGTGTGTGTATGTCTGTGTTGGTTGTCATCGTTGGGTTAATATGTCTGCCCACCTGGTTTTTAGGAGGGTCAGCAGGGTGTTGGCATGAATAATCTGTGTGTCACTTTGTGTGTCAGTGTGTGTGTGTGTGTGTGTGTGTGTGTGTGTGTGTGTGAACGTCTGTGTGTGTGTGTGTGCGTGTGTGTCTATGTGTGTGTGTGTGTGTGTGTGTGTCTGTGTGTGTGTGTGTGTGTGTGTTTCCTTATTTGCATGGTGTTTAATTGGGACCGGTGCCCAGGCTGCCATTGATCAAACCTGTTTACCCCTTGGCCCGCCATGACACAAAATCCATAGTCATATTCCCTGCAACCTGCCGTCCTCAGTAAACAGCTCCCCTCCCGTTAGGATCCCTAATCTCTGTGTGGGAACTCCTCTTGTGTCCTCACAGCCTTTTCCCCTGCTTTAACCTTTGGAATGTGTGTGTGTGTGTGTGTCAGACACTACTGCAGTGTCTGTGTGTGTGTGTGTGTGTGTGTGTGTTGTGTATGTGTGTGTTTTAGACAGTACAGATCCAGGGTCATCAGCTTAGCTTCTAAGTAATGTTTTACACTACCCACCTCATACACACACAGGTATATATAGACCGACGCGCACACGCGCACACACACACACACCCACACACACACACACACACACACACACACACACCTAGACCCCTGTGCCATTATGGGAAGGTTGTGTTGCAGTGCAGCCGTGTGTGTGTCCCTGCATCACAGCCCCAACAAGACGAATGAGAGGATCGATCATGAGCCCCGTGAAAGCATGACCATTGATTAGTGAAGGTGGAGGAAGGGGATGGGGAAAGGAGGAGGCAGAAGGAAAAGAAAAAAAGAAGAAGAAAAAACAACAACAACAACAAAACAGAATGGTGTCTTAAAGACCATTGAAGAAAGGAAGAAAAAAGAAAGAATGAAAAAATGGGAGAAAGAAAGAAAGAAAGAAAGAAAGAAAACTGTCAAGTACAGGAATATTGTACTGTAATAAAATGTAGACCCCCCCCCCCCCACACACACACACACACACACACACACCCTCTCTCTCCCCCACCTCTCTCTCTCTGTCTGTCCCTATCTCTCCCTGCTTGTCTCTCCCACTCTCGTATAAACACACACACCCATCATACAGCCAACATGAAGGTGATGTCAGGGATCAAGCTGGTGGGCTGGGCAGGCAAGCAGATAAAAGAAGAGCAGCAGCCACAGAGATTTGTTAGGAGTAAAAAGAGGCTGCCATCTGGAAAACAGACTTCAAAGGCCCTCACGCCACACCGCCTTGCTCCTCTCCTCTCCTCTCCTCTCCACTCCTCTCCACTCCTCTCCACTCCGCTCTTCTCCTCTCCTCTCCTCTCCTCTCCACTCCGCTCTTCTCCTCTCCTCTCCTCTCCTCTCCATTCCGCTCTTCTCCTCTCCTCTCCTCTCCACTCCTCTCCTCTCCTCTCCTCTTCTCTTCTCTCCTCTCCTCTCCTCTCCTCTCCTTTCCTCTCCTCTCCTTTCCTCTCCTCTCCACTCCTCTTCTCTACACTCCTCTCTGCTCCTCTCTGCCTCACACTGCTGCCGTGCTGTCCAAGGGTTCATTGGGTGGTGCTCTCAGACAGGAACAGAAAAAAATGGACAGTCAGCATATCTGCTTTCTGCCTTCATGTATAATTCTAGGCACATGAACGTGTGTGTGCGTGCAGGGCATACATAGGCACACATGCATGTGTACACACATACAAATACACACACACACACTCACACACATGCACACACATACAAATACACACACACACATGCACACACACACACACACACACACACACAAACACACACATGCACACACATACAAATACACACACACACACGCACGCACACACAGATAGACGTGCATATGCACACGTACATAGTGCATATGCACACATACACACAGGCACCTACAGAGAAATGTCTACACATGTTTATGCATGCACATATGCGTAGCAAAGACCTGCATGAGCAATGAAGCAACAGAGGACGGATACAGAGAAGCAGGCACGGATAAGGGTAAATGATAAGTGCCCTTACCCCCCTCTATCCCCCCTGTCCGTGAACCCCCTTTTATGTCAGCTTCCCCTCCTGCTTTTGTCAGTATCATTAAGAGCCCTGATATCAGCACCCCTGTTTTATATGCACTGACAGGGAGATATGCAAAAAAAGGGCGAAAAAAAATACACAGAGCAAAACAGAGATAGGATGTATCTCCATTACGTTACGTAACACCTGTTGCCCAGCGAAAACGAGATCAAAGAGAAAGTGTTGATCTCCATAGTCCTCCTCTTTGGCCCTACTCCTCCTCCTCTTCGCCTGTTTTTTCTGTTGTTCACTCAGTGTTTTCCTTCTTTCTTTCCTTCTTTCTTTCTTTCTATCTCGTTCTTTCTCTCTCTTTCTCTATCTCTCTCTCTCTATCTCTTTCTCATGTCTCATGTTTTTTCCCCTCTCCTCCACAGGGAATTGCTGCCTCGGCTCGCTCAAAAGGAGAACACAAGCAGAAAGTCTTTCTCACCATCTCCTTCGGCGGGATCAAGATCTTTGACGAGAAGTCAGGGGTGAGTTGGGGAAGAAGGCTGAGTTGGTGAAGAGGGGTGAGGATGGGTGTGGGTGTGGGTGGGGGTGGGGGTAAGGAAAGAGGAGAAGAAGGGGTGGTGGAGGAGGTTTGTGGTGCAGATCGGTAATTGGGGACGGGGTGGGGGGGCGGTGGGGATTTGTGAGGACATGAGCAGGGGGTAAACTGGAAATAAAGCCCCTGATCAGACAGAGAGGGTTTAAAAAAAACTCCTGGTGCGGATCGGAGTGGTGCTACCAACAATGAAGGGTGTCAGCGTGGGCAGGAAATGCTAATGGAACTACTGAGCATGTGTGGGTTCAGATGGAGATGGAGGTTTTTGATTTGGGACTTAACGTAGCCTGAAAGGGGGTATCTTGAGGACAGCTGCACAAACTACCTGTGCTGATCAAAGGAAATACAAAGATAGCACTTGCTATGGGCCCTTGATTAGCCGAATGGGTACTGAACCACAAATTTGTATTAGCAGCAAGTGTGGATAATTGATTTGTGGCTAATTGGATGTGGCTAATAAGGTCGTAGCGGCCTGCCTCATTGAGCATGTGGCTCTGCATGATTTAGGCCAATATATGTCCTTTACATATGGCTTCATGCTAGCACTTTTGTTCCTAATGGATCCTACTGATCCAACAGATTTCCTTTTTTAGATTATTTCAATTATTATATCTAGGGGTGGATACCGTTTCCACTGGTGTGTCATAGATTTTATGTGCTGCAAACCTTTTTCTTTGGTCATAGAGATCAAAGGTTGTTGAGTTCCTTCTCTCTTTCATTAGCTTTTGTCTCTTTGTAACTGCTTTGGAAATTGAGTGGTGTATAGGCCTAAAGCTCCCACAAAAAGTATTTAATTGTAACGTTCACGTTTCACACAAGCGCCCTTCATCAGATGTGACTTTGTTTCTGTTCTTTGAAAGGGAGCAGTGTTTCAATTTGAACACCTTGCAAAGATACACAAGACCTTCAAAGATACACAAGACTTCCTTCTGAAGTTCTGCATACAAAGCTATTTCTGCTCAGTCTCCCCATGCTCCCTCTCAAACTTTTGAACTCCCTGCTTTACGGTTCAGCTTCAGGTTCATGTTTATGTCTCGTCTCTGGTTTTTATGTTTATTTGTATTTTTTTAAATGAAGGTCTTTGGGGAGAGGCCTGCTTAAGTTAATGATGCATTTTAAAGAGAAGTGGTGACCCAGGGGGAATCAGGAGCATCCTAATTGAATAGGACTCTCAGAGCCTCTGAGTGCTACAAGCTTTATGATCCTCGACAGCAACTTCCTATATTTGCCATCCTGTAAAATAAAAGAAGCAGCTCTGTCTGATAAACAAAGGCTGGTGAGTTAAGACCAGGCTAAGACCAGGCTAAGAGGTTATGGAAGGACAACTGATGAAACCTAACAGGGGTAAAGCAAAAATGTTCCAGACCTGGACGTGACATATGATTTGTGAAAGAGTATGTCACTGCTTTCTTCTGTTTTTGTATGTTGTAAGGAAGGCTGCAACATATCTTTTTTTCTCTATTTTTCTCTTATCTATTTTTTCTTCTTATTTTGGTTTAGGTACAGATTCAGTTATCTGCTCACTTTGGAGTACTGTATTGAATGTCATGTCATGCCATGTTCTACCAAAGTGTCTTTTTTGAGTGACTCATGAGGAAGACAGCACCATAGTCATTTTCTTTTAGATTGTCTTGCCTTTCAGGTAATGATATGGGCACTACAGGTGTCAAGTGAAACGGAAGTTCTCTCTCTCCCTTTGGATCCCCAATGTCAGCTTAAATGGTATCATGCAGGAGCATAATGTTTCTGAAAAGTGGCTGTCTGAAATGCCACAGTTTGCGTAGTCAGTAGGATTTTTTTGTCGCCTTTTGTGTGACGTGAAGTGACTAAGAGTTATGATATATGCATGCCATTGTATGCCTGTCATCCTTGCTCCGTGGGGAGTCTGTGTGACAGGGCTTTAATCTCTCTGCAGCGCTCTGTGTGTCTTTGAGCTTGACGACATCCCTTCCTGCCACCCCCACGACCTTTCACCATCTATCGCTCTGTCTCCTGCTGGGTTATAATCAGCAGGCTTGCTGGCTTGATCCGAACTCACATGTTCTCGCTGTCAACCTCCCCAGAGCCAGAGTTGAACTAAACCAGGTAGCTCAAGCCATAAAAGACCTTCGGTGTTGGAAGCTTGAGCTTGTTATGTTCCTAGTAGTGATGATTCATACGTGTGGTAATGTGTGTGCAGGTTTTTTGGAGGCCAGCAAAATGGGGCATTGGTACAGCCACCACCGCCAAAACAACAGCTTCTAACTGATAGTGATAACATAGTTTTGTTAGAACATTATTGGCCATTGGCATTCAAGAATGTATCACTACATCAAAATCTGACCACAGTGCCTCTCTCTCTGGCACCATCCTCAGTGCACATCATCATCTCCATGGTGACACGGTGCCTCTGGTCTTTCTGGCAGCGATGCCCCGAGCGATTCCCATCAGGCCAAGCAGCCGGGGGTTTGACGCGGCCGCCCGCCCGCCTCTCCCATGCTATTACAGAGCTTTAGTGGTGGCGGTGCAGCACTAAGCTCGGGATTTGAGGCGGTTCGGAGGGAATAGGAGAAGTGGGGGTGGGTGGGCTGTTTGGGTGGGCTGGCGCTGGGAAAAGCCTGTCAGTAAATCAGGTTGATGGTGCATAAGACAAGACCAGAGCCCGACACGGCTTCCAACCTCGCCAGCGCATTAAAGGTCTTATTAGATTTGGGATCTGCTGTCCAGTGCTGTAGCCAGGGTCGTACTTCATCATACACTGAGAAGAAAAGCAAGCTCTAACCAAGCAGTATGTCTTTCTCGCTCTCTCTGTCTTTCTCTTTCGCTGTCTCTCTCACCTTCTCTCCATCCCTGTGTATGTGTATGTGTGTGTCTGTTGGTCTGTCTGTGCCTGTTTATGTGTGTGTCTGTGTGATGCTTTTTTTCCTTGCTGTCTTCCTTGGACTTCCTTACTGATCTTTGTCATTTTTCTTTCTCTCTTTTTACCTCTCTCTATCAGTCTCTTTTGCTCTGTGTGCTTGTAAGCTGTGCTGAGAGCAGTCAGTTTGTTGTGCATGGGTGTTGGCTTAATGCTGTTGCTGACAGGCGTGTGTGTGTGTGTGTGTGTGTGTGTGTGTATAAAGCATGTCAGACGTTCTTTGACAAGCGTTTTTTTTTTTTTGGACCGCAGGGGGTCCAAAATAGCTTTGCTTCAGAGACATGGATGGGGTGACAGGAGTAGAGAGAGAGAGAGCGAGAGAGAGAGAGAGAGAGAGAGAGAGATTGAGAGAGAAAGAAAGGGGGAAAAGATGGTGGGTGTGAGAGAGAGAGAGATGGAGAGAGAGGGCATCCATTCCTCTTCCTCTCCCTGCAAGTCATCCTGGCTGATGGATGTGCCAACAGGAAATAACACTGTCAGCCCTGAGCTGCCTGAAACATGGCGAGCCAGCCAAATTCATCCCTTTTTCTCTCTCTCTCTCTCTCTCTCTCTCGCTATCTCCCCCTTCCCTCCCTTCCTTTCTCTCTCTTTCTTTCTCTCTCTCTCTCTCTCTGTCTCGCTATCTCCCCCTCCCTCCCTCCTCCTCTCTCTTTCTCTCTCTATCTCTCTTTTCCCCTTCCTTCCTCTCTTTCTCCCCTCCCTTTCTCTCTTTCTCTCTGTCTCTCTCTTTCTCGTTCTCTCCTTCCCCATCACCCCCTTGAGTGAAGGCTCTGTGAGAGTGGGGAGTTAGTCTGGCCAGCATTAATCATATGCAGCTTATCCACAGTGACCACAGCAGTCAATAGATGAGCCAGTCGGCTTCCCATCACCTGGCAACGGTAATACATTTCTAAATGACCGAGCCGCCATATGGCTGTCTCTCACCTTCATTCGTTTGTCATCAGAGCTGCTCATTTACCGGCAGCTTCAAACAGAGCGGTCCGTCATCTTCATCTTGATGTCTGCCTACAGCATGTGTGTCTGCTGAGGTGTTTCAGTTCAATAGATGGCGGTTTTGTTATAGAAAATGGTGGATGGTGAAGTTAAGCCTTGACCTAACCCAACACATCTGGTCATTAAAACAAATTTGTCAAGAATGAACAGGAAAATGAGATGTCTAGTCCTTGTTGTTCTGACATGAGGCCATGAGCAGAGAGAGAATGTTTCTCCCTAATTACAGTCTGGAGGACATCTGAAAGTGCCCATCTCATATTTCCAGCTTTGATAACAAACAACCATTGCAGACAGATGGAGAGAGAGAGAGAAAGACAGTGAGAGAGAGAGAGACAGAGAGAGGAAGGGCAGAAGGGACAACCTCTTCTTGGAAAAGACTCCTCTAGCATTGTCACCAAGGACCCTGAGAGCGCATTAAGATGCGTTGGTGTTAGCCTCACCCAGTATCCACCATCCTCCACGATTAGCCAGGGGTCTCGTCTTCCCCACGTCCCCTCCCTTTTGACCTCCACCGGTCGGCCATGTTTGCACATTCCTCACGACCCCCTCCTGGCAACACGGGCGAGCGCCCTTCTAATGTCATTAAAGCGACAGAGATGCCACCGAGTGGCACGCCGTGACTCGGCTAATCGCATTGTCCTCCTCTCGCCTGCCTGGAGGCCCGCCAGAACCAGGAGCTCTCTTTATTAACTCCACATCCCACCCCAGCCTCCATCCAACCCCCCTGGAGGAGAGAGAGAGAGAGTCTAGCAGGGACCGAGAGAGATGAGACAGCTAGCCCTATCCATTCAGACCCAGCAGCAGAGCAGATAAGGAATGCCATGCAAGTTAATAGACATGCTAGTTGCTAAAGCATTGCTAGTTTGAATAATGAACCAACTGATAGCTTTATCCGCCATTATATGGATGTTTACTATTACTATTTACTACTGATATGATCCAGAAACAATAACCATTTAGATCAGCTATGCTAAGGCTGAGGCTGCTATGGCTGTGTATTTTCAGTTTAGTAACAGCGAAGAACACTAAGGTGTAGAAGTTGTATGGAGGATAGCCATGCTAATGGCCATTAAAGCTTGCTAAAAAATCATGAAAAGCAGGAGAGATGAAAAACCTCCCCTTCATGAAATAGCTCTCAGTGTGCCTTGGAGTGCAATTAAGAGGCCTGGCTAAGCAGCCTCTTCATTAGGGGAGCCCTCCTGACCCCGCTAGAGCCCCCCATTAGAGACAGCCATATGCTTGGTGGCAACACAAGCAGCCGTAAACAGGGGCCTCTCTGTGAGACGGATGCTGTCGGCGGTCCCCCTTCTTCATCACAAGCCCGTGTGTGTGTGTGTGCGCCTGGAACCCTCCATGCACACAGATTTTTCCGAGCGCTTCGTCCATATGCTGCCGTGCGTCGAGTGGCGCTCCCAAAGGATGCGTCGCTCGACTGCTTTTTTCTGAAGTCCCTCTTCAGGCCTGTTTCTTTTTTTTCCCTCCCTCCCCAGGGAGCAATTTTTTGGCTGCCGACCCACAACGACCGTTGGTGGTGCGCTTTTTGAGAAACAAGAGTGGCACCAGTACCTCCGTCGCCATGGAGTACGAGGCTTGGTGACACATGTGATGGAGGCGAGGCTGCGCTTTCTCGCTAATTAAAACCCTCCGAGTCCCAGAAGCTCGCTGACAAAGCGTCGAGGCCAGGCTGTGCTTACTTATTTAGCTCTGCAATTCAACTTGACCACTCGTGCCCACCCCTGTCTTTTCTCTTTAAACACCATCAGCCCTTTCTACACACACACACACACACACACACACATACACACACACACACACACACACACACACACACACACACACAGACACACACACACACACACAACAGTGTACTGACACACACACACATACACACTTACACACACACACGCTAACACACAAGCACTGTGCGCGCACACACACACACACACACACACACACAACAGTGCACTGACACACACATGCACACACCCTCAAGTCAAAGCCTTCACCCTCATCCAACCTCCTGTGCAACCAACACTCATCATGGCTGCGGCTGCAGCTAATTAGTCAATAGCTGGCAGTGTGGCGCCAGAAGGCTGGCGATGGTGATTTGGGAGGGGTGGGGAGGTTAGTGATGGCGGAGCTCTTTAAGTGAGTCTGTGGGGGCACGGCAGCTTAGTTATGAACCAGGAGGCTGGCAGCGAGCTAGCTAGCGGTCTCCTTCCTCATGTCCCTCCTCTCCTCCCCCTCCTCTTCCTTCTCCACCCCCCCCCCCCACTCCCCCTCCTTCTCCCACTCCCACTGCGGCAGGGGTGTGATGGCTGCATAGTTGAAGCAGAGAGCTGGTGTGTAGATGTCGTGTGTGTGTGTGTGTAAGGGTGTGTGTGTGTGAGAGAGAGAGAGAGAGAGAGAGAGAGAGAGAGAGAGAGGGAGAGAGATGGAAAGAGAGATTGATGGAGCGCTACAGAGACAGAGAAGAGGAAAGAGGTAAGGAGGGAGGGAGAGAAAAAGTGACGGACCGAGCGAGCGAGAGGGGGTGAGTGTGGTAAATATGTGAGCCGTAGTAGATGAGTGAAGCCGGGGTCGGATGCGACTAGGCTGGCGGTGCGACTAGGCTGGATGCCGGGCCCCTCGCAGAGAGTCTTTGGGCGTGCTGTGACAAGGATACTCTATAATGATGCTTCGTCTGGCACATTAACGCCACAACTAATCTCGACTGAGCCAGAAAGGCATGTGTGTAAATGTTTAACTGTGTGTGTGTGTGTGTGTGTGTGTGTTTGTGTGTGTGTGTGTGTGTGTGTGTGTGTGTGTGTGTGTGTGTTTGTGTGTGTGTGTGTGTGTGTGTCTAAGCATGTGTCTGTTTGTATTATTTCTTTGTCTTGTGTGCATGTGTATTTCTGTGTGTGTGTGTGTGTGTGAGTGTGTGTCTGTGTGTGTCTGTGTGTGTGTCTGTGAGTGTGTATATTAATGTGTTTCTGTGCTTGTGTTCACACACACATGTGGGACACAGTTATTAGCCTGCGATCCTATCATTATTAACAGTGTAAGTGACAGCTTGGCCTGGCGTGAAACTCTGGCGTGGGGAGCTCCAGGCAGGCGGCGTAGGAGCAGCTCAAGAGGCAGCCTGCCCCACACTCCCAGCCCAGCTCCAGGCCTCCGCATGCAGCCTGCTGCCAGGCAGCCAAGCACCAGGCAGCCCAGGGAACAAACTGGGAAAGAGAGTCACAATCACCTTAAGGAATCGTGCAGGTGCTTTAGGAAAGTGAGGACTGGGTGGGGCTGGGTGGTGTTACACACATGACAAACATACTCACACATAAACACACACTGACAGTCATACACACACACACACACCACACATGTTCACACACAACCGCTGTGCGCGCACACACACACACACACACACGTGTACACAACTACCACAGACATAGACAGAAACACATGCGTACACAGCTACCGCCGTCACAGTGAGAAAACACACATGCATAGGCACTATGCTACTTACTGTGTCGTGCTGAGTTGTAATGCAGGACTAGTTGCAAAAAGCCATGGGTTTTCATTATTATTTACTTTTTTTGTTTGGGGTGGGCAGTGTGATATATATGGCTATGGATTTCTTCAGGCACTGCAATCAGCCCCTGAATGCATGTTACATAATTCATCTAACAGCCATGGAATGGTGGAATATATTGAATACAATACGTCATGGAGTCAGCGTTGTGATATATACGTCCTCTTCTGTTTGACATGGACGAATAGATCAGCAGGAAAGAAAAAAAAGTTTCATCCATTCTGCTATTATGTTTCTCTGGGTTCTGCTATACACAAATGGAGGCCCACCCATGTCAGCACACAGTGTGTGTGAGACTCAGAGTAAAAAGTAGAGACAGACCGATTAATTGGGCCGATATTTTGGTAATCCTGTAGCAGGTATGGCAGATCTATTATGACTTTTGCCCATGAACTACAATGGAAATATTTGAGAAAATAAAAAGAAAAATACTTTTTTTTTTTTAAATGTGGCAGTTTATATCATTCCCCCAAAAAAACTGCAGCTTATATTGGCCATATCGGTCAACCTCTAGTGACAAGCATAGAGAGATGCAAGATTAAAATATGTAGCATACGTGTATGACTAAGGAAACAGCAAGAGAACAAGAGAAGAGGAGAATAGAATAGAAAGAGTATGTGTGTGTGTGTGTGTGTGTGTGTGTGTGTGTGTGTGTGTGTGTGTGTGTGTGTGTGTGTGTCTGTAGCTGTAGGTAGGAAGATGTGAGAAAGGTTGTGA
>CM059276.1:15265348-15280348 GCA_030347295.1 Setipinna tenuifilis | reverse complement strand
GAATTGTGCTAACACTCGCTGTCATCTGTGTTCGGCGTTAGTGAGACTATCGCCCAATTTAGGATGTTTTGTTCCTGCCTGATTTCTCATCTTCAATCGTTTGTGCCATGAGAATAAGTGCCAGGCCCGACCCAGAAACAGTATTCTCAAGACAAATTTTAGCAACATTGTGAAATTCCAATCTGGTGTTTGAGAATGTTGGTAAGGTCTGCTCCAATTGGTTGGTATGGTTTGCTGCTATTGGTTTGTTAGTGTCTTTGTATTTGCAGCATGAATATTAGCAGTTGTCGTGTTCAAAACAACAAGACTCCATTTTGAGGGCCCTGCTTAGCTCTGCTCTTTTGCTTGCTCTTTAACATTAGTGATGGTCAAAAAAGAGCTTTATAGCTTTATAATTTGAATTGGTGCTCAACAATGTTGTATATGAACAGCATTCATAATACATTATTATTTCAGACATATTTTATAGACTTAGGCACATTGAAAATGTCTTCTGTGTGTGGGACTTTGGAAGGTTTATTGTCCAGATGCAAAGGTAAATTTTGGATGTTGGCAGTGATGGCATCTGTTGCCAATGTTAACACCCTCAAAAGGGCCAGAGAGGCAAGGTCAAGTTGAAGGACCTGAAGCTTTATTTCAGTCAGCACAGGGAGCAACAATAACACATATTTCATAGATAGCATGAACAGGAAAACCAGCAAGGCTTTCATCAGCAAGGCTCTATAATTCTTGTGGTGTGTGAGTTCCTCCTTAATGTGAACTGTCACAACACTGAGAGGTTGATAAACAGTGGTGTGTTGCCACTGCTTAACTTTCATGAAAGACTGTAACCCTTTTGGTTTTATGGTGAAGGACTCACTAGAATGCCAGTCCTGTCACTGGCCTGAAAATCTTGGTGGGCTGTTAGGTCCAGTGATAAATTCAGCCACTGAAATTAAAAAAATACATGTCCATTTAGAGTAGTTATTTTACTATTATTGTAATAAACCAAATTGGGCGCCTGAATAAAATACTGAGTTGTTATAAAGAGAGATACAGAGAAGAGACAACCTTCCTGACATCCACTGAAAAAAATGAAAACAGTGCGATTTTAGAAGTAGGCTTGAGTCTTTATTTTGAACTTTTTGCAGATAATGTTTTTGTCCTTGTCTGTAGTTTTCCCCTTCGCAGTTGGAGTGTTTGTATGTGTAAGGGGGGTGTCTGTGTGTGTGTGGCTGTGCGTGTATGTGTGTGTGTGTGAGAGAGAGTGAGAGGGAGAGAGAGGGGGAGAGAGAGAGGGAGAGAGAGAGGGAGAAAAAGAGAGAGAGAGGGAGTTTGAAAGACTGCTTGAAAGAGGACCAGATTACAGGTCATTATGATGGAGCACTGGTTGTCCGCTGTGATAACACAGACTCCATTTTGTAAGCTCCAGGCAAACATTAGATTCTGTGAAATTGTCGGAGGAAGGCTACTGTCAGATGGATACACAAGTAATTAATCTTTCGAGGATTTCCAGCGCTTCCAATTTTGTACTGCCTAAAAGGGAAAGAGATGCTTCTTTTTTTTCTTCTTTTCTAAAGCAGGACTTGATGCTGCAGTTTAAAAAGCAAAGCAAGATTAAAGTCAAAGGTTTGGAGCCTTTTTTCCCATTATATCGGTTGCCACAAAGAAAAACAATTTACTCACTCTTCACAGGCGTTTGTAGCACAAGAGTGATGAGTGTTTAATGCTCCACAGCAAAGTGGGTAGAAGCATGTCAGAGTGATTGTCCGTTGCTTGGCCACAAAGGACCAGCTCTCTGGCCATTGTAGAGGAATCCTGAATGGTTCTGTGTATGGACTGCCGTGGATATGTAAAAGCTTCCAAGTGAGAAAAAATAAAAAATGAATAAATAATTTTGTTATACTGTATATGCTGTTAGTTTTAATGTGCCACCTTGTCTGGAGGCATAAATATGTATACTGACTAGATGCTGCCTTTGGCTTCTCAGCATGTATCTAGAGCGCCTCTATCGTGCCATGGGGAGATTTTTAAGCAGAGATTATACAGTCTGTGGTTCAAACGTGCTCAGATCTACATAATGGAAAAATGCTGGATTTTGCATACTGATATGTATGGAAGCCCATTTGTAATGATTAATAAAAAGCAACTCAAGATGGAAGTAGATTCAGGTGCTGCCTGTTCACTCATCAGTGAGGACACTTTTTGCAGCCTTTGGTCTACATGCAGCCCCCAGTTAATGAGTGAAGATCAAGTCCCGAGACAGTCACACTGGGCAAAATTGTTATTGATGTGGAGTAGTCCATGGGGCTAAACAGTGCTTACCCTTGTTGGTCATCCAAGGCCATGGCACGAGCTTGCTTGGACGTGATTGGTTCAGCGCCCTTGGCATAGATGTCAGTGCCGTTTACCAGGGCTGCCCACACAGTCTGCTCAGCATCCTCGAGAAACATCCTGGAGTCTTTGGGGAAGAGCTGAGAGCATACAGAGGCCCAGCAGTGTCAATTGAAGTGGATCCAAGAGTTTTGCCATGGTTTTTCAAGGCTCGCACAGTTCCATTTGTATTGCGCACAAATGTTGATGAGATGAGGCCTTGGACCTCCTAGTGGAGCAGGGTGTTTTCACACCTGTCAAACATTCAAGCTGAGCCACTCCTATAGTGGCAGTGGTAAAAAATAAGATGGCTCACTGATACTCTGTGGTGATTACCGCTGCACTGTGAATGCAGCCGTCAAGCCTGATGTCTATCCCTTTGCCCACTGTTAGTGAGATTTTTGCACACCTGGTGTGAGGAACTGTTTTCACAAAGTTAGATTTAAAGCAGTCACACCAACAGCTCCTTGTGGATGACAAGGCCACTGAGCTGCTAACCATCAGCACACACCGTGGACTTTTCCGCGGACTGAGATTGCAATTTGGTGTGTCAACAGCGGTGTCCATTTTCCAGCGCTTTATAGCCACCCTGTTAGCTGGCATCCCTGGGGTCCAAGCATATTTGGACAATGTGCTGCTTATAGGACACACACAAAGTGAGCACGATCAGCAACTGGATGAGGCACTCTAGCTCTTAGCTGAGGCTGGATTGAGACCGCAGAAAGAAAAGGGACTCTTTTCCAAGATTCATATCCAGGATATTTTAGAATAATTTAATATTCTATAATTGTCATAAACTCTCATATTTTATCACACCGTTTTATGGGAGGATGGAAAATAATGAGCCGTATCCTGATCACTAATTTATCGTCAGTGGTGGTGGATGTCATTTTTAGACTTGAAAAGAGGGAGCGAAGCCAGTGCCTGGTGCCTGGTGTCTTATCCACTCATTGTTCTTGGCTTGTCAAGAGCTCATTGTGATGATGTGATGATGAGGTGTCTCAGAGAGAGACAGGGAGAGAGGGACAGAGAGAGAGAGAGAGAGAGAGAGAGAGAGAGAGAGGACTTGATTGCCACCCTCTTCAGATTTAACAGATTTTTTTCATCCTGTCTTCTCGTTTTGAAACTCTTGACTTCCAGTGGGGTTGTCATGAGCGCTAAGTCCCTATTGTTTTCTACTGCTTCTCTATCGGCCTGAATTGGTCTCATCCTGAGTCGGTGACCTATTTATCAACTCCGAGCTCTTTTCTGAGGTCTGGATGGGTTTCCGCTTTACTGAGAGGCTTCCTCAGTGGCTCACAGTTTCTCCTTGTTTGGGAGCACTCACTCAACCCTGAACTGTCTTGACCTAAATAATCTTCAGCATGATTCTGAAGTGCTGCGATGACTACTCATGTTCTGAGGTGGGAGCACTCATAAACGAGTTCCATGATTTAGATTTGTTGCCACATCTTTTACAGCAACCCCCCCCCCTCCCAAACACACACACACACACCTCACACACATCATGGCTCAATAATTCATACCTATCAACTATTTTTTTTTGCTGTAATAGTCTCAACAGCACTTTATCTGCTATTGACATTTCCGGTTATATTTAAAACTGTATTTCATTGCACTGAGTTAACAATAATTAAAACAACAGGGTTCCTTTTGGGTGTGCGCTCCTCTTCATTACCCCATGCTACTGTCCTTCACTCGAAAATTTCATGCTGTGTTATTTTTCTCTCTTTTTCTCTTTTCAGGTTCTTCAGCATCATCATGCGGTCCATGAGATCTCATATATTGCCAAGGACACCACCGACCACCGGGCCTTTGGCTACGTCTGTGGCAAGGAGGGCAACCACCGGTTTGTGGCCATCAAAACCGCTCAGTCTGTGAGTGTCCTTCGAAATAAAATCTTTGATTTCTGTCACTATCATTTTGTGTGTGTGTATGTGTGTGCATGTGCGTGTGCGTGTGTGTGTGTGTGTGTGTGTGTGTGTTTGAATGTGTCCATGTGTTTTTGAACATGCATGTGTGTGTAAAGATGACAACATGCTGAGATTTGCACAGTTAGAGCAGAGATTATGTGTGCATGTGCCTCCTGCTTCTCCCACTCCAGTATCTTACCTCATTCTTATTCTCAAGGCTTCCTAGCTCAAATCAGACCTGAGCAAAACACACCAGCAGTCTTCCGGAAAAACCTCATCATCCATTTTAGGTCTGCCTTCAGGGCCACTGCCAGCCCTGTAGCTCCTTTTAGTGCTGATGCCTGTGGGATTGTGTAGTTGTTGTCATGAGGAGCACAGCCATATCTGGTGTTCGGTGGTATTTGGATGCTGGGCCTGGGGCTTTTGTGTTTGCACCGTGGCCCCTACCATGTTGTTGTCTGCCACACACACACACACACACACACACATGCACACACGCCCACCCCCACCCCTGAAGTAGCCCAGCCTTCCTCTCAGATGGCACGATCGATTCCCTATAGGCGACCGATGAGCACACGTCACCTTCTCCAGCTGCACCAGCCCTTCCCTACACACACACACACAGGACAGCCATAGCATTGCCACTATCCAGCCACTGAACTGCAGCTGACCCAGCCCACTGTGACACAGATGGATGAAGGGGTCCCTGCGATCGTTCACCGCCTCGCTCTTCTCTCACTTTCTTTTTCCTCTCTTTCATCCGGTCTTTGTTTGCTCACATTGCTCTCTGTCTGTCTGTCTGTCTGTCTGTCTCTCTCTCTCTGTCTCTCTCTCTCTCTGTCTGTCTGTCTGTCTATCTGTCTCACTCTCTCTATCTCCCTCTCTCTCTCTCAGTCTCTGTTTTTCTCCCATTGCTACTATTCTCTCTCTTTTCATTTCTTGCTCTTTCTTTTCTCCATTTTTGTCTCCAGAAATCTCTCTCGTACCTTTTTTCCTTTTCATTTCTTTAATCTGTCTCTATTTTTTTTATGTCTTATTCTATCATTTTTTGTCTCTTATTTACACGTTCTCTCCATTTTTTTGCTTCTTCCATCATGCCTTTTCATGTCTGGTGATGTAACCATTTCACTCTAATGTGAGAAAGCCGAGGGGTTAATGAGCAAGACCCGCGTTTACCCTGAGCGAAGGCCAGAGCCTTCTCCTCCCATTAGCGTTAGCCGCGGGGCCTAATGGTGTATTAGTGACATTTAGGCGAAC
Organism: Setipinna tenuifilis; assembly: GCA_030347295.1. Classification (NCBI taxonomy): domain Eukaryota; kingdom Metazoa; phylum Chordata; class Actinopteri; order Clupeiformes; family Engraulidae; genus Setipinna; species Setipinna tenuifilis. Next base: position 15,274,826 of record CM059276.1, on the reverse strand, counting down.
GGCGGGCTCAGAACACATTTTAATGCCAACTTCAGGCTTTGATGAGAGACCACAAAGCCTCATTCTGACGTGTCCAACCCTTTCGTCGTCTCCCTGCTTTAAAGAGACACCTTTTTTGTTTGAGCTTTTTTGAGCGTGTGATGTGATTTCACAAAGGGCTACGCTCTATCCTTTAGCCAGATGATCTGATCATGTACGGCTCTGTTGACTGCAGTGACAATTGTATGTGCTGGAAGTGTGGCTCAGATCCAATGGTTCAGATTGTAAAATGGGATGCTAATTACACTAAAAGTAGTGATACACAGGACATGTTTTTGAGCAATGTTGCCAGGCGACGCTATTAACAGACTATTGTTTGAGCAAATTCTTACAAATATCAGATACATTATTATTAGGAGAACTTGTTAGCGGGCAACTTGTCACGATCATTCAGCTCTAACATTAAGGGCCTATCATGCTGTTGCTTAGCAACATTGCTCAAAAATAGCCCTTTTTCCATCCAATTTTGAAGCGACTTACGCCCCGAGTCGATTTAAGTTAAAGCGACACAAGTCGCACCAAACCCGTTTTCCATCAAAAGAGCACTTCTAGCGCATTTCAGCGATGTCACAATGCCCCTCGTTAATCCACATTTTTCTGATGCGCTAGGTCGTTTTCCATCCACTGAGTCGCTCTTTTGGAATGTTTGTATCAAAGCAAAATAGAATTTATCGCACGTGAACCTTGGCTACCGGTGAAACAAAATGGAGAGCATCCGTGTTGTTCTGCTATTGATAAATATTATTTCAAGTATCATAGTAATCATAAATCGTAGCGTTGCGTTGTCTTTTACCATCTAGGGCAGACAGAGCGTCCACCTCCCCCAAAGCCTTAATAAATGTTAGGCTCTCCCCTCTTGTCCATGTCTGTCCCTGTGCCATTACTGTGCTGAACACAAACTAGCAAAACGAATCAACAAACTGACGAGCCTTCTTTAATGAGGTGAATTAAATTACAGAATGATGAAAACTCGAGACAACGCCACAACATTTGAATTCTCGTGCACATAATAACACAGCACTGCGCATGTGCGAACTTCCTACGTCGCTTTAACTGTTTTCCATCAAATTTATGTCGCATTATCTCCCGCAAATCCACCTCTGTAGAGCGACGTAAATTAATTCGACAAAGTCGGCGTTGAAGCGACATAACCGCTTTTCCATCACATGTGTCGCATCAACTTTTTAATGCGCCTTAATTTAAAGCGACTTTATGTTGGATGGAAAAAGGGCTACTGATTTCCTTCCTCTACACCTTAGACCAAATGTACCCATACTAATAGGGGTGTATGTCAAATGACCATGATTTCTTCAAGTAACTGTTGTTCCAGGAACAATACCCCCAAGTTGTTCCAGATGCAACATCTCTTTTAACCAATTGCTGCTATGTGATGTCATTAATGTCAGCTTTCCCGTTATAAAATTTCCCACCAGAAATCAATATCTTTTCAGCTCTGTGTTGGTATGTCCTTGCACTGTTTCTTCTCCACACCGTCCTTCTGTAAAACACTTATTACACTTAATACATGGTTACCGTGTATGTTACATATAAACATTCAAATTAATGGGCAGACATTTATAACTGCCCGCTGTTAAACATACATACATACATACATACATACATACATACATACATACATACATACATACATACACACACACACACACACACACACACACACACACAAACACACACACACACACACATAGAGGCACATACCAACACAGCTGCCTACAGAACCAAAGCAGTGTGTCCTTCCTGTGTGTTTGGGAGTTGGCCTTGGGTCCCTGACCAGATTGTTCTAAACATCTGCGGGTCGTTGTGTGTGTGTGTGTCTGTGTCTGTGTGTGTGTGTCCAGGCGGAGCCGGTGATCCTTGACCTGCGTGACCTCTTCCAGCTCATCTACGAGATCAAGCAGCGCGAGGAGATGGAGAAGAAGGCGCAGAAGGACAAACAGTGTGAGCAGGCTGTTTACCAGGTGAGCCTGTTGCCTCAAACACACACACACACACACACACACACACACACATACACACACACACACACACACACACACACACACACAACCATGCATAAACTTGACTTGATGCATAATTGCACTTAGACAGGTTCACTATCCTGTTCCACATAGTTTTATGGATGGAAGTGTTGAGGTGAATGTGCCATAGAAGGCATGAATAGGTCTGCAGTTCTACAGTGTTAGTTAGCGCTTAAATAGCCCTGCCCCCTCTCTTGCTCTCATTTTCTATTAATATCTGCATATTAACTTTTTCTTGACTGCCCTAGTTGATTTTATTCACCCCACCCACACTATTAAAAATCAAAAAAATCAAAACACAGAGTATAAGCTGCACATGCTGCTGGTTAGCAAAGTCAAGGTGAACTGTAAGCATTGCTTTGTCTAGCACGGTGAATGTTGATTTCTTAAAACCTCCTCTTCTTAACTGAATAGCATTGTCAGTTTGCCATGACTTTAAATGCCATGTAACCCATGGATTTCGTAGCTGAACAAGTTGCACAGCTATCACTCACATATCTAAGACGTGCAAGCCTACTTAGTGGCCTTGACTCTGCCTGCTTGTTGTGCCTGAAATTGTTAACAAATGCTAACTCTCTTCCTTTCCTTCCTTCTTCCCTTCTATTCCTTTTTTTCTTCTGTCTTTGCTGCCTCCTACTCTCAAAATCAACGCTTGTCCTCTGCAACTCAATCGTTTTTCAAAAGACCATTCTGGAGGAGGATGTTGAGGATCCCGTGTACCAGGTAACCTAGCGTGCTAAATTGCTAATCACCGTCTCTCAATTCGCCCTGTCCAATTGCCCTGCTTTTCTTAGAGAGCCATGGAACACTTCTGGGAGAAAAAAAGCCCTTTTAATCTCTGAAATACGGATAACTGCCTGTCTGCCGTATTTGCTTCCTGTTGCTGTTTCTTTTAAATTTCTGTGTTGTTATTTTGTCATTTCACCTTATTTTCTTTTTAAGATGTGGGGAACCATTGTTCGTAATTGATTCTTCACATCACAACAGTGTGCTTGTTCATTTATAAAACTTTTACTTTACCTCTGAGTTTTTGTTCTTTTGGGTTTTTTTGAACATTTGTCTAATGTGGTCCAGATTCCAGATTTGAAATGCATGGTATTTGACCGAGGCCCAGGTGATGCTCCTCTGGATGTGAAAGCTCTTTTGCCCTCACTGAATACAGGCAGCTCTAATGCCCTTCATGTAGGGGTTACAGAACCAATGTAACAGCTTTTAATGGTTTATGTATTCCCCTCACTCTTGCTGAACTACTACCCCTCTTCCCATACTCTCTCTCTTTCTCTCTCTATCTGTATCCCTCTCTCTTTCTGTCTCTCCCTCTTTCTCTCTCTCTCTCTCTCTCTCTCTCTCTCTCTCTCTCTCTCTCTCTCTCTCTCTCTCTGACACACACACACACACACATTCAGACACATACACACTTGGCTGTATGAGGCATGCTGATTATAATATAATGGTGTCTTAATGTAGTCACTGCATTGGGGAGCCAGACCACTTCTCTCTCAACTCTATGGACAAAATTACAGGCTGCAAAGGACATCGGTCATAGGACATCAGTCTCCTGCTAAAATTATCTCCTATTTTCATGAACTGCCTAGTGTTCTTGAATGCCAATCTCAGCTATCTGTGTGACCCAACTGTATGTGGTCGGCTGGTTCTCCCTAATGCAGAGACATAGATCCCACCCTCTTGCTTGCAGGTACAGCCGCAGGCTCCTGTAATCCTTCAATTGTGTCACAGCATTCCTTAGTCATAGCTGGAACCTCACTTACAGCTAAAGGCCTCTGTATTGGTATTCTGTTCTGTTTTTGCAGAACTTTACTTGCCTAGAGTGAATTAGATTCACAGAAGTAGATAGTGAAGGTTAAAAAACATTGTGGGGTCATTTAATCTTTCTTTTTTCCTTTACATTTTTGTGGGGTAGTTTAATCTTTCTCTTTTTCTTTAGTAGTGTAAAATTTGTGTTGTTGATTTCTTTTTTTTGTTTATGGGAGGGGTGTACAGGGAGTTGTTGGGGTGGATTTTGACAGATTGTGTGAATGGTTTCTCAGACTTGCTCTCCTGTGCCATGGCCTTTTAGGTTAGCTTTCTAATCATGCTGAAACTTCAATCAGCCAGGAGCCCCCCCCCCCACCCCCACCAAGGGTGCTTACACCCTGCCTTCCTTCAATCCCAACCCAACCCTCTCTAAGGGGTTATGCTTGCTGTTGATTCTGTCTGATCAATCACCTTTTTATCTTCTTTATTTCTCTCTTTCTCTTCTCCCTGTCCTTCCTTCCTTTCCTCCCTTATCCTCTTCTTCCTTTTCATCTGCTGTTCTTCTCCTGTGCTGCCGACGTTGTAGTACATTGTGTTTGAGGCGGGACACGAGCCCATCCGTGACCAATCAGAAGAGAGCATTTATCAGGTACAATCAAGGCCCTTTTCTCCCATTCGCTAGCTTCGTGATAGGAAGTTTGCTCACCATGCTTCAGAGAGACTACAGTGGCACACTAAGTAGAACACTCTCAAATGTAACCATCAGAACACAGCACATACATTTACATTCACACCACCCACATGTCAACTTTTTAGACACTTCCTCACCCTAATTTCCTTCAACTCGGTTATTAAGTCAAAGTTATTCTCAGAGCTGCCACGCTGCTTGACACAGTGCTCACTATCATGAAAGGAAATGGTGCGTCTCATGGAAACACGTCACCTGTTTGACAACATAAGTAGTAACCATATGGAAGAAAAACAACCCCCCCGCCCCCCTCCCCTCCTCCTACTTTGCCAAAGCCCTCCGACAGGTTCCTTTGTTTTCTCGTGTCCTGACGAAAACATCTTCATGCAAGCCCCTTGTTGGCGTAATGAGCGGCGTCTGCATTGTTCGACTGAATGATGCCGTGGATCCTCATCTCCGAGCGTTACTGCTACAGACAGCCTGCCTTGTTTTGCTGCCATGAACATACACCTGCGAATTAGACGGAGCGAGGCGTGCTCGGCAGCAGCGGTGGTGGTGATGGCGACGGCAACAGCAGCAGCAGCAGCAGCAGCAGCAGTGACGGCAGATGGTGATTTACAGTGACGGCTCTTTCCGAGACTCTCCCCAGGAAACGCTCCCATGCTCCAAGCGCTGTGACCATGGCAACAGATGTTAGGCTTTTGTTATGTTTTGTTGTTGTTGTCAGGTGCCCCTGTGCTACCACCCCCTGTGGCGTGCAGCAGTTAGGAAGCACCTGGGCGCTGCACAGTTCATACACACACCAGTAGGGTCGTTAAATGAAGCAACAGCTTCCTCAGAAGGCTCATCAAGACAACCTGAAATAGATTATAAATTGCTTACACCAGTCTAAGTGGTACACATCGGTGTTAATGTTTTTACCCTTTTAAGTTAAATTAAACTGTTAAAAATATCGTCTTCACTGCCCCCTTTGCCTAACAGCAATTTGCACAGATTATAATGGATTCAGATGGGAATTTTATGCACATCACATTTCATATACAGCAACAACAGAACTGAAGACATATTTGACATTGCCCTGGCATTGGTGCATAAATTCAATCTGCCACGCTTGCCCAGACGAATTGTGAAGATTGCACATCAGCACTCCAATCCTCTCTGCAGCCATTCGCCTCCCCCTTAAGACTGACCATCTGACCCTAAATTAGAGGCCTGCAGATTTTTCAGGGTGCCCTCCCCGGCTCTCCAGCCCTCGTGGCCACAGCTTCATTTTCCCTGCCTGGTTCGAGGGTGACCCCACCACCACAGTGGGCCGAAGGCTGACAGCCTGACCCTCCCGTGTGTGGGCGATGGATTGATTCGGCGCAAACGAGTAAGCAGTGGCCTTGCTCCTCCTCTCCCTACTCTACTCCCCACTTTGCTGCCTTCTCACCCCCCCCCACACACACACACTGGAAGATCAAAGCAGCCGAGTTATTAATCACCAAAACACTCTGAATAGCAATCAGCCAGGCAGACGAGGAGGAGAAGAGAATTAGGAAGGACGGTGAATTAGAGGGGTTAGACACACACACACACAGGCCGGTGTGTCTGTGTGTGTATCAGTGAAATAAATAACGAGTGAGAAGAAAGCTCTTGGATTAGTGCTGTCCATCTGTTGTGGGCCTCATGGGATCTCAAGTCTCTTCAGTTGGGCGGCATGAAAAGAACAACTGAGACGAAGCCTTCTTCTCTGCTGAACAAACACTACTGCCAGCACCAAACACTGAATCAAATCAGCACATTTAGTACATCAGACACTCTTCGTGCTTCAACTTTACAGATAGACCAACACAACTCAAGTGCACACACTCATGCAGATACATAAACAGCTATTCCGATGATTTTGCTCACATCCATTAAAAATAATATAATCATTTGACTTCTATAATCAATTTTGCATTTTGTGAAAACGTGCCACTTACAAAAACCATTTAAACAAAGATTACTCAGACTCAGACTACAACAGGTGCCCTGAAAGCATCTACGATTGATTGATATGCAGTCTGCCTGCTGTTTGACCATGTTGTTATCCAGAAGTAACTTGTTTGTTTCCCCCTTTGTGTGTGTGTGTGTGTTTGATCGGGCTGATTGCCTAACCCCAGGTTCCTACCAGCCAGCAAAAGGAGGGGGTCTATGATGTTCCAAAGCGACACCCAGTGAGTGTAGCTGTCTGTGCCCCTGTCTGTGTGCTTTCCTCGGGCAAACCTCTCAGTGTCTGTGCTTCCCCCTGTTGTTGGCATCCGGCTCGGATCTGGCCCTGATTTGGGCCAGTTGAGATAATCACTCTCTAATGGCTGCCATGGGCTTTTTAATGGTGTAGACCCAGTGTCCCTTGTCTGTGCAGATCTGTGATCAGTGTATTTAAGATCATAATGCTTGAGCTGACATTCAGAATCACAATGAATCGCTGCCGGATCTGCATCTAGCTATGGTTAAGTAATTTCCCTGGTTACATTTTTTTTTTCATAACCAATGGAAATCAAAGCAACCCCACTGTGGCTTCAGTTCGTCCGGAACTGTCTTTGCCTACAGCCTAATGAATGCTGCTGTGAATGCAATTCTGATTATATGTGCATATGTATGTATATGTATGTATGTGTCGGGTGTAATTATGGGCCCCATAGGCTTGTCGGGGTTATTGAGAGGTTTGCTGGAGGTCCCCTCTGTGCCTGGTGTGACTGCATGCGTTGTGCTTTTGCGTGGTGATTGGCGCTCCGAGACTACTTATTACCCATATGGATGGCTGCCTCATGCCTCTGAGTGCATGCTGTACATATAGAGGCCCTGCAGGCATGCATGCTGTTAATGCCTTAACAGCACTTGAAGAATTAATGCGAGGTCTATAATTAGAATGTATGCTGAATGTATATGTACACATGTACGCATGCTGTCCATATGGGTAAGCGGTCAAGATTCAGCCACATCTTGAAGAGATAGTAAGAGTATGAAATGTATAACATATCAATTAATAATGCTAAAGTACCAAAAATTACTGTTGGTTAATGTAATATTAAATACATTAATGGTTGACTCTTCATAGATATCATACATTACTTAGGATAGTCTTCGGTTCCTCGAGACATCCTGCTAATAAACAGATTGGTTAGCATTGGTGCTAGCAGCCTCACTATCTCTTCCCCAACGGTTAATGTGTTGGTGTTCCAGCACAGCTCTATCTCCTCAGGTGTTACTGCTGCTCTGTTGATTCAGTCAGAGCTTCACGAGCATTATCCACGAGTCACAACACCCCCTAAACTCTCTGTTGGTGTTCAGTTTACGTACCATACCAATGGTCCCAGGCTCATTCACAGGCAGAACCACAGTAATCATCCACCATAGAAAAAAACAATCTATGGTGCTCTTCTTACCTCCTCCACCAAAATATCTGCCTGGTACTCCAGCCTACGTCTGGTCCCAGGCCTCTTAGCTGGGACTTGAACTTTTGGTCCTGTCTCTCAGACTGAGGCAGCCCATTTTCCCTCATGACGACTGACAATCTCAGCTGTCTAGCCTTTTTTCAAAGGTCACTTAACGACAGGAAGGCATGTCTTTCTCTCCTCTGTCTCTCTTTGCTTTTCTTTTTCTTCACTCTGTTCTTACATTGCTTTTTTTCCCACTGCCCACTTGTCCTCCACCTCATCTTCTTTGTCTGATGTGTTTATTTTGGTTGCCTCTGATGGCAGACAATGGTCTGCTATCAAAGCCACAGAAGGCTGTGTTCTGTGTTCCCACAATGCTGCCCCACACAGTAAGCTGGTGCCATCCCATAATATAACCCTGCCCATGGAGCAGGGCTGATGTGGGCATGGAGTCCCAGTGTGATCCACACCATTCTAAAGAGGATTAGGCTTCTAAGAATATAGCATTGTAATTTTTTTTCTTTTCTTTTTCTTTTTTTTTCATTCACTGCACTGAGAGATGTTCACTTTTTCTGTTGGGACTCATAAGTTTGTTTTTTTGTATGTATGTGTTTGTTGGATTTACAGATTCGCTCATATGTCATCTGTGATATGTTAAAGGAGTATTTTTCTGCACACAAATACTCAAGTACAGACACACACAGACACACACCCACACACAGACACACACAGACACTTACATGGATATATGCATCCACTGTTTAATTTTGTCAGTGTGGCATTTCCTTTTGTGTTCCAGTCATTTTTTTGTTACCATTTGTTGGGACTGACTCTGATAGATGCACAACAAAAACTTATTCACAGTCGCTATCGAACAGCATTCATCCATTTCAGAAACAATCTGCTAAAAATATGTTCTTTCAGATTTTGTGACAGCCTAATCAACTCACTGTAATTACAAAGCATTGATTAAATTATTCACTCAACAGTCTTTTGATTCATAACCTGGTTGAACCGTGCGCATGTATTCAGTGAGAGGAGAGATTAAACCGCTTCGACCTGAAATCCAGACAAGGTGTGCGACTGCCTTTCCCAGACAAAGCTAAAAGCTATGTTTGCCTAATCAGTCAGCGAATGGGAGATTAGTGAGACAGTGTTAATTAAGTGGGTTGCATTAAACGTATGCAAAACACACACACGTGGATAATTACCATCTCCCTGGAGGGGGGGTAATTGATAGGTAGTTGTGACTAAGAGGACAGGGAGAGTGGGCAGAAGGGGGGGTGTAAGCAACAGAAAGCCATAGCTTTACATCGGATCTCGGGAGTGTTAGAGCGACTTAGGCCACAGTGTTGTGTGGTATTACGAGAACAACTTAGACAAGAGTATCGGTTATCACATGTACTTCTCTGTTAGCATGCTAAAAAAAAACACTGAATAAAATGGAATAAAGTGTTTGCACTACTGTGCCGCTCTTGTCATAAAATAAAATATTCGCTATTCCCATCTCCTATCTCAGATAGATAGAGCGGCGGGCTGCGTAACAGTCGAGGGAG
>CM059276.1:15202848-15260348 GCA_030347295.1 Setipinna tenuifilis | reverse complement strand
GATGTGGAGTTCCCCGGCGGCCATTTTGTGTGTGGCATTTACCCACCCCTGACATGTGCTCTGTCATTTTGCAGAATATCAACCAGTTAGAGCTTTTCGGAGACATGTCCACCCCTCCAGACATCACCTCACCTTCGGTAAGTACACACACACGCACACACACACACACACACACAATGTTCAGGGTGTCCTTTCCCTTTTTGAACTCAGTGAACATTTTGAGGCGGCACAGCCAAGCAATAAATGGGGAGTCTCGTAGAAACAGTGACCGATAAATCACTGCCTTTGTCTGAATTTCTCACGCATCAAGTAGCCAGCCAGAAGAATGAAATCATATATTTTCTTTTAGTTCCAGTAAATCATGATATAATTAAACAACTCTTAAAAGGAAGCGGCTTGGCCCATTAAAGGCCCATTATTTTCCCCTGAGATAAATGGTAGCCCCCACTATGGGGTCATATTTGATATAGGGGTGACCTCAGATATATTGATTTTTAATTGCGGTTTTATCGTAATGTGCCTGACAAGTTTGGCTTGTAATAATGATGACATAGTGTAATTGTCTCCCCCGGTGTTTGAAAGAAAACATGTCTGATTTGTTGGGCAGGCTATTCTGAGAGTTCCTAATCTTTATCATCGCTGTGTATTGTCTAGGGCAAAGCCCTTTATGTACTTTTATGTATTTATTTACTCATTTCATACACATCGGTAATAGGTAATTGCTTTACAAATGGCCTCATAAATCTGTCTGTGTTTGTGTGTGCTGTGGATGTATATGTTTCTACAAGACTTCCCATACACACCATAACATACAGTATGCGTGTGTGTGTGTGTGCATGTGTGTGTGTGTGTGTGTGTGTGTGTGTGCGCACACGTGTGTGTTTGTGTGTGTGTATATGTGTGTGTGTCTTCATGAGTGTGTGCATGCATGTGCGTGTGTGTGTAGTGTCCTTACTGCCTGTTGTTGTTTGTGAGCCTGCTCTTGTGCTGTGGTGACATTTTCTCTTGTGTGTGTCACTCTGCCCTGCAGACTCCTGCCTCTCCAGCCAACACGCTGGACCCCTCGCTGGCCCACCAGCCCCCGTCGGAACTCTTTGCCCCCTTCAACCCCGCGTCTGTCCCCTCAGGTACCCACACAGTCACACAGTCACACAAGTCACGGCCCTAAGCCCTCAGCCCTCAGCCTGGCCACAGCACTGATGCTCCTACACTTCATCTGTTTCATAGGTTTTAAAAAAGGACTGCATAAATAGTTATTTTCTTTCTTTCTTTTTTTCTTTCTATTTTTCATTCTTTTTTTGCTTCTACATATATTCTGTTTCATACATTTGAGAAAGGACTGCATAAATAGTTTTTTTCCCTATCTATGTGTCTATCTTCATGTGGGTATGTTTGAGAAGAGAGTTAGAGAGAGAGAGATTTTGTGTGTGCCTATGTGTGTAAAGACAAAGTATAGATGGTGTGTGTTTGTGTGTGTGTGTGTGTATGTGAGAGAGGGAGAGAAAAAAAGAGAGATATAAAGAGACTCATAAAGCGAGCAAGAAAGAGAGAGAGAGGGAGAGAGAGAGAGAGAGAGAGAGAGAGAGAGAGAACTGATCCTTAATGCATGCTTAATACAACAGCCTCTCTTCTCCTCCCACTGCAGTAGCCAGGTCTGTCGCCCCTGCTCATAAAACACAACCTTGGCCAAGTGCAGCACATATCAAATGTGTGTGTGTGTGTGTGTGTGTGTGTGTGTGTGTGTGTGTGTGTGTGTGTGTGTGTGTGCATGTGTGTGTGTGTGTGTGTGTGTGTGTGTGTGTGTGCGTGTGTGTGTGTGTATGCCTGCGTGTGTGCCTGCGTGTGTGCACGCGTGTGTGTGCTGTCTAAATGTGCTCTGTGTGTGCGCATGTGTGTCCCCCCACCCCCAGTGACTCCATTTTGAGTGCGCCCTGCTCCATATTAATTTGCTGATCCATCCTGGCCAGACCATCCTCAGACCAAGAGCCTCTCACAGCAGCACTATCCAGCACACAGTTGTGTGGGTGTGCAACAAACAGCAGCGTTTTGCAGCAGTGCTTGCCAGCGCTGTCCTAAAGACAAAGATGCCCAGCCACTGCCACCATTGCAGCTGATAGAGTCGCAGAGTGCACAATGGGTTTCCCTTAGTCTCACAGTCATCACCCACATTACACTGCAGAGGGAGTTTTAGTTTTAGGGGGGTGACAACAAATGCCGCAAAGCAGCACTGACAAATCAGTGAGAAACATGTCATAGGAAAAAAAGATGCTTAATGAATGTGTGTGTGTGTGTGTGTGTGTGTGTGTGTGTGTGAGTGTACGAGAAGCGGTGTGTGTTTGGGTCGGGTGTGTTTGGTGGGAGTTGTGAGGTACACCTTGTGTATGTAACAGGGTCTGATTGCTAGAGGTAGGGGGAATGCTTGTTAGTGGGGTGGGGCAGAGCACAGCACAGCACAGCACAGCACAGCACCACTATCTTGTACCAGAAGTTTCCGGAGTGCTGATAGAATCTTCCGGAACAGTGGATAGAAACGGAAGGATGGATGTGCAACAGTCTGTCTGGAGGAGAGAGGCCGGCATACGGTTGGGAGGAGAACATGTGTGTTGCAATGCATCATTCTGTGTGTGTGTCTGTGTGTGTATGTGCGCATGTGTGTGTGTGTCTAGCGGACGGTGTGCACAGCTCTCCAGTAATTGCTGATGTTGCGGAGACATCTGGCGCAGACAGATTGACTACAGGCTGGCATGTAAACAGTGTGCCATTGAAATGCACAGGACACCATGATTTATCGCTCCGGCAGTCTAAGCCCAACGCCCTGCACCAACAGGCAACATGGCCTTCCTTCCCCAAACACTTGCTAGGGTAAACAAGAGAGCGGCGCCCAAGAACTACCGGCCCAAACACATTTTTTACAGACCATTTCCGATAAAGTGGTTATCTGTGGCGCATAGCCTTTGCATTCTGTTAGCTTTATTTTTTCATGTCTGGAAGAGCTACTTTTTTATTCATGGAAAAATACCACAGGTTTTAGCGTAAGGGTGTGTGTGTGTGTGTGTGTGTGTGTGTGTGTGTGTGTGTGTGTGTGTGTGTGTGTGTGTGTGTATCTGCGTGCTGTGTGCTGTGTGTGTGTGCAGGGGATGGGGGTTGGGGTTGGTAAATTAGCACAGTGTTTCAGTTTTCATTGAGGGCAGATTAAGGAAGAAAAAAAAACGCACACAAATAAATTAATAACTGAGACAGAGAAGATTAATTGAATTTTCTTTGAACGTCACCCACACCAGTACAAAAGCTCCATTTCTCGCACTCCCGAGCATAACAGCACGAGATAGAACCAAACAGTGGCACAGGAGGAAGGGAGGGAGGGAGGCCTGTACTGTAGATCCAGGTGCTTCCTGCTATTTCTACTAATGCTTCCGATTCTTCACAGATAGAAGCACCGCGTATGCGAGTGTGAGAAACATATGACAAAATAAACAGCGCTCAGATTTTTGTTGCCATGGGGCGAAACACACTACGGCTGGCTCTTCATCTCGAAAGCGATGGAAAGACGTAGCGCAGCTGTGTCGGTGGGGGAAATGTATCTCCCGCTCGGTTCGTAGGAAGTGTCATTGACAGTTTTGTCATGCATCAAGTCGGTTATTGTTGCTCGCGTTTTTGTCACTCCTGGATTGAAAAATGCTGACTGACAAAGAGTTTGGAAGAGACACTCTCTCTCCTCCTCCTCCTCCTCCTCCTCATTCTCCTCCCAAATCCTCTCCGCACCAGTTAATGTATTTCAGACCTCCCACTGGGAAACAAGGCTCTCGCCAACTGGTGGTGAGTAAAAGGGAGAAAAACACACACATCTGTAACCCATGTTTGCCCCCGAGGCGCTCGGCAAAGGCCGACCACGGCAGGCCGAACGCACGAGTCTCGATTAAACCAGTTTTCATAAAATAACAATTAAAAGCAAAGGTTGCATTGATCTTTAGTCCCAGCTAAACATAATGATTTATGCTTCCAACTCCTACAACCGCATGCTCCCACCTCTGCCCCACTATCCCCAATTAAATCTTCAGACGCTTCTGTAAATATGTGTTCAATGAATCATTCATTCAAGTTCATATGAGTGCCAGCGGTTGGAACTTTTCCTGGATCCGTGGTTAACGAAGATCATCTCACAGTAGTGTTTGCTGAAGCATCAATTGCTGGGGCATGCCTGAATGCAGAGGTGGTCAGTGCGGTTGAAATGTGGTGCCTTTCTGCGACCAGAAGTCGTTCTTGGACCATTTTTCTTGAGCTGTTGACCGCTTTGTGATTGCTATTCTGGGTATAGCTGCCTGCTTCTACTTTTGCCTGGCAGAGGGCTGCTGCTATTAGAACTGTTTTGTCACTGTAACTGCCTACTGAATGCAAAATATTGGAAGTCTTACATTTGTAACCCCACCAAAACACCCCCATACACACACACACACTCTAATAACCCCTACTGAATGCACAATATCAGAATTCTTAAATTTTTAACGGCACCGCCATTCCATGCACAATATAGGAATTCCTAGATCCTTACGCCCACGACACACCACTATCACTTTCATCTCAACTGGAGTTAGGAAGAAAACATCACAAGATAAGTTAGCCCTTTAAAAGAATAGAGCGAAACCAGAGTAAGCCCAGAGATTCTGGCTTCTTGCTTATTCTGTTGTGCGCTCCGACGCAAAACCCAGAGATACAATTTAAGTTGGCAGCGCAAATCTACAGTGACGGCCAATTAGAAGATAAAAGGAGGACAGCGTGTAATAAAAAGGAGCTGCACCTAATATGAAGAGCGGTATCTTAATGACCTTGTTTAACTCTCTCTCTCTCTGTTCATTAAGGCTGCGTTCATCGTGCGTAGCAATTACAGCACCTCGCTCTGCAGCCATAAAGAGGAGCAAGCGTGTGAGCGACTGCACAAGCGAGCGTATGAGCGAGCGACTGACTGTGTGTGTGTGTGTGTGTGTGTGTGTGTGTGTGTGTGTGTGTGTGTGTGTGTGTTGATGAAAAACTAGAACAGATTCCTTTCCACAGGATGACGAAAAGAGTTTGCATAGCATAGTTGCTTTGTTGAGCTGCTCTCGAGAGCTCAAGTGAAAGACAATAGTGCTCAGTTGTTATGGTCTGAAATGTTGTACTTCTGTCACGTGTGAATTGTGCAGATTTGTGTGTAGACACTTGGGAATTGCTGTGGTTTGAAACTTACTTGCAACCGAATCTATGGATAGACCCATTGACACAGCAATAGAATGTCAGAGATTTTTTTTTGTTTGTTTGTTTTTTTTTTGTTGCATTTAGCTGACGCTCTTATCCAGAGCGACTTACAGTGAATTACAGGGACATGTAATTGTCTTCAAAATGTTGTAGACCAAAGAAGAGATCAGTATGGTTATGTTAGATGGATACTCCATAGCAGAAACAAGGGGAATGTGTAGACTTTAGTTTCTGTGTGTAATGTAAGGGATAATCCATTTAGTCATGCATTGCCTTGGTTAACTGCATTTTAACGCCTGATCCCAGAAATTCTAAATATAAGGCAACATGATGTGCATACTGACTGTGCCAGTCTTGTTAATGGTCATTGCTAACTTACACTTAGACTTCTTTAACATCCATCAAACCTTACATAAAATGGCAGACAAAATGGATTACACTATGCACAATACTTACATAAAAAGAGAATAAATATGAGTAAAAATACACCAGATAAAATCAGTCCAGTTTGCTCCAAAGAGGAATTATGACATAGATAGGCATGAAATAAAAATAGAAGTACATAAAGTAGTTTTGAGACCAACTGCATAACAAAAATGTTCCACTCATTGTGTGTGTTGTGTGTTGCAGGTTACGTTACGATGGGAGCCGTGCCGCCTGGCCACTGGGCACAGCAGCCGTTTGCGGCGCAGACCCCACTGGCGTTTGGCGTGCAGTCGCCTGTGCCCGTAGCCCAGGTGCTGCCCAGTGGGCAGCAGGTGATCTGGGGCCAGGCCAACCTCTTCCCCGCCACGCAGCAGCAGTGGGCGGCCATGGCGGCGGGCGCCTTCCCCCCGACGGCCTTCGTGCCCACGCAGACGGTGGGGCCGCTGCCGGCCGCCATGTTCCAGACGCTGGCCCCCGTGGCCATGCCGCCATCCTGCGAGACGCCTCCCGTGCCTGGGCCCTCGGGGGTCACGGGGGCGACAGGGGGCGGCCCCTGCTCCTCCTCGTCCGTAGCGTCCAGCCCGCAACACGGAGGCGGCGAGCACTCGCGGCAGAAGATGAGCAAGGAGATGTTCAAGGATTTCCAGATGGCCAAGCCGCCGGTCATGCTGCCACGCAAGGGTGGCGAGCAGCCCAGCCTGGCCTGCACCACGGACGCTTTCACCAGCTACTTCAGCCGCGTGGGCATGGCGCAGGACGCGGACGACTGCGACGACTTCGACATCTCCCAGATGAACCTGACACCCGTCACCTCCACCACGCCCTCCACCAACTCACGTGAGTGCCTGCCCATGCACACACACTCAAACTTCCATGCCACACACACACACACACACATACACCGACTGGCATGCCACGCAACATTTACACACTCTACACATCTTTATACTATACTGTAAAATATATCAGACTTAATGTACACACACACACACACCTGTTGTACACATAGATACATACTGTCACTGCACAATTGTCCAAATAAAAAATAAAACACATACACCTGAAACATGTTCATAACAGATACACAACCATCTAGGAAGTAACTTGACCGGTCCTCTCCCTAAGCACATGTGTCTGTAAATTGTGTGTTGTCTCACCGTACACCTCACCGTACACCTTTCTTAATTCACACCTCTGGAAAAAAAGGGGCATCCTGCAGGGCGTCCTGCAGTCTTTCATTTCCTCCGTCTCCTCGTCTCGTTCGCACTTCTTCCCGGCAGAGGTTGGCAAGGTGGCGTTTGATGCCTCTGCCTACAGGGCTTTGTCTTTAGTCAGCGTGAAATGGCAATTAGCAACAGCAGTAAGGGGGCACACAGAGAGATGGTGACAGAGAGAGAGAGAGAGAGAGAGACTTAAAAAGAAAGAGAAAGAAAGGAGGGATGGAAGAGAGAGGGAGAGGGAGGGGAAGAGACCGAAAGAGAAAGAGAGAGAGAGGGAGGGATGGAAGGGAGAGGGAGGGGAAGAGACCGAAAGAGAAAGAGAGAGAGAGGGAGGGTGGAAGAGAGAGAGACAGAGAGAGGAAAAGAGAGAGAAAGAGAGTGAGAAACAGGGGGACCTCTCCAGCTGAGAGGGGGGCCATGGTGTTCTGTAATTACGACGGATCCCAGGAGAACTCTGGTCTGTGTGGCTCGCCCTGTTTGGGTCCCTCTGCCTGTGTTGTGCTAATTACTGTTCCACAGAAGGACACACACACACACCTACACACACACACACACAACACACACACACACACCAACATACAAATACAAACAAAAAAATCACACATACGCAGACACATTTATGTACCCACAGCCAGTTTCCCTCATACACACACACTCACACACATTCAGTCACACACAAAGGCACACACACAGACAAAAAAAAAACAACACATTTGTCTCCATGTGCAAATGGGAGGCTGGCGGGAGGAGTGTTTCTTCTGTTAAAGGCCCTTGACCTTCTGTGTGTGCCTGCACCCAGGGCTAAGCACTGAAAGAGCAACGCGGCGACTGGCCAAAGAACTAGCTGCAACACTCCCACACAGGGCTCACCTCATTGAAAGGCACACAGACACATCCACACATCCACACACACACACACCACAGATACACACACACATACATACACGCACAAACACACACACACACAAATCACAAATGGAAGTGTTGTTTGTCTTTGTAAACAAATCCATTTCGTTTTCATTTCGTTTTACATAGTTGTTCATCTCTGAATGGCTGAAACAGAGAGAGAAAGAGAGAGAGAGAGGGAAGGAAAGAAACAGAGAGCAAGTGAGTGCAGGGGAAAGAGAAAGATAGACAGAGAGAGACTCCATTCAAAATGACAAAAGAAAATGACTGCACGTCTTATCAGCAATGTGCCAGCACTGCTCTCCTGAATGCATTGGTGTTGTGATGCGACACAGGGCTATTTGGGATGTTGAAACGTCAGTGGTAATGACCCTCATCCACATGGGTAAATTGTACAGTAAATACTTCTGCTCTGTATCCAGGGTGACAGGAGTGAAAGGGAAAAGGGTATAGATGGGAGTTGTCTTTGGTGTGTGTGTGTTGAGGGGGGTGGGGTGGTTAAAATGTGTTTATGGTGGTGGCATGATATTTGACCCAGACTCTATTAACTAAGTTGTTTTGCAAACGCAAATGGAGCCATCAGTTCATCTAAATGTCATTCAGTGACAACATCTCTCTCTTTCTCTGTCTCTCTGTCGCTCTCTCTCTCCCTCCTTCTCTATATAGCTCTGTCCATCTCAGACTCACTCTGTCACTGGCACATCCATCCCAACACCACGCCTTAGAATACCAGATCATTCTGCCTTGACTGTTGAAAATTAAATAAAGGACTCAAATCTGCTGTAGCTCTAAGTCAGGCCAGAAGAGTCAGCTCAATGTGACCTGCCCTCACCATGACATCTTGCAGTGCTGTGTGTGTATGTATATAATGATAATATTAAAGCTAGCCTGTGTAGGATTTTCTCCCATCTGGTGGTGAGGTTGTATATCACAATAAGAAATGCAAAAGCTCTACTTCCCTAGTGTTGAGCATTGTTGGTGTGCAGAGTCTTAAAATGTCTTTTTTTTTCTTTTCAGCACCCACCCCAGCGCCTCGGCAGAGTTCCCCCTCCAAGTCCTCAGCGTCTCACGGCAGCGACCCCCCTACCGATGACTCGTTCGGAGAGGGGGATGGCAGCCCCAGTCGGAGTGGAGAGGAAGATGCTGTAAGTATAAGTCCTACCATGCATCCAAATACCCCTCAGTAGGCTTTCAGTAGAAGGCGAAAGATACCCAGATGGCTTGTTACTTCCGGCAAAATTCTGCAAGCGAACCACACTATGCTATCTCATTAGCCATCGCAAGGTTCGAAAACGCCGACGGAAATGGACAAAACATCTGTCAAAGGACAGGCAAGATGGCGGTGATGTAGTATGTACCTGCTACTAGCTAGCTTGCTATGTAGAAGCTACTACTGTAGTGGTCCAGTGGTAGACATTGCCTTCTAGAGTATTCAGATGCAGCCCTGGTTTTGGTGGAACTACAATTTGCACCAGTATGCTTGCTATTATGAGTGAGTAAGCCAAAATGTTTGCCTACAAACTCAGGTTAGGCTACTTGTCATGGGGGCGGGGAGGGGGCTCGTTTGGGGGCTGGCTCACGATCAGTGGAGGTCTCTGAAGTGTCCTTTAAGAATGGTGTAATGAATAGCAGTGACCACTCGCTGTCATGGACGTGCCATGCTAAAAGCCTCTTTGAAAGGATCTTTATAGACCTCTCTTATAACATATAATGGAAATCAATTTCACCACTACAGTTAGAAGCATTTCGCTTGAGGATATTTGACAACTGTATCCTCCCACTAATCTTTGATAATGAAATCGTGTCCATAAATACTGTCAGATCAACTAAAACAGCTATAGAACCACATTCTTAGATATAATATTATATACAATTGCCTGTTATCTATACCTATCATGAGACAAGACTCCAATAAATATAATTAGAATCGGCATCCCAGTGCTACCCTATGGGAGTTATGATTTGAAAGGGGCCAACGGAAGGCATGTCTTCTAATAGTATGTCCAGCGGCGCTCTGAGATCCGGTGATGAATCGCTGTTGAATCTGCGCCAGCCGGCTAGGTAATCATTCTTTCCTGATTGGGCAGTGTGTGTGTTTTTTTTTTTTTTCGCACGCCGCTCCCTCCATGGCTGACCAACATTTGGGCCCAATAATGCGTTAAATGAGCTCATGGAAGTGTCTGAGACATCATTAAGACCTTATTAATCGCACCCAGGTAGCTTTCATACATCAACCCCCATGGAGAAAAACTGGGGTTTCTGAAATCCATAATTCATCACTCGCTCCATATACGACTGCATTTTACAGGTGGATAAAATAGGAGAGGAGAAAAACGAAGGGCTGTTTCTTTTCCGGGGACCATTAATATTTATGTTTGATGGGGTGCGTTATGACCTTACGTGAGATGGCCGAAAAAAAAGGAGACCTTCTACCAAGAGGCTAACTCTCCTCCCACACTGGCAGTGGGCAGCCCAGACCAATGCCAAAGCTGCTGGGAGAGACGAGGCGAAGCATTTTAAAAGCAAAGCCCAATAAATAGAAAGTGAAAATAGGCATGGAGTCCAGAGGGAGACACTGGTGAGAATACTAAGACATGACGCCCAAGGACTACTGTTGAACATTTCATAACAAAAAAATTATAATAGATTCTGTGAACTTGAAATCACCCACACTTTCACTGTAAAAAGGAGGCTTTGTCTAATATATACTCCATGTTTCATTAATTGGAGCTGTACAGGGTAAGTCTTACATAAGTCTATTATATCGCTTAAGATACAGTTCAGACTGAGGTTAGCGTAAGTTCAGCGTTGGGGTTTGTAACATGTCGAAGCACAGCTCCTACATGAGAGGAACACTGTATTAATTATTCTTCCATTATCTAAATAAGTTTAATGTACCCAGGGCTACTTGAAAATGAAGTGTGACCAAAGCTATGTCACAGTATGTAAGTAAAATGAACTATGGCAGAGGATCTCACAGACAAACAATGAAGGGTGCTGAGGAAGGAGGCAGACGTCGGATTCTAAACGATCTCCGTAATTAGTCAGTCTGTCCCTGTAATACAAAGCCTTAGGGCTCTGATAAAAAGCTTTGTCCGGTGTCTCACACTCACCTGCTTTCCTGTTTAAAAGGAAATGGTGGTGGTGGTTGAGTCATCAGGACTACTGATGAGGGTTTCTACCTCTATTCAACTTCTCTGTCTGTCTGTCTCTCTCTCTCTTTTTCTCTGTCTCTCTCTCACTCTCTGCCTCTCTCTCTCTCTCTCTCTCTCTCTCTTTCTCTCTTTCTCTCTCTCTCTCTTAATGTCCTCTCTTTTTTTCATTCTCACTTTTTCATACGGAAGAAATACACATCCTGTAGCTCTCACAGAAATGTCACCACTCCATTTCCGACAGGGATTTATAGACTGTCTCAGACATAAAAAAGAGAAAGAAAGGGAAAAAAAGGAATGAAAGAGGGTTTTATGCAACACCGAGATGTAACTGCCATTCGAGGGCACCCTGGTGGGTGGATGGGCAGGTAAACAAGCGGCGGCGAGCCCCTGATGATTTCTGGCTGCGAGGCTTTTTGCACGGCGGTCCGCCCACACACGCCTTTACTGGAGGTGTTAAGAGCAGCACCTTGTGTGGGTGGCGGATGGAGGATAGGGAGTTGTGGGGGGGTGTTGGGGTGGGGGGGTAGTCTGCTGTGGAAGGAGGGAGAAAGGAGGAAACAGGCGCCCTCATGAGTGCTCAGGGTATTTAAATGGACAAAAAAACTTTTCAGAGAAAACGACAGAAAGGAGAGGGAAGAGAGCGTGTGGGAAACGGCAAAGGACAAGTAGATGTCTGGAGTGCATGGTGGAAGAGTGAAGATAATCTGGGATTGGGCGGGGGGTGAATTTAAAGGTTGAAGAAACTAAAAGAGTCCATGTTATCTACATTATGTAAGAATGGACAAACAAATTAACAGAAACAAATTAATGGATGAATAAATGGATGGATGAATAGAATGAATGATAAATTCTGCTTTAGCTCTCATGTGCTGTTAATAATGCCTCTTGCTAAGCTTCTAAATCAAATCACCTGCTTTTTTCCTCTTTGCACCCTTTTACCTTGTTTCCCCTACTCTCCCCCTCCCTCTCTCCCTTTTATGTCTTCTCTTCTCTCTTACTTTCTTTTCCCTCTCCTTGCTTCCTCATTCTCTGCCTCTTCCTCCTCCCGCTTCTCTCTGCACTCTTTTCCTCTTTTCTCTCTGTCTCTCTTTCTCTTGTCTCTATTTCTTTTTCTATCCTTCATTTCTGTTCTTTCTTTTCCCTTCCCTCACTCTCTCGTTCCCTGCCTCCTCCTCCTCCTCCTCCTTCTTCTTCTTCTTTTTCTTCTTCTTCTTCTTCTTCTTCTTCTTCTTCTTCTTTTTCTTCTTCTTCTTCTTCTTCTTCTTCTTCTTCCCCTCCTTCCCTTGTCCTCCACAGGCTGGAGACGCCCAGTCTCCCTCCACAAGCGAGCCCAGTGGCGAGCCTCCTGAGCAGGACAGTCCACAGGTCGGTAGCTAGATAGCAGCAGGCCAGGGTAGGTATCTGTCCTCTTTTTTCTCTTCTCTTCTTGCCCGGCTTGGTGTTGGCCTGCTCCACCTAGACGTTGACCGCGCTGACTACGCACAGCACGCCTCCACCACCACCACCTCGCCCGCCATCATCACATAGACCCACGCATTGTGGCCATGTGTTGTGGTGCATCTCTTTCTCTCTCTCTTTCTCTATCTCTCGCTCTCTCTCTCTTTCTCTCTCTCTCTCTCTCTTTCTGTCTCTCTCTCTTTTGCTCACTCTCTCAATCTTTTTTGCTCTCTCTCTCTCTGTATCTGTCTACTTATCACACCATAATCTATCTATCTATCTATCTATCTATCTATCTATCTATCCACTCCTTGCTTTCTTTATCCCTTTCTGTTTCTCTCTGTTTTTCTCTCTTCTTTCTTTCCTTCTTTTTCTCTGTGGCTCTTCTCTGTCCCATACCGCCGCCCTTGCCTGCTGCTACGCTAGTGTGATTATGGTATGTGTACTGTACTGTACTGTGTGTGTGTGCTGTTGTTTTTGTTTTGGCTTTTTTTTGGCTGCGTGCTGTTCTTCTCTCCTCAAGCTCCTGAAGTGCGTGAGTAACCGCCTGCCTGGGACCACGGCGATGTTTCTGAGAAACATCACGACATTGGCATGAGTTACGCCCCATGAATTCCATGAACACTCTATACATGTCGAATTCCTTCACCATACTGATACCATCTTGAGGACCTGACAATGAGCTGTGTGATATAACACTGAACTGTGATTTTTTTTTTAAACTGCACTTGTATTCTTCATGTACTTCTCCATCTGGTAAAAAAAGCATGTTATGTCAAAATGGAGTCACCCTTGAATAACTCCGGTAAAGCTTAAGTGATTATTTGGAGCAGTAAATCTGTTTCAGTGTTAACCGTTCTCACATCTTAACATCGTCTCAGCCACAAAGTTTCACTAGCTTCGACACAGAGACAAAATGAATCTCAGGTCTTGAAATGAGGCGTGCATAAATCACTGTCTGTGTGTCGTACAAGAAACTTAGAGCGGCAGGTTATAATAGTCGGAACGGAAGAGCAGAAGTGTAGGTTTGTGGAATTGACGTAGATGAGTGGGGGCAAAGTCTTCCTTCAGAAGAGTTGAACAACGAGAGAAGTTGGCAGCGGAATTGGAGACTTCGTGAACTTTTTTACGTAGATTTTTTTCTTAGAGGTGTCAAAAGGAGCCCTTTGTTTTTTCTCCCACTCTCTTTCTCTCTCTCCTTCTCTCTCCATCTCTCTCTCTATATATATATCCCTCTCTTTCCATCTCTCTTTCTCTGTCTCCGGCCTGTCAGCCCACACCAACACCATGACTGATCGCTGACTCCATAATAATACCTCCTGGCACTCAAACGCCCAGCAGGAAAACAAAAAAATTATAATATTCTCGTCACTTTCGCTTGCTCCGTGGTCTTTGTCTGCAGAGCAAATTTATTGCCCAGCTTTAGTAACTGGGTTGAACAATAGCCCCCCCCCTCCCACCCTGGATTGTGTCATGTCTCCAGTGATTTTAAATAGAACAGTGTGCACACCCACACACACACACACACACGCACACACACACACTCTCAGCCATGTCTCATGTGATCACATCTTATCGGCACCTAAATTCATCTTGCAAGTTTATTGCTTCCATTTGTTTTGATGGAGCGTTTTGATATATGTATGTTTTAATTTCGTTTGCCGAACTAGGAAGTCATGTGATGTGCAGGGGCTATGCAGTATTTATGTGACTATGCAGTCATTCCAAATTTGTTTTTCACACCAAGGCATATGGCATGGTCATAAAAAAGGCAGTGGTGCATTGCAGTTTTCACCGGCTATTTCAACTGCAACCCACTTTATTCCCTTTTCCTGGTGGCCTCCAGAGACCAAGACAGTCATGGAGTATTACAGTTGGCATTCTTCAATGAAGGGTCCTGACTCTCTTCAGCTTTTATTCTTCTTGTTGTGCATTACCCCATTTCGGTTCGATATGAGGACTGCAGAAGGGCCTGAACACAGCTGAATGGTGAGGGTGATCACATATGACACGAGGGGGCTACCTCCACAGCCACCTCCTCTACCACCCCTTCCTCCTCCTCTACCTCCTCCACCTCCTCCTCCACCAGAGCTCCCTGTCGTAGCACAGGCTCCATATGCTGCCATCCAGCATCATCAAAAATGCATTAGTCCAGTAATGGGCACCTGTGCAAGTGGCTTTGGCCACCTGTGCTGAGCGTAAAGACCCCTGCTGAGGGATAACCCACCTTATACGTGCACACACACACACACACACACACACACACACATACGCCACTACCTTGTCCCATTACATCTTGGTGCTGCCATGTAATAATGTTGCGATAGTCTGTCATACACCATCATACACCGCCCCTCACTCCTCTCCCTCCCCCGTTTCTTTTTTTTTCTTTTTCTTCTTCTTCTCTCCTTCCCCCTCGCTTCCTCTCCCAGAGCATATGATGTGGAGTGACATGTGTTTGTGGCTCGGGGACCCAAAGTGTTTTTCCTCCGACTGACACCACTTAGCCCCCTCCCCACCCTCTCGCCACCGCACACCCACCATCCCACCACCGCCCACACCACCCCCCCACTCCCAGTGGCCGAGTGCGTGAAATGGCAGATTCCTTCGGTTCACTTCACGATTCTTCTCGGCTCAGATGCAACAATCCGTGGCCAAGTCAAAGGGAGAGAAAGTGTGTGTGCGCCAGTCAGATGGAGACCAAAAAGAATGACAGAATGTGTGTGTCAGGGAGAAAGATAGAGAAAATGATTTGAGAGAGATGAGTATGTGTGAGTGACAGAGAGAGAGAGAGAGAAAGGAAGGAAGAGATAGAGCGAGAGAGAGAGATAGAGGGTGAGAGAGAGAGAAGTGATGCAGTTTGGATCCAGTGGCCAGTGGCATGCAGCCCCATGTCTGGCCAGCCTTCTCTGGCACGTCTGCCTGCTCTTGCCCCCCTGTGACTGGGAGGGGTTTGGAGCTGCAGCAGCTGGCAGTGGTCGGGGGGTGAGGTGGGGGTGGGGTGCTTGAGGGGGGGGCTAAATCACTATAACCGATGCCTCTACTCTAGTCAGGGCCACTTTAACGCTGAGGCTTACCTCGGGAGGTCTATCTCTCTTATTCCCTCTGTCTGCCTGTCTGTCTCTTTCTGTCTGTCTGTATGGCTGTCTCTCCCTCCCTCGCTCGCTCTCTCCATCTCTCTCTCTCTCTCTCTCTCTCTCTCTCTCTCTCTCTCTCTCTCTCTCTCTCTCTCTCCCCTTTTTCCTGTTTATTTGTCTTGACTTCTATTTTCTTGTTAAGTCTTTTTTTCTTATGGTGTTTTAGCTCTGATGTTTAGTTGAGGTTTTTTTCATGTGTGAAGTAGTTTGTCTTCAGGGAGCTCTGAAGCCTGTGTGGTAGATATATTGTTTATTTACCTCAAGGACATAGACACTGCTACAAGTTCAGGAGTTCTCAGCCTTGCCCAAGGCTGCTTAAGAAATATTCAAGCTTTTGCCTCTTGTATATTTTAAAATCTGCAGATCTCTCTCTCTCTCTTTTCTCCCTCTTTCTTCCCACCTCGTCATTTTTGTGGTGTTTATTTTTGTGACTGCAGTGGGAGGGAATATGCACAAGTGAGTCATAATTGGTCTTGCAGTCAGTTGTTTGTCTACAGCATGATTCAGAGGAATCAAAAATATGTCTTTCTGTTTGGCTTCTAAGGGGCTTAAGGCATTCTCTGATGATGCTGGGTGAGCTTAAGGCTGAATACATGCATCTCTCCTGATGGAGACACAAATGGGCAGATGAAAGGCGCTCCACTGCCCTCTGGTGGTCGAAATGAGGAACTGCAGAGATATAGTTCCACGGTCGCAACCCTAAATGGTATACCAGCCCCTTGTACTTCATTTCGTTTTGTACAAAGGGTCTGGCGCAGGTGCTGTTGAAATGGCTGGTTGTAGGCAGAATCCTTCCTAGCCAATCAGTGCGCAAAGGGACTGTTTGTGAGCGATGACGTCAAATGTGTGTACTACATTAAACTTGCTTGTAGTCCATCTGTGGATGTAGATCGGCAATGTCAGCAGAGAACAAAGTAAGCAAGGCTATTTAGTCTGTTGTGGCAACGCTTTGGAATATTAAGGAATTAAAGTCAGAGCAAGAAGAATGTTTAAGGAATTTCATTTGTGGAAGAGACGTTGTGGCCCTACTCCACACAGGGTTCAGGAAAAGTAATCTTCCTGCTTGCTCAGTTAGTTGTTAAGCCGTTACTTTACGGAAAGCTTCGTAACTTCCTTCACAATCTGGCACATTGCATACATCATCATTAGACATTAACGTTTGGGTAAAGGCAGATCCAATCGTTTTAAATTTCAGCAGAGTCCACACCTCCAGGAAGAAAAAAACGTTTCTCAATACAGCACAGCCATACCCTCTGTACAAAACAAGTGAAGTACAAGGGGCTGGTTTACCAGGCTATAACTGCCACTGCATTCCTAAAATCTGACCCATGCTTTTTACGTTGACATTCCAATGAGAAGTACATGTAGAGACAAGCTGCATATTGTCTGCATTAATCTACCTTTTTTTCTCTGAAGGGATTGGCTGGTGACTTTTGTAGTAATGACTCATAGCCAGTAAACAGTAGTTAAGACAATAAGAGTGCTTACAATCAAAAGACATGAGGGAACATGTTTTAAACCCTGTTACTGTAGTTGTGAATGATATTTATTTACCACTTCTGCTCCTCACATCATTTTTGTTCCTCCTTTATTTCATGGGAATCTTACCTTTTCTTTTACTAGGGTAGCTCTGTTCAGTACAAATTCCAATCCCAATATTAACCTCAGGTGCATATCTTGCAAGTGATTAGTGCCCAAACATGCTATACTCGTATTCCTCCAGTCAGTTACAAACGTGTCCTGTTGGGGTCAGTAATGCATTTGGTATGCATGGCTCAGTCTCTATCTATGGAGAGCTGATGAAGGAATGTGTGGTGGTGGTGATGAGTGCAGTGATGTGGCCCTGCTGACCAGTGTGCTTATGTGTCCACAGGGGAAGGATCCTCTCTACGCCCAGATTAACAAAGGACAGAAGTGAGGGGGGACATTGAGAAACACACTGCACAGATCTGAACAGCACTGGGGAGAGGAGAGAGTGGGAGACCTGCAGTCTGGAGTCGAGTCACACTCCTGGCTCAGTGTGTGTGTGTATGTGTGTGTGTGTGTGTGAGTGTGCGTATGCACGTGTGTGCCCACATGCTTTTAAAAGGACAGAGGATAAATACAGAGTGAATGTGTGCGTGTGTGTGTGTGTGTGTGTGTGTGTGTGTGTGTGTGTGTGTGTGTGTGTGTGTGTGAGAGTGTGTGTGTGGCATTCAGAGCTCCACTACGACAGGTCTCACCCCAGCCTCCATGGTCCTTTTCCTCCAAGCAGCCATCTTCTCCCGTCAGCGCAACAGCAGCTGACACCACCACAGCCTGGCCAACCCAGACCTCAGTCTCCCCCACCCCCCTACCCCCACCCCCTCTAATGACCTCCCCAGGGGCAAAAAGACAAAGTGGAAGCTCTTCACTTCAGCCCCACCTTCCTCTGCCTCTCTCTCTCTCTCTCTCTCTCTCTCTGCCTCTCTCTCTCTCTCTCTCTTTATTTAGCTTGCTGTCTTTCTCTCTGTCTCTCTTTCCCTCTATCGCCTTTCTCTTTTTCTCTTTGTCAAACCCTTTCTGCTACACTGTGCTCCCTCTTATGATGGAAGGTGGGGTGGGGGGTGGGGGGGTTATTTTCTCTCTCAGCTTCAGTGCAACATGGACGTCTCCTTGGCGGCAAAACACGATCCCACCACCCACATAGCCTTACTGGTCCTGTTTCTCTCTCTCTCTCTGTCTCTCTCCCTCTCTCTCTCTCTCTCACGCGTGTGCTATGCACATGCTCTCTCTCTCTCACTTTCTCTCCCTTTAGAGACTCTTAAGTGAGACACTATAAAAAGGGCAGAGAGCCTGTGGAGAGCAGTGCTTGTGTCACACTTGTTCTGAAACAGCTGAAGTGAACTCATAAACAAAGCAAGATGAGCACACCAATACCTAGGCACCCCTGCCCACCTCCGATACGACTCGAACACACACACACACACACCACACACACACATGCACATACACATACAATCATGCCACACACACACATACACACTCTCATGAGAGAGAGAGATCTCCACCAAGGACATATTTCAACAGAATCACCAGTCAATTGCAGTCAGTGGAGCTGATCTTACATGCTCCCTTTCTATGTGCCAAATCCCACCAGTCAAGTCTTCAAGCTCTGGTCTCTCTGTGCAGAGATCCTCCACATCCATCTATCCATCCTCCTCTTTGGGTTATTCTGCTGCTGGAGAGAGCTATGCAGAGAAACTGGATCTTAAACAAGAACTCAGACAAGAGAACACAGACTTCCTCTGTGTAGTTTATGACACACAGAGAACTCACTGACTCAAGGAGTGACTTTTGCCAAAATTCCTCCTCGAGCGAAAGACTTTTTTCAGGAGGAGTTGTTGTGAGGTGGCACTAGATGAAACGTCATACCCCGAGGAGGAAGAAGGGGGGTGGGGGGATATGGAAAAGGTGAGGGAGGTTTAAAAAAAAAAAAAAAAAAGAACAAGCGTACAGATTCTGTGATTGGACTGTTCCTTCTCTATAGCTTTTGTACAATACTAATGAAAAAAAGGGACAAATTGAAATGGAATTTTTATTTTATAAGTCAATCGAGCCATTGAGGTCAACTCTAGATGCGTTTTAGAGTTGTTACGGCTTTAAGGCATCAGACCATTGGTTTGCCAAACTCATTTTGTAAATAATAACAATAATGATGATGATAATGATGATAATAATAATGATGATGATAATAATAATAATATTGATAATAATAATGATAATAATAATAACAATAGTATTCATTTTGTCCTGAGGACCTCTGTGCCATAAAATAGGAAGGCCTCGATGATGCAAATTCTCAGTGGAACACAAGCAATACCAACACATGTTCATCATTGCTCCCATGGTGTGTGCTGTCTGGGGCCTACGTTTAGTCGTTGGGTCCAGCAGTGGTGACGGTCCAGATTTCTGTGGAGCAGTGCTGGCCAGTTGAACTGCAGCCAAGCCTGTTCTTTGCAAAGGTATACATTTTAAAAATCACAGCAGAAGCATCTATATCGTGTTTTAGTTATTTTTACTGTTTGTATATTTCCTCCGCTGTTTGGATGTTACTGCTCTGAGCATTACGCGTGCAACACATCCATGTGATAGTATCGCTGCACTCGTGGTGCCAATGAGTTAGTCAGCCTCTGCCTCTCGGCCTAGTGTCTGACCTTTCCAAGTGACTGGTCAAGGTCCAAAACGTTTGTTATGGGGGCAAGAGGATACCCGTCCGTGATGTTTAAGTGCTGGAGGCGGGTCTCTGGCATGGATGGACGACACAAAAGTCTTTCACAGTTAGTCTGGAGTATGTACTGAGGCCAGGTATGATGGTTGCAGTTGAATTGTGGGTGTTTTGGGGACAGTAGCCCCAGTGAGTGAGGTGTTTTAAGATGAGTCTGGGAGGGTAGGCCTAGATGTTGAGGCCAAATCGTCACGTATGTAGTTGCCCAGTGTGACCGAGAAATGTATTTTTTGTCATAGCGGGCGTTTAAAAAAAAAATCACAACAGTATAACTGCTATATGTGCACCAACACGAAAGCTGTACTTGCACATCTGCACAATACTGAAAAAAATGAATACCGCTTACAACTAAAAGAAATATATCACATAACATACCTGTCCACAACATTCGTCTGTCCCCATCGCCATCATGAACTACAGTCATTCTCTCCGCCCTCTCCTTTGTTCTAGATGTCTAACTATAAGCTGTTCCAGGCTTCTGTTTCTCCGGCCATTTGCAAACATTTCATTAACTGTGATAACAGCTACTCCCTATTTTATGGCCAGAGTCCTGATTTAATTTGAGACCAGTTTTCAATTAAGATCTAACTAAAATCCGAGGGACAAACCAGAAACAAAGCTCATGAAAAAGGGAAAAAAACGCATAACTGGTTCCGTACATTTCTAGACCTGTTTTAACTTTACCTCATCTAATGGTTTGGCAATGTAAAAGGAGCGTTATTTTTATCTTGATGAAAATGACATTCTACAGTGGATTTTTAGAGCTTTTTTTTTCTTTGATTTACTTTTTTTTATTTACGTATCCCACCATGTAATACTGTTATCAATAAACACATCCCAAAAGGAAATGCCTTTGCTTTGTTCTTTGTTATTTACAAAACAAATGTTAACAGTTCATTACAACTATTTTCAATTGCATATATCAGCAGGATACTGTTACATTAATGATTACACAGGGCCCTTGTGTTTTTGTAGTGTTTAGTGTTATTGCATTGTTCTGTGTGTTACTTTTATTTTTTTATTCATCAAGGTTTTTTAAATCTTCTAAAATATGTCTATCCATATTAATCATGAGGTTGATTGCACCATGCATATCTAACAGGATATGTAGACTAGTCAGCCGTAAAAGGTGTAAATAAGTATAGACATTTTAAAAAAATAGACACGGATTATCACATTATTGTAACTTGATTATGGAGACTTCAAGAGAAAAAAGTGCCTCATTACATTACACTTAGCTGGAGCTCTTATCCAGAGTGACTTACAGTTATTTAGGTACAGGGTTTCAGTTACAGCCCCCGGAGCAATATGGGGGTAGATGCCTTGCTCAGGGTCACTTCAGCCATTAATGAGGGTGCAGGAGAGCACTAGTTGTTTACTCCCGCCATCCCCATTCTTCCTAATGGAACGGGATTCGAACCTGCGACCCTCCGTTTCCAAGACCAACTCTCTAACCACTAGGTGGGGCGCTGGAATGGAAAATGGAGCTGAAGACACTTCGATCTGATTATCATTGGAAAATATTGTCATTTTTTTACAACCTTGCAGATTACTGCTAGAAGGCTACAGGCATTTTAAAATATCAACAGTTTACATAAGCTTTTGCATCCTCACATACACCATCACATGCACGTCCAGCTAGTTTGTAGAAGAGCAGGGTGCCCCTTGACCCTTCCATCAGTGTCTGCACAGACTGACAAAGCAGGTTATGTCTGTAGACCTGGATCATTTGTCCTGTCGTTGAAAAGGTGAGTATAAGTAGCCTACAGGCCAGTGGCCAGTAGCCTAATGTTGGGTATCACTTTAGGGTCAAACACGGAGCACGTCTGGTACTCAGGTGAGTAGCTGACTTTTTTATGTCTGGTCCCACAACTTTGTTATGTGACTGATTTATGGTTTTAAGAGTGCTCCGTGAATTTATTGGCCAACTGCTGACTTTGCTTAAATACAAGTTTTTAAGAATTTACCACTTGTTACCAATTGGTATAGTAAAGTAAAAGGGAAGGTATAGTAAAAGTATCTAAAAAGTATATTTAAAAGTATATAAAACCTTATTTATTCTTTTTTGCACATGTATATAGGGCCTGCACTCCCAGAATTAATGTGACAGTAGGGGTACAACTGTATTTTCTATGTACAAACAGCATTAATGTACTGTCAAAAGCTAATATTTGGACCTTAAGGTACTGATGTGTACCTCTTCAGCTCAGGAGAAGGTACAAACTAGTTGTAAAACAGTGATTAAAAAGTACAATTATGTGCCTTTGAGGCTACTGCTGCTGTGACAAGCTGTGTACCCCTAAAACTATAGTTCTGTACATTCTTTTCTGAGAGTGTGTGCACCCTACCCCCTTTTTATTATTATTTTATTTATAGAATTAAAAAAAAAACTTTTTTCTATTACTTTTGTTTATTTTATTCCATGCTGTAAATATTGTACATACATGTCTGCACTGGAGAAGGAGCTGCTTTTAATCTCACGGTACATGTGGTACATTGTGACAATAAATGGCATTATATTCTTCTATTGTAATTAAACTAGTGCAGAGCCCGTTGATGCAACCGTGATGTGCGGGATGGGGGGGGTTACGGTGCCCAGAGTGAGGTACAGATAAAAGGCAATTGACAGGTGTTTTTTCCGATATATGTGGCAATTTTCTCCTACCAACATGAAGCTTGGCACTGCATTCACAGTGGTACTAGCAAGACACCGATTTAAACTCAGTGGAAGGGAAGGGTTCGACAGTTGTGCGTGGAACAGATTGACAGACGTCCCTGGCATGTATAGATAGGTAGGCTATGTTTGTTTATGTAGTGAAGATGAAATTGAGAACTAAAGTCAGCGACATACCATACAATATTTAAGGTGCACGGGTTTCTTCTTTTAGACTACTAGTGTTGTCAAAGCCAGACGTATGTTCATTGCAAAACGTTTCCCAATTTAAATGCACCTTTTTTTAGTGGTAAGCCTAAGCCACTCCCACCATGGTGTCATTTGAAAGACTGTCATCAAGTTTTTGATAAGCACTTTTCGTCCTCACCGTTCATCCACTATCATTAATTAATTAGTCTAAAATAGTTTACTCTGAAACGCGGAAACGTAATGATTATTGTTTTGGAAGAGTGGGACAATAGCGCTGCTGTGCAAAGCTAATGACACCTGTGCCAACATACCGTAGGAGAGATGCCTGACAGACTGCATTCTTGGTGAATGAATGCTAGACGCAGATGATTCGCTGTGCTCTCTTCAGACCAACGGCGGCGGGACCTGTCTGACGAGTGAACCATTCCTGCCATTTACACCTGATTATCGCCATCTCCCACTCACATCGAAACCACGTAGTTCGCTCTCAATGTCAGCGTGTCGTTGCTCCTGAAACAGATTCTACAACAGGTGTCAAACGGGGGACTTTTTGCACTTTTTAATCCTAATCCCGTAACACAGGGTCTGTATATTTTGACAGATGGACTCGGGAAACACATTATTTTTGGAGATGAGAAGTTGAAAAGACAAGAAACTGAGTTTCGTGGAAGTGTGATTTCCTGCCCAGTGAACTACAGTGATGGATGAGGTAATGAAATCGTTTGACTTTAAATTGTTTTACCTGGCCTGATTGATGATATTGTTACGATTGTCTGTTTATTGTCCAGTACATACTGTAGGTTGGGTTCATATTACTTTTGTTATCAAAGTGTTTGTTAACGATTTCCCTTAGTTTGGTTTCAGCTCTTTGTATGAACGTGTGTGTTTAATGGCCTTGATCAAATATAACATGGAAGTGGTCATTAGGCTGCTCTGTACACCTTTAGTTTAAAGATTAGAAGAAAGGCTCACCTGTGGTTAAACCTGTGTATGTAAACATGCTTCCTGTGAGTGATAAAACGGTAACGTGTTATGAAGTGGGTAAGTATTTTAACTATTTAAATGAGTGTTAAAAATATACATTTCTTTGTCTGACTTGGCAACTGTGTAGGCTAACATGGCATCATAAAGCAGTTCAGCACAATGTTGTATGTTACAAGATGTAGCAGAAGGCTGTCATATTAGAGAGATCAGCACCAAATGCTGCCTGGAATGTGTGAAATGTTCATTAGGTTGTATGTAACACATACTATTATTGTGAAATACTCAAACAGCACACACCTTCTGCCTGCAACAAATTTCTAAATTGTATTTTGTTTCACTTTTATAAGGATGAAGTCCTGGACTTCAAAGCCCTAAGGGCGAAGTTCCAGCAAGAGGATCCCCTGAAGCTGATGAATAAACCTGCCATTCCTCAGAAGCCCAAAGTCATACCACCTCCCCCCAATGGCAACCGCGCGTCTCTGATCTCTGCCATCAATGCTGCGGTGGAAAACAAAATGCCCATCACGCCTCGTGTGGTCTTCAAAGATGACAACAAGCGGTCGACCTCAAAACCGTCATCCCCACAATCACCTTCACCGCCCAAAGAGACCAGTGTGAAGCTGGATTTTACTGACAAGAATCAGAAGAAGGAGGCAGACCTTTTCAAGCAGGCGATGAAGGATAAGAAGCTGCCATTGGTGCTTCCGGTGCTTGTGCCGGCCCCAGCACCTGAACCGGCTCCAGCGCCTGAGCCTGCTGCTCCACCACAACTTGCACTGCCGACCAAACCCCCGACACCTAAAAAAAAGGGAATCTCTTTCTTTAAGAAGCCTTCAAAGCCTCCAAAGGTCAAAGCAGGGAGTGCATCATCAACACGTCCACCCAGTCCCCCATCCAATGGCACAGCACCAGTGGTTGCCCAGAAGCCACTGCTGCCACCCATCCCAGTCACAGCTCCTGCCCCAGCTCCTGCCCCAGCTCCTGTCCCTGATAGTCCTGTTGCTGACACTACAGTTCCAACAGCCTCTACCCCTGTTGCTCAGAAGCCTCTACTCCCACCTCTCCCAGATGTGACTACACCCCCCTGTATTCCTGAACCAGTTATCCCAGAGGCAGCTGTGTCTGTTCCTGATGTTCTTTCCCTGGATGTTGCAGCTCTAGACATTACTCCCACAAACATCCCAGAGCCAGAGGCACTCGCTTCTGAGGAGGCTGCAATTCCTATTCCTGATCCAGAGGTTCCTGCCTCTGAAACTACAGCTCCAGTGATTCCTGAGTTAGAAGGGCCTGTACCTGAAAATGCTGCACCAGCTATTCCTGATCTAGACGTTCCCAACCCTGAAATTGCTGTAGAGGATATTCCAGAAGAAGATGTTCCAATTCCAGATGTTCCCACCCTTATTGCCTCTGAGGTGCCAGAGGTACCAGAAGTAATTGAAATTTCTGTGTCTGACATCCCAGCCCCAGAAATGTCTGCTGCAGATGATGCCATGCCAGAGGTTTTAGAGTTTTCAGACATCCCACCGCCAATCATTCCCCCACCAGAAATTCCAGACACAGATACTCCCGATCCAGTGATTTCAGATCCAGTGATTACGGATCCACCCATTCAAGATGTAGACATTACCACTTCCAGTATTTCAGGCGAAACTTCTCTTGATCCATTAGCACCCGTTGTACCTCCCCCCTCTATCTCTGAAACAGACAGTCTGGCTGTGTCTCGGACTCCCTCTCCCGAGCAAGTTGCTCTTCCTGATCCCACCCCCAGCCTAATTCCCGCAGAGCTGCCCCCAGCACCCGTTGAATTTGCAGGAGAGGAGGATGCTGTTTCAGAACCAAAGCAGGATAGTGATGGTGCTGCTTCCACCGAAGAGGTCGTTGAGGAACCTCCCAAGTCTGTGACGCCCATCTCGGCCCTGGAGAGAGCAGAAGAAGCCTCCCCTGAAAAACGGACCGCACCCAGCGACCAGAGAATACTAAACCTGCTGGAAAAGGCCAAGAGGAAATATGCGGCCCATCAGGCAAACAAGGCCTCGGCTTCATCCACTCCCCCATCTGTTTCACCAGTCCCCCCTGTCAGCGTGACCCCTACCCCGTCTGACCCCACCCCTTCTGTCAGCCCCACAGTCTTAGTTCCTGAGCTCCCTCCAGTTGACTACGAGGAACCGGTTGGGGAAGCTGGGCCAGAATTAGTGGGAGACCAAGGAGAGGAAACTACTCTTTTGAACGGTTTCGATCACAGTAAGTCTGCAATGTGAAGTGAAGTGTAACTTGAGAAGTGAGAACCGGAATATCAGTGGCACTTAAAACTTAGGTACATTTTTAATTCATGTTTGTGTAGAGACTCAAACATCGGTGCCACTTATCAGTAGTTTAAGAAATGTGAAATAGAAGATTTTCTTAGTTCAGGGAAACAGTTGCCTTGACAAAGCACAGCTATGTGACAAATCGGATTTTGTACAGCCTTGGATACAAGTTACAATTACCTAACCCCTAAAATGCTTGTAAAAACTTTCCATTCTTTAAAGGACTTTGGTATTTGAGGTATCTAGAACAGGCCATTGAGGTTTCAAGGATCAGCATGTCTGTCATAGCCAGGATGACAAAGAGGTGTGGTAATGTCTTGTGTTTGAAGGCAGAGACAACGGATCATTTCAAACCTTATGCCAGCTTCATTTTCTGGCATTACGTGTTTGTATTTCAATTGGCAAATGCTTCCACTCCATTAACCATGTTTGACAGACTTCATACAACCTACATGAATGCCCATAGCAATTGGTCAGTACGATGAACTATTTTCAATGCTAAATGAAACCATGATAAGAGAGGCTTTGTTTTCTCTTCTGGTCAAATTCGGCCTTTACTATCTTCTTAATGAAGAAAGCATGCATGATTCTCAGACAATTCATCAAACTTAACTAAGTTGGCTATTTACATTTCACCTGTTTAATTGAATAAACTTGTGTGTGCGTGTGCTCGCGCGCTCATGAGAGACAAGTAAAGTGACGCTTAATAGTATTATTAGTACTATTATTAGTATTATTAGTATCAGTCTGATTTTGTGTCTTTTGACAATGTCTCTTGCCCACCTAGGACAAGTATCTCCCATCTTAGAGGAGCCACTGATGGAGGAGGCTCAGGCAGAGGCGCCCCCAGCCAGGAAACCCCTACCTGCTGTCCCGTCTCTGGGCTCTGCTCCGGAGAAACCTCCCCGGCCCCCTGTTGTGGACCTCAGTCCATATCAGCTCATCAACCATGAACAGGAGCCCCAGGAAGAGAATGGTACAGTGCACGCCAAACCACACAAACAAACACAAGGAATGCTAGTGAAAGTTGAGAACATTTGGTAATGCATGACACAGACATGATAATGATGTTGGTGTAGCACTTTCAAGCAGCATGAATGTCAGACAGCTTTCAGTCACTGACATCACCTATTGTAAGAGTTCAAACAATACATTTGCAGTGTGCCTTGGATCTGTTTTTTTTAGCCAAACAAATGAATGTATGTATTTTTAAGCCAGTTTTGTACACTCTTTTCCTCCCACACTTTTTTGATGAGTGTTTTCTTTCTGTTAAAGGTGAAGTGATTGCAGTTTCTGAAGATTTTACTCCAGACGATGAAGTGCTGGACCCTGAGAATATTTCACCAATGGTTCCAGAATGTGAAGACATTCTGGACATTGGTGCACCAGGAGTGGAAATTCCAGAGTCACCCATTGTGGAAGAGGCTGTTGCCAGTGTGGAGCCTGGAGATTCAGGGGACGTTCTGGATGGCGACTATGCTGACACAGTCCTGGGAGCTCCAGCAGAGGAGGCGGACTCTCCTGCCAGTCAAGACACTCGGGCAGCAAGCGGGTAAAACAATACACTGGGATCTTGTTCTGCCCAGCACATTATTTGATAATTTGCTATAATGCAAATTATACTATTGTCCTATAAAGTAATTGTAATTATTAGGACTGTCCACATGACACTTGACAAACAATCAACCCAGCTTTCTCTCAGTTCTATCATGTTTTTTTTTTCTGACAAAACCAATAACACGATACTGTTCCTCTTGCAGACAACAGGAGAGCCCCCCTGACAACTCTGACAATGTCTATGAAGATGTGACGACTAATAAGAAAAAAAGCAAGAAGCGCAAGGCCCCACCAAAGAGTGAGTTTGATTTCTCAAAATGTGATTTCAAAAAGGAGGGAGACAACTGGATAGTTTTTCAGGCCATGATCTAGGTGTCAGTTATTGTTAGGCTATATTATAAAATATGAGAAATATGATTATTATGATAAATATGATTAAGACGTTAGTCTTTTTAAGTTCTCACAAGCTGCAGTGTTTTTTTTTCCCCCAGCCTTATCAAATTGCATTGCAATTGTAGTCTCATGCAGTGTACACAAGTGTGCGACTTGAAAGGCTTCATAGCTCTTAAAAGATCCATCATCTTAATTATTGTATCGAGACAGCAGAGCATCAGTAGTCATCAATCACAAACCACTTCTTTAGATTGAAAGTTTAAAACACAAGCACAGCTGGAGGCATTACATGACTACTATCTGCCACATCCGATTCAGAGTGATTCAAATCTGACCTAATTAACGGGAAGGGCAGAAAAATTGCACTGTCACAATAGTCATCATGGTTAATCCTGTCTTGTTTTTCAGATCCCTACGCTGATACACAGCCTCCGGTAAGAGACTCTCTGAAGACGCCTGCCTTTCTTCCTTTTTAGCCCAGTAGCCCATGTGATTTAATGACGTTTGCGTGAAAGAGCTCAATCACCTGAAATATCTTTGGCAGTTAGTGATAACGGCTGATTAAAGGATTAGCCTGACTACGATGGCAAAGAGGCCACTTTTAAATACAGAGGTTGAAAGTAAGATACTGATGTTTGTTTTGTTGTGATTTCAGCCGGAAGAGACCACAAAAAAAGGATTGTTCAAACCCAAGTAAGTGTTTTATTTACTTCTTGTCTCTTTTCAGATTGCTGTCTAGTTGTTTTAGTTTATGTAATGAATGGGCTTGAGATCTTAACTACTGATATTATGTTGCTTTTACTTCCTCAGAAAGACCAGTGCTGATATTGCTGAAGAAAAGGAACAGAAGAAAAGGGAAAAACAACGGGAAAAGGAGCGTGAAAAGGAGCGAGAACGTGAAAAGAAAGAGCAGAAAGAGAGAGAAAAGAAAGAAAATGAAATGAAAAAGAAGTTTAAGGTATGTGTTGTTAGTTTTAATTGTATTTGATATTTTTCTTCTTCTTTAGTAATTATTGTTATTGTCATTATTACCATCATTATGCAAGCACTAACGTAAACTAAAGGAACAACAGTTGTTATGTGAAGGACTGGGACTGTTTGCTCAAAAGTCACTGGGAGTGGTAGAGAATGTTTTGTCCTATAAAACCTGTCTGAATTCATTCCTCTGGGGTTCAAAGGTGAACCTCGAAGAAACAATTTCCTCCTGATTGCACACCCTCCTTCCTCTACGCAGTTGTAGATTTTTAATACATCACCACTATTCAGCAACTACTACTGAAGATGGCACAACCCCCTCCATGATTAATTAAAATATGGCCAATCAAAATACTTCAGTCCTGTCTATAGCCATAAGCTTAAGTGTGTTTGGCATAGCAATGTACTCCTTTATGTTGGTTTTGTTTACTTCCCATACGCATCTCGGTGTATGTAAATATGGAAAATATGTGAATGTGCAACAAGTAGAGTGGTTACAAATGTACTGTTTACTTAGGCAGGCATGGTCATAATGACCTGAGGCTGGATGCTTCTCTGAGTGTCTGGTATTTATGCTGTCTGTTCATTAGATCACAGGTCAAGAGGAGCCTATGTATGAGGCAAAGGTCACTGTGGCCAGCAAAGGCAAAAACAATGACCTGCCAGTCAAAAGTGGAGACATAGTGAGCGTCATCCGCACAACCAACTGCCCTAAAGGAAAGTGGTTGGCCAGAGACAGCACAAACAAATGTAAGTGTGTGTGTGTGTCTCCATAGGTGTGTGTCTGCATATGTGTGTGTGTGAGATATATACACAAAGAGTGTGTGTGTGTGTGAGTGTTTGTGTGAACGCATAGATGTGTATGTGCATGTCTGTGTATGCAACACACTACTCATGCATCCTGTGTATGTGTATGTATATGTGTGTGTGCAGGATAGTTCCGTAGGCGATGATAACCATACACACTTTTGCGTGTCAGTTTGATGGACTTTTCCATACTCTGCACTTAGTCAAGCAGAAATGTTGCTACTTAAGAACCTGGAACTAGATCAGATAAGATCACTTAACCACACACCTTGCATGTCTTGCCTAAATGTGTTTTAACTCTGGGTTATCTGTTTGACCTGCAATTTTTAAAATGGGTCCATGGTATCATTGTGAATTCTTGCAACGGAGGTGATATCTTTATTAGCTTCTTGTGGTGGAGGCAATGGATTTGTCGGTTTCTTGCCACTGAGGTGATGTGTTTCTCGTTTTTTTTTTCAGATGGTTACATCTGTGTGGGCAGTGTGGAGCTGGACATTAAGGACATGCTGGAACTGGGGAAGAGGGTGTCGCAGAAAAACACCCTCACAAACAGTTTCGTGGATGGAGACGTCCAGAACTTGGATGGCGGGTAACCATAGCAAGCTGAATTTGCTCTCTTTTCCAAATTCAACTTCCTAGAGCCACCCTGGTGTTTTGAGTCAAACACACACGTGTCGCAGTTCCATTATTTGGATGTGTGTTTTTTTCTCAATAAATGTACAGCTGCATTCTGCATTTCTCTTATGTTATTTTTTGTTGTTTGTTTACAGGATGTCTAACCACTATGAATTGGGAACGGAGAGCTGTAAGTTTTTGTTTGTCTACTCAATAAATAGCCATACATTTCCAACATACTACATGGTTTATCAGTTTAAGTGTTGCTTAGCACACGTGTAAAGAAATGGTTTTTTTTGTCTTTTTAGTTTCAGACGATGATGAGTGGAACGATGACGATGAGCATGAGCCTCTCTCTCCCACTGAGATCACTGAAACTACCGACAAGTAAGCAGCACGCTGGCATATGACTTTGTGTGTGTGTGTCTGTGTGTGTATGTGCATTATAATGTGTGTATGTGCATGATTGTGTATGTATGTGTATGATTGTGTATGTCCGTATGATTGTGTGTGAGTGAGTAAGTTAGTGTTTGTGTATTTGTGTGGGTGTGTGACAGTGCAAGGCATGATTTGCACACTCAAGCAGAAAAAACAAAAAGCAGTCCTTATCTGTTTTAACGTCATGCTGTAAATCACATAGATGTTTCATCTGTCCCTTTGTTCAACTCAACTTCTTTGTTTTTGTTTTTCCAGTGGACTGTACAGCACGCTATCCATGCCAGAGACAGGTAACATTTAATGAGCAAATGGATAAATCATCAGATTTTAATATATCCATTCTTTAATTCTATTCTGGTCTTTCTTGGGGAACAGTTATTTGTGTCAGCTCATGTTGTGGCCCTTTTGCATCCCTTATGTGGAGTGTAATTGATAAGATTATTATGATAAAAATGTTTATTCAGTTAGGCCATCAATTAATGTTTGTTTACCTCATATTAAAAATGGTGTAAACGTTTAAAGTAAAGTTTAGAATAAATGTGTTTTATCTGATATCTCAAATATTGACTCCTGTGGGCATGTGTCTCCCAGTGAGCCCCGAGCCAGAGTCACCGGAACATTCCCAGTTTGTTGCCAGCACTGAAGACCTACACATGCAGTAAGAGGCTTTTCATCTCCATATTCAATAACCTCCCCAAAACACACACACACACACACATACGCACACAACACACACTGACTAGACCAGTGAGTCTCAAACAGCCATGATCTCTAAAATGCAGCCCTAACACACACACACACACACACACACACACACACACACACACACACAAAGATTTTCACAGTACAGTGTGTTTTTTTCATTGGTGGCCACGGCCCTTAAAAAGCATTTTAAACAGCACATACAGTGCATGCTTCTGTGTGTCTAGGACCTTCCTTATGCTAGAGTGAGCAGAGTAAACCGCAGCTTAGCCATAACATACCTTAGACATTCATTTGTCACCTGCAGTTTTAATACATACAGTGGAATGCACACTCAGTCACTACTTGTTATTTTCCTTATAATTTTGCTTGTCACTTTTGCCTTTTTGCTTGTCACTCTTCCACTTTAATCACTGACTGCACACACACGAGTCAGTTAAGCACTATTTAACATGCTGTATTCATGAGTCAGGTATAATGTAGTATTAGTCATGAGCAGTCATTTGTCCTATACACCCTGTACCGTGTTTTGAGGTGGCAATTACGGATGAACCTGGCCACAAGTATTTTCATACATCTGCCTATGGACCCTTTTCATCATGCACTTAGGCACTGAGGAATGAGACTGGGTTAGCGATCATCAGCACTCCTGCTGTGGGGAAGTTATTCAGTGTGACTGCTGTACATAAATGTCTGCAGGAAGAACAGAAAGAAATAAGAAATACAAGATATACAAAATACAAGATAAAATACATATAATAGTAGCAACATCTCCCGTTTGTCACAGCAACGTGTGGAGTCAAGAAATATAGGACACCTTTCCTATAGTTAAAATACCATATGCACAAAAACACAAAAAACATCATAAGCACAAAAACTGGCATGATGTTGCACCCAGTCCACTAATCATGTGGGTTAGACTGAACTGTGACAATGTGTAGTGTCCAATATCTATGCAGCCAAGTTCTGTTAAAGCAGTTGCTTGCATGAAGTTGCATGACTTAAATTTAAGTTAAGTTTAAAAACAGTTTGTTGTTGCTATGTGATTGACCTTCTACAGGACCTCCAGGTCTTTTGCCATCATTGCAGCTGTGCTCGAGTATTTCTGAGCTATCAAATGATCCCTGTTACCATGAAGGCTGAGACATTATGTTTGTTTGGCTAAAAATTGAGCTGGATTTTTATTTTATTTGCAGAGCACGACATGAAGCACTTCACAAACTGGCCACCTTCTTCAAGAAGCCTCCCACTCCTGAGGACACGCCAACAGAGACCACCCCAACGTAAAACAACCTGCCATCTCTTTAACACACACACACACACACACACACACACACACACACACACACACTTTAACTTCATTACATACTTTTTGTAATCCAAGAAGTCATTTTGTAACCCACTGTCTTCTTTTCTTGCCTTGCATTCCCCACCTCTTATTGAAGGCCTGCGGAAGAGCCAAGTAAGTCTATAGTTTGAGAGATTAGCTGACAGATTTTTATGATATGGTGGCCTTTGAAACTAGCACAGCTAATGTTTTGCACTGGGCGGTTTGTTCACACATGGTATTTAAGGATCTCTTTTCAGGTCTTGTGTAAAAATAAACATGACATTTCAGCTCATGTTACACCTTCTCATCACTGACTAGCTTGTGTTCCTTATTGGTTTACAGGCACTGAAGCCAATTTGACCAACAGGTAAGTTTCCCCTTCAGTGTCTCTTCTTTTAACCGCTACATCCCACCCCCCTACCCCTACCCCACACACTCTTTTATTTGTGTCCACAATTCAAAATAAATTATACAAAGACACAATTTTGGCAGTTGCAGAAGTTGCTCAGGCATGATTCAGTTAAATGACCACAACATTGATCAAAGTAGCAGTTCGTAGCAAAGAGTTTATAGGATCTTACGGATACACACAGAAACTTCTTCTCCAAATATGGCTACTTTTCATTATTGATGATATTGAGCAATATTTCGCTAGATGTTTTGTATTCACTTTTGGAAAGCCAACCATCCTATGCCCCCCCACACATACGCGCGCACACACACACACACAAACAGGCACACACATACATGTACACAAGCATATAGCCGACCACAGAGTCACACGC
This sequence comes from Setipinna tenuifilis, assembly GCA_030347295.1. Classification (NCBI taxonomy): domain Eukaryota; kingdom Metazoa; phylum Chordata; class Actinopteri; order Clupeiformes; family Engraulidae; genus Setipinna; species Setipinna tenuifilis. The sequence goes on along the minus strand of CM059276.1, from coordinate 15,226,837 downwards.
TCTGGCATTCATATGTTGTGCAATTGTTCAGGTTTGGACTGTAGTCACACAGGTTCTGCAGCATAGCCCCGGTCCCCAGGGTAAAAGTCCCATTGTTGTTGCCATGGCTCCAGGTGGCTTAACTCTTGGCTGTTTGTGTAAGCTGAGTGTGACTGGAGCCTGTCTTTGCCCTTTTTCTGCAAAGCTTTGCAGGGGAAGCTGACCTGGAAGTCCCTGACATGCTAGTCCTACCACCACCAGACCTGTATGCTGACGTCATCACCGAGGAATCACTGTACACTTACAGCAAGTAAGTGTGCAGGCCTAATGTTTTTAACCCTTAATAAAAAGACCCGACTCCCAAGACACTTAATGAATGTATGGTGGGTATAACTATAATGACATCTAAATGTTTTGGGAGTTTCTACTGTTGCTAATGGATTTTCTCCATGTTTTTTGTTTGCTTCATGTGTTTTTGCATTACTAATTGAGCTCGAATGTCATGTCAATTTTTTGTGTTTGCTTCATACATTTTTGCATTAATGATTGAGCTTGAACGTCATGTTCTTCCCTATCCAGTTAGCCTGCTGTGAATGGGACGCGCAAACAACAAACTCTACTGTGAATCATCAGTCATGTCTGGCTGTGTCTTCCTGTGCTGAATGGATAAACATATCAGTCATGGCTGAGATGCCTGGGATGTCACATGCCCACAAACCCAACCGCCGACTCCAACCCTCGCACGTACCTATCCATCTGCCCTCCAGTCAGGGAGTGCAGCACAAGTTCCCCCATGCCCCATAAACAGGCTGTGATATAGAGGTGTCATTGATGCAGTTAACACTTGTTTTATTCTTTTGTTTACAAACCCTTAAATAAAATATACTAAAAGCGAATGGCAGGCTCTGGTTAGGATATAGCTCTTGTGAGAACTTGCTCCTCTTGAGTCTTTGTATGCCTGGTGCATAGTGGAACTTCTCTGGTGATCTTTCTGGTCTGTGTTCAGAAATGTGTCCCTCTGTTTGTTAAATGTTACTTTATTATGTATGTGGTGTGTCTTGTGAAGTTGATTTTTTTTTTTGGTCAAGTTCTTTGTGTCTACGTGAAAAAATGATAAACATTTATACATGGACAAAATGGAATTAGGATCTTGGAGAAATTGACGTTGTACATTACAAATTGAGTGTGAAGATTATTATGCATGATCTCTATAAACCTGTATGAGTATTAATATGTATTATGTCACACAACTTCTATGGAATATCTGTCAGGTGTTTCTAGATTGGATAAGAGCTTTTGTATTAAATATTCTTTAACATATTGTACTAAACAGCTGCATGAACATTGTAATGCTCATTCTGCAAGTTATCTTGACAAACTCTGAATTGTGATTTTTAAACACCGGCATTTGATGAATAAAGACAAACGTTAGTTATAATTGTTGAATCTGAAATGTTATTTAGCTTTCTATGTGGTTTAACCTTTAATAGTGTCATTGTTAAAATTAACTAAAAATAAAATGTTTTCATACATTGTAAAACAATTTCAGTTCAAGCCTGTAATGCTAAATACTGTACAATCTCAAAAAAATGTTCTAACTTTAAGAGATGACATTTGGGCAACAAAAGACTCTAAGTCAAAAGCTCCAGTCCAATTGTGTATGCGTTAAGCTAGAGTTTGTGGATGAAGAGGTAGTAATTTCCATAGATGCGCTTCAGGGTAGACAGTAGGTGTGTCACAATAACACATCTTGTCCTAAAGGCATACTTCACATATCAGCACAAAGACCCAAGAGGCATCAGGAGCAAGGCAAAGGAACAAAGCAAAAGTTAACCCATCCGCACACAATAATTAGATTTTAATGATGAGACTGACAGGGAAAGTGTGCGTGTGGGATGATTTCTTACTGAAAGCAGCCATTCTTAGTTGACATTCCTGTGACACAGAAATGAATGAAAAATTAGATTACTGACAAATTCTTGATTATAGGCTTCTTTATTTTTTTCTTAATTTTTTTAATACAATAAATACTTATTAAAGTGCAAATCAGAACAGTAACACCATGCAGTGCATAACACAGAAAATAGACCTGACACTCAAACACACACACACACACACACACACACATACACACACACACAGACAAACAGATGAACACACATAGACACACACCACAGTGACAAGAAAAGACCAACCAGAAAAGACAACTCCCCTTAGGAACCTGACAAAACACACAGAAGCAGTTCAGCCCACCTCAGGAAAGAGTGACATTCTCCTGATGGTGGAGATAGAGGGAGGCACATGGCCAACGCTGACACTGACGCAAAAAACAAAATGTACTCCCTCACACAGCCAAAGTGACAGCGAGAGATGCTTTGGTAGCACGTTATGCAGGTGTGTATGTCTGTGAACAAATGACATCACTGTTTAACATCTTTGCCCTTTAAATAAGTGATATATATGATAGAAATGTCTCTCATATGTATCTTTTAAAAAATATATATAAACAATATATGGAGAGTGATAGTGACCAATTCCATGTTAGGGTGGTGTCATACTCTAAAGTAAATCCACTTCTACGAGTAGTTGTTGTGAAGTGTAGTTCAAAATACTGGCCAGCAGAGGGCAATGATTCAAAGAAGGGTCCTCTGACTATTTGGCGTTATGAGGTTGTCTTTTGAAATGCATCTCCCCTGCCATGCCACCTTCACCACTGACTACATTATGGCTATAGGATTATGGTATTCTCTCCATCACTTTGGTACAGTGCACCATCTCTGACTAAACAGAGTACTTCAATTCACTTTTCAACACAAACAGGAGGATGATACAAAGAAAACTTAAATCTGTGCCTCATATTGTACTGTCAGCAAAAAAAAATGCATGGGTTTGCCTTGCATACACATACATACACAAACACACACAACAACAAAGTATACAGACACACAAGAAGGCTTCTGATGAACGTAACTGAACTGCAGAATCTCTGATAAGATACATGGCATTCTGTCCCACTCAACTGACTGGCTCTCAGTATAAGCTTCAGTGCTTCTTTATCACTGTTTACATTCAGTTTAACACGGTACTCTGACAATGAATAGTCTAGTTTTGAATTGTAACCATACAGTACATTTCAACATGGTGCAAAAAAACACACTGACAAACAGCACCAGTCAATCAACAGAAGCCTTTGTCCACTCGATGGAGAAGTAATCTAGGCCGACTCTCAGCAATGCCATGCATACACTGCCCACTGGAGGGCGCTTTACATCCAAATGGCTTAACAACTTCAACATGGAGACTGTACACAAATGATCAAGTACTCAAGTGACAATATAGCTTATACATTGTCTAATGTAGAGCTGTCTGTTTGCAGTCGGTTCAATTAAACGTACAAATTAAAACCAAACACAAACATAAACTTCACAACCTGCATAGCTGGCTTGTCCGTGCAATTTTTTTTTTCTACTGGTACTACAGTTTGACATAGAGGTCTAATCTCTTTGCAAGGACTATCCATATGTTGTATATAAGTGTATATAGTTTGAACAGTGTGTTAAAGCATCCCATAGGCCAAGGTCCTTCCTCAGTCTGGGAGTGCCTGGGTAACAAATCTTCGTTCCCAAACATCTTAGCGGCATTTTGCCAGGTTCTGTCACGACTCTGTCGGCTAAGTTATTGGCACAGAAAAAGTCGAATGATACAACCCACAAACTGCAGGTCTATTACTGCCCCTTTCAGTGATGTGGATTCACAGTAACAATTCCCATGTGAGGTTAAACAGTGTATATAAATAAACAGCACTAATAAATAATCTCTACGTACTTCAAGACCACAATGTAACGACAATGTATTCTCAGTCAGGTATGACAACACACGCAGTTTTCTCCCTAAGGCAACTGGAGGAGGGTTACCATGGCTCTTGTTTTTTATTTGGCCCTTGGCTTGTGTTAGTGTTTCAGGCTAACAAATAGACTACACACATATCAGACCCCCCACACACACCACACACACACACTCCCCCCCCCCCCCCCCTCTCTCTCTCTCTCTCTCACACACACACACACACACACACACACACACACACACATACACTCCCTCTCTCTCCTCTATTGTTCTCTCTCTTTCTGTCTGTAACACACACACACACATACACACACACATTGACACAAACACACACACCACCCATATTCCTTGACACTGTGGAGAAGTTGCAGATTGACTGGCCAATCAGCAGAGCACTGTTGTGTTTTACTCAGATGGCAAGAAGCTTTTAAGGCAGAACCTGGTTTCAGGAAAGCTCCAACACTATCCCCATCTCCCTGTCCGCCGATCTGCCTGTCTGCCCGCCTGCCTGCCTGCCTGCATCACTCTGCTGGTGCACAATGCCTCCAGTGTGTGACATTAGATACTTCCCTCTAAGTGAGAGACCAAAAGGCATCTCCATCTCTGTCCTCTGACTCTCACTAGCCAAATATACTGCACACTGCAGCAGCAGCGCTGCAGTTGGGCCACAAGAGCTTGTGCTTTTTGCTTGTGTTTTTTTTGTAATTCTGTTTGTGCACAGCCATTTTGGAATTCCTCTGATTTGCATGCTGGATGATTGTTAGTCAATCAAGTGTTTAGACTTTGAGAACATGCTTTAAAAACAACAGCCAGTGTCTAATCACTTTCCTTTTTGAGAGATTTGGTGTCCAATGACAGATTTCTGTACTCTCTATTATATGACGGCAAGATTTTGATGTTCCGGCATGCCTACGCACATATGCCAGAGCAAAATCTCTGTGCTTTGGTTGTCACGAAAACCAGCAGTGGTGTGTGTGCCTAGCGCAGCTATCTGTAGCCTGTTTGCATCCGTTTTTTCACACAATATTGCCTTGATCCTCACAGGCTTCGACCAACACTGAGGATTACTGCGTCCCTCAAACCCCCCCACGCAATTTCAGCTCACTAAAAATATGTTTAAGGTCATATAGCCACACCTTAACTCGGTGCTTAAATAAGGTTAACTATGCTCTATAAAACATTCTTTGAAAAATAAATATGAATCTGCACTCTAAAAGAAAACTATGATCTCTTTCTCATTCGCATGTATAAACTTAATATTTTTTTTGTTTTTGGTATGTGATTTAAATCAACCTCTGTGTCTCTACATAAAAGAAAATGTAACAATAGAAATATAGTGTATCATACATCATGTCATACATAATCAGAATCTTTTACAAAAGATGACGTATATAAAAAAAACAGAAACAAAAATGAAGTGAACTCCTGTCAAACTCTCATGTTCTCATCTGAAGATACTGCATTGCTATGGTGATGGCGTTTTCCAGCAGCAGAGCATGATGGTGGATGGGGACATAGGGATCGAAGGGAGGGAGGGAGTGAGGGAGGGGGAGGGGAGTGGGAGGGGAGGGGGAGGGGTTGGGATGATGACTTACAGCCAATCTGTGGCCCCTGGTGGTGGTGGTGGTGGTGGTGGTGGCGGGCTGTGCTGGCAGCCCCCACATGACCTCTTGTGCTGGGCACGGCACGCCAGCTAGCTGGGCACTGGCCCTGGGCCTGCTGGCTGGCATGCGGCTGTCTCAGCGGGCCAGCGTGGTGATGAGGCTGGCGCACATCTCGAAGAAGTCCATAGTGTGGCTGCCCTGGCGCGGGGCCAGCATCGGCGTGCTGCCCGTCAGCGAGCCCGGCAGGGAGCTGCTGAGCTGGGGCATCTCCATGGCAACCGATGCCGAGTCGATGCTGAGGCGTTGCCGGTGGAGACCGGCGATGGAACCGGAGCGCTGCGGCGTGGACGAGCCGGACTTCTGCTCGATGATGTCGTCTGCAGAACACGAACGGAGAGGGGAGAAACACTTCATGAGGCTTCAAACACACAGATAAATATAGACTCATATGAGTACCCACTCAAAACATTCAGCTAATCCTACACTTGGCTTATAAACAACACCTGTGCTTATTGCTAAGCTCTTGTTATTTGTTTGGCTCTATGATCCGAGCTAATAACATCCTTCAGATGACTCTCAAGTGACAAAGCACATTTTACCATCGATGCTCTTGAAGTCCAGCAGGTAGCTGCGGTTGTCCACCTGGTAGAGCTGCAGACTCATCTTCACAAAATTGCCTGTTACTGGATTCTTCCTACGCACACGGAGGTGATACGGGTTCACAACCTGCCAAATAGAAAAAACGATCTGTGACAAAATCGCACGGTGTCCAAGAGTGAGCCACTGCACTGTTCTTCACTCTTTGAAAGTGTGTGATATGCTTTATATATTTTATCATGCACATAATATAAATACTATATATATATGATTTGTACCAACTCAATTTAATGCATTAGAAAAAGACATACACATACATACATACATACATACATACATACATACAGTACATACATACATACAAGACATATATAAAAAGACAAACATGCATTAAAAAAAACATAAAAAACAGAAATATATAGATAATCATACCGTACATTAAACTTTACATTTGTTTTTTTTTTTAATGAATTAAATGCATTCTTTATGTAAATAACATGTAAGTTAAGGTAAGTGAAGAGACGCTTTCATGTAAAAACTCTGTACATGTGCAAATTTAATCCTAATCTATATATCCAACCCTAACCTTGACACCTCCAACACCTCCAGGCCTCACCTTCCACTCATACTCCAGCTGTCTCATGGCGCGGTACACCTCGGCCATGATGTCGTAGGGCTTGCTCTGGCTCCGGATGCCCAGGTGCCACTTGGCCTTCTTGACGGCCAGCGGCTTGGGCTTGGTGGTGTTGAGGGCGTCGAGCGGGCAGCGCGCCTTGGGGCTGTCGGCCAGCAGCGGGGGCATGCGCTCGGGGTGGGGCTTGACGCCGGGGGGCAGCGGCATGCCCTCCTCCATGAAGGAGCCCGTCGGCGGGCTGGAGGCCAGGTAGAACTCGCTGGCCTGGTTCATGATGCGGCGGTTGTCGATGATGAGGTGGTAGGCCACGGCCAGCTGGTCCTGCGGGTCGCCGCTGTACAGGCTGCTCATCACCTCCGACTCGGGGCACTCGAACTTCTCGCACACCTCGCGCACCGCGTCCTCGTCCACCACCGTGGCGTCGTACGACGGGTCCTCGGGGAACAGGTACCCCGGCAGGTCCTGCTTGAACCACTCGTGCTCTCTGCAGGAACAGGCACAAAGTCTTACTTTGGTAGATCCGTTGTAACTGTCAGTGTTGCAACTACTACTGAATGCTGGCGCAAAAGCCTGTATGCATATTCTAGAGGAACAGGCAGGAATCGGCGAGAGCATCCACTTTGTATAGCAATTTTGTCATTGTCTCTCAGCCTGTCACTGTTGTAGCCACAGGCATGTTAGCGTAACTGTACTGTATGCCAATTCTCCATTGTTCAGATAAAGACACTGACTTGTACCTTATTTATGTATCATAATTACTTTGTCACTGTCTTCTCTGTAAGTGTGCATTTACCCTTACTGCAGGGCATGTGTCTGCATTAGACAACTGTTATTGAAAATAACTGAAATAAGTGATGTTGAACATTATTTTTCTCATATCACAGAGGCACTTATTTCAAGTGTTCAGAATAATGTCTCTCCTGGGTTGTGGTATGGTTGTGACACATTGTAGCAGACTATAGGGAGGAAAAAGTAAAAATCAGCACCTCTACTGGCAGCGTTCCTTTCGGTCTAAAACATCCGATAGACTAACATAGAACAGGGCATTTTTTTTAATCCCCTGAAGACATAAGATCGAACTTATCCATTAAAAATATTTTTTGTGTTTTTAAAACAAATCTAGGGTTAGGGTTAGTAGTCAGGGTTAGGGTTAGGGTCAGAAACAGACTACAAATGTCCTGACGTCACGCCCACTTTCCCCTGTGAACACTCGTATATGACTTTCAGTCAGTGTAGTCATTTATAAGCTTACTAAAATACAATTTTAATTCAATTTTAGGGAAAAAAATCAAGTATGATAGCAAAAAACAATAGATTTATCAGAGAAGCATATCATATGCAAGCCACTGTCCTAACTCCGGACTGTGAACTGAAACATAATTTTAATAAAATTTGAATCTCTTTAAAATCAATTGACTTCGCCAAAGCAGTAGGAACGTTTCCAGCAGGGAACGATGAGATTACTTCCCGCCCTATACCAACAACAAATGTATATTATATTTCACATTGATCTAAACTGTGGTTTCATTCTAGAGTAAAAAGGTATCTTCACCTCCTGCCTACAATGACATCCGTGTATTCGGTATATTAAATTACAAACACTACCAAAGCCTTTTATGGCATGAATGGGACATGAGGGGCAGATCCATGGCATGTAACTGCTATTATTCATGTCTTATCTCCATTAACAATGGAAATGGAATTCTCTTTTCTGATTGGCTGATGAGGTGGGAATTAACTTTGTATAACTGGCTACCTTTGAAGTAGATCTCAAAAAGTTAAAGCGCTTATGAATGGTAACCATGACAACTCTCAAAGCCAAATTAATGGTTAAATGACTAGTTCACGCTCTTCTTTTCTTAACGGTTGGTATAAAGTTGCAAATCAACCATTTATTTCGGTAGTTTATACATATAGAATTATATCATAATACAAATGGGAGATAAAGGGGATAATGGCCTTCGAGGTGACCAGTTCCATAGAAATTACGACATGGCGGAGGCAAGGCTCTCTGGCGTCGCAGAGTTTTTCGCCTCCACCTTCACCATTATTTCTATGGAACTGGTCACCTCGTCGGCCGTCATCCCTTACTTATTCATGTCCTATGTCTTATGGCTACCGTCATGCCCAATTTTGTTGCTTTCTTTAACTACTAATTTACTCATTTACTCACTTACTTTCTCACTTACTTACCTACTCACTTACTTACTTAGGCATACTGTTAATGAGCTAATCTGAAGGCTGTGAATTAGGCTGCCCCTTCAGGACAATAATAACAGTGACCATGACCTTGACCTTATCACTGTGATCATAAAGATCCCTTGGCCTTGCCACTCCTCTCACCTGATGTCTTTGATGGTGGCTCTCTTCAATGGGTCCACCTGCAGCATGAGCATCAGGAGGCTGGCCACCGACCGGTTCAGGTACTCGGGGATGTAGAAGACGCCACCGCGGATCTTCTTGAAGAGGGTGGGAACGTGCTCATCGTCGAAGGGCAGCGTCCCACACAGGAGGGCGTACAGAATGACGCCGCAGCTCCAGATGTCCACCTCGGGACCAGCATACAGCCTTGGACAGACACACATAGCACCGTAAGAACACTGGCCTGCTTATTAGTGGAGTGTATGATATTACTGACCACATACAGTGTAATAACAAATACACAGAATAGGATCTTTTCCGGAGGTCAGTGGTGTCAGAACAGGATCTTTCTTGGAGGTCAAGAAAGCTTTTTCTTGGTGTCAGAAAGCTTTCCGATTGGTTTCAAAAAGCTAAAAAGACCCAACCATCTACATATCTAATAGACATTGAGTCATACATACATAAGTACATATTTATGTACATACAGACATACATACATAATCGCTAATGAGTGAAAGAAACCTAGTCAACAAGCCAACATTCTCTTCTTGCATTAGGATGTAACTGGGGTACACACACTTATTTTTTATTTACATCTTACTTCATTCACATTAGTACTACCAAACACAGGGCCCCATGTCAATTACAGTAAAACCAATCATTCTTCACGTAGATCATGACTTCTCACCTTCCCGAGATGACCTCTGGGGCAGCGTAGTTTGGAGAGCCACAGCTGGTCCTCAGGAACTCCCCATCTGACATCATGTTGGATAGGCCTGTCAGTGAGAGGTGAGATAGACACACCTAATTAACACAGGGGATGTCCTCGGAGTAGGGGGAGAGAGCAGGGACAGTTGGTTTGGCGCTGCCGTGGCAACCAGAGATGCGATCTAATGAGTGGCTAATGAGATTAGCCCACAGAAAGTTCTGAGGTTATCTTGTCGAGTCAGTCAGTGATCTGGACATAAAGGTCAAGCATTCGACTGGAAAGCACTAGAAAGGTCACAAGAGCTATTAACTATTAATGCTTTACTGCCATTGTTTCCCACTGTCACAGAATCAGTTGTCTCTGCCTCCTTTATTTTAATATTAAGATAAGAAAAGCATTACTTTACACTTTTACCAAAACATCATAGTCACAAACCCATACTCATGTTGGTAGGTGTAGTCCTTACTGTCAACGAATGAAATGGGAGCTACAGTAGTGGTTTAAAATGTATCTGTAACTTTAGAGGACAGTCTCTCTTTCCCCACCTTGTCTTAGTTTGTTTTGCGCTCGGTGAGGGTGGGAGGTTTGGAAATACTTCACCTCTGCATGCCTCCACCCTGCTCGGTGTTCAGTGTGAGTTCACTGGAGTTTAACGTTGCCTGCTCAACTGTGGAAACCTATCGTATGACAGTGGACCCTACAGGAACCCCCTTCTTCATGTGATGAGAGTAAACACCAGGGGCCAGTGCTGAAAGCCTCACCAATTCACGTCCTCTCTAACTCCTCACCTCACCCTTTTTTTCCCTTCTGGTGCTCTACCCTTTTGCTGTCTTTGCATTTCTTTTCCTCACTATGATCCTCTCTCTTGCTGATTCTCTTGAGGTGTCATAGTGTGTTAAGGAACCTGCAGATTTTATTGACATGGGGGGGGGGGGTTTAAATGCCACAGGGGCTATTGACAATGCACTTGCCACTGAATATCAGTTTTCATCGTTATTGATTTGTGCAACTTCTGTAACTCTTATTCTCTAATAGTTTTTTTCTCCTCTCTATGTCCTGTTTCCCCATTTCTTCTTGTCACCAACGCCCCCCCCCCCCCCCCCCCCCCCCCCCCACTCCCTCTTACCGAAGTCGGCGATCTTGGCATTCATGCTGCCGTCCAGCAGCACATTCTCAGGTTTCAGGTCCCGGTGAACCACCATGTGTCTGTGGCAGTAATCCACCCCGGAGATTATCTGCTGGAAGAGCCGCCGGGCCTCTGTATCCTCCACCTGTTCCCAGAGTGAAGCTGTTAATACACACACATGTACACACAAATGCACATACACACATGTGTGTGTACACGGCTAGACAAGTGCTCACCTGCTCTGATATAAGGAGAGCTAATTAAAGCATACACACGTACACACACACAAACACACTAAAAAGAAACAAACATACACAATACAGTCATTCATGGTCATTAAAAATGACCTTTAAGTAAAGAAAGTATTTACTATGACACTCTGGGTTTGGGAATTAGTATGTATTTGCAATTGTTTTTCTTTTATATAGATTTCTTCATTACCTAACAGTAGAAATAGTTCTAACACTACAAAACAGAATACAAATAGATATTTAACCACATCCCTAGATAATACATAGGGATCACAAACACACACCTGAAGAAAGCAAGTAAACCTTTTAATGAGTAGGTGGGAGCACTATTTTAAACTCTGAGACTGGGATCTGGGCTGTGTCTATTATTGGATAAGAGGAGGCCTTGTTGAAAGGTGTATAGAGTAGGCTAGAGTAGGCCAAAGGCTAATCTTCAGGGATCTTCGGAGGCTGCCTCTCACACTATGCTCCTGTGTAGTTGCTAGCTTGCTACATTGAGAGCACACATCTACAACTAGACATCTATTTTTATACAGAAAAAAGTTAACAAAACTCAATTTAATACTATGAGGTTTTCACTGTCTTTTCTAAAATAGAAAAAAAAACCTTGATACAAAATCAAAGTAAATTATGCAATTGAGAATTGATCTCTGACAAAATCCAAATGCTATAAAGGATGTTGTAAATACAAATGCTGCATGATCATACTGTGTGAAATTTGCCTAATCCACAGCCAGCACTACAATAATCAAGAAAAACAGAAGGTATTAGTATTTACAGTAAATGTGTTGTGTGCCTTACCCTTCCGTGCTTACAGATATAGTCAAAGAGTTCTCCTCCAGACACATACTCCATCACCATGAAGAAATCTGTAGGGGTGCTTATCACCTGATACCTGAGAAAACCAAACAAGGGACACACACTGTTTAGACTAGTGCCAGGGCTCAATCATAAAACAGTGGAAAATAAATCTTAATTACTCATTTAAAACCTTTATCCAAACATGAACAATACTTTATTAATCAAAACCTATCATTTTCTCTGTTAATAAAACTACCAATGAGCTCTGAAAACAAGCTCTTTGGGAATTTCAAAAGCATCTCCTAAAGGATTTAAACTATTGTAACGTGCCATTTGATCTGTCTCCAGGTGAGACGAGACAGATCTTATTATCGGGCCACTTCTCTAACATGAAACCCAGCCACTTTGTTTGACGGGCAGGGAATAGGAGTGGATAGCTGCTCCCCTGACACATGGATGTATCGTGTCAGAGAGAAGGTTATGCGTGTCAACGGGAGCTCATTCCCTCAGAGGCTTCCTGCTCCGCTTCCTCCCTCTCAAGAGCACTGCTGGCCAACCCCATTCAGACAGAGTCATGCACACAGACACACACACACACACACACACACACACATACACACACACATACACACACACACAGACTCAACATGAGACAGAGACAGGGACAGATAGACTCAACGTACAGTCACAAGCACATATACACAGTAGGAGGGAGGGAGAGACAGAGAGAGAGACAGAGAGAATGACAGAGAATGAGACAGAAAAAGAGAAAGAGAGAGACAGAAAAACCCCCACATACACACACACATACACACAAACACAAACACAAAACACATACACACAGTGATTCACACCCTCCACCCGTGAGACAGCAGAGTGTGCCTGCGAGGCTGAGGCTGCTGAGACGAATGGGAGAATAACTGTTGAGGCTGTCGGGGAGAGGGGGGGGGGGGGGCAGATAAAGGCCTTATTATGGCTCTCTGCCCCACGCTACTGCTGAAGCTGCACAACGCTGGCAGCACCAGACAGACAGACGCACGCACACATGCACACACACACACACACACACACACACACACACACACACACACACACACACACACACACACACACACACACACAAATACTCACAGACTCACACACACAAACACTGCACATAAAATACACATAAACACACACACATATTACAAATGCAGTCTCACCATACAAAGGTGCCATGTGCATATACACACGAAACACAGACCAACCACATTCATACATATGCCCAACAAACATGCATAAACCTCTCTCTCTCTCTCTCTATCTATCTCTCTCACACACACATACACACACATGCAAAACACAGGCTCACAATCTGCTGTAGCGAGGTCTGGTCAGTGTCTTCATTAGCCCTTAAAATAGCACTGAGGGGACATCTCCCTCAGACAAAAGGGGAATAGGAAAGAGTGTGTGTGGAGGTATAGAATAGAATGGAAAGAAATACACAAGGGACGAAAATAGAAAAGATAGGAAAAAGACAGTGTTGAGAGTGACAGAGTAGGCACAAATGTATATGTGCATATGTGTGTGTGTGTGTGTGTGTGTGTGTGTGTGTGTGTGTGTGTGTGTGTGTGTGTGTTTGTAAGACAGAGAGAGATAGAGAGATAAAGAGTGTGAGACAGAGAGACTGCTAGTGGGATTGCAGGTGTGTGTGATAGAAAGGCACAGCAATAAAGAAGGTGGAAGCAAAAATAGAGCATGTGTGTGTGTGTGAGAGAGAGAGAGAAAAGGAGAGCGAGAGAAAGAGCCAGGGAAAGACCTAACACACACAAAACACTGAAAATCTCCCAGGGCTTATGCCTAGCTCCTATATCCTTGACCTGAGCTGATTTCGCCAAACAGAGGCGTCCATGCTGAGCACTGCTGGCCTCCTTGCTGTGTGAGACAGAGCTGAATGAAAACTGACTTCAAAAGCCCCAGCACGTCAGCAGTGCAATAAGCTCTCAATAACACAGCAGTTCTCAAGGCAGCAGCTCAAATCAGTGCGCTTACAGTGACTTTTATGGTTCAAAGCATCAACCCCACAGATTACAATCACACCTCAGATAATATTGTTTTTCTAACACAAGACATAGCACTCTCAAAGTACTGCTTTAGGTGCAGTGTAGCTGGAATAAATATTAAACCTAAACAAGTATAAATCCTTCAAAGCTTGAAAAAAAACAGCAACCTGGAACAATTCACTTTTGTAAAGCATTCCAAACACTCTTTATAGGAAAAACAGTGAGATAGAGGCAAAAATAAGTCATGGGAACACCGGGAGACAAAAGAGTATGTTTTTTTCCACAGCCTTTAGTTCTTCTGATTGGCAGACACAAGAGATTCTATACAATTTTATGTTTCATCAAACATAACAAATATTATAACTCAAATTTTACAATTTGTAACTAGTTTCTTGTATGCTGGTCTGAAACCACAATATTACACTCACAGTTTGATGATATGGGGATGCCGAAAGAGCTTGAGATTCTGGATTTCCCGTTTGATTTTGCCGACCACATCGAGACTGCGGATTTTTTGGCGATTAAGGATCTTCACTGCAACTTTGTGTCCAGTTAGCTGATGCTCTCCAACTGCACACACACACACACACACACATTGAGGTCCACATTGTTGTCACACATGTTTACATGTGTTATTTGTGCTACACGAGGCCACACAGGTTGTAGGCCTACTTAAAGAACTTGGTCATAATAACCATGGTCTTATTACTGTGTAATGTACGAACCATACTCACTGGCCCGGGGTTATGGTAGCATGTTTTAGGTAAGAGACTAGAGACTCCCTACATCTCTACGGATTCAACATTGTTCCTAGACAACTCAACAACTCAACATAACGGATGTTATATAATTCTTCTCGATGTGAAACAACTGTGATGATACCCGATATGATTCCTGTAATATCCAACGACACGTTTCGTAGGTCTAGAAACCAAAGTCAGTAATAAGGGTTCTACACGTTTGATAGAGTATAATCAATAATAATAAGTTTAATAACGTGTAATGATAATATGACAATTAATTTATAAAAAGTTCAGGACAGTTTAAGTTACTTATCATACAGTCGTTGTGATGTGCGTTTAAAAGACTTACAGCAGCAAACTTACAGCAAGAGTGTAGCCTAACTTGAGGCGTAACAGCAGCAGTGTCATTCGCTGCAGACGTGACATTGTGATTTCAAGGTTAGTTAAGGCAACTGTTTGTGTTAAGGTGGTGAACACCCTCGACGTTGTTCAGCATGGGAGTTATGTCAGCTACAAAATCCAAACACTGTGTATCAACAGCAACCGACTGCCTACACCTGCTCAAAACCGTGCACTCTGTAGCCGAACCACTGGCCTTTTGCTTTTGGTCCAAGCATTAATCAACGTTAATAGAGTTCTCCATTTACAGTAATAGTTTGAAAACTGAATAGCATTCACGTCAGTTTCGTCTCAAGGACTTCCATTCATGCAGAAGAAACATACTTTGCTATGAATAGCTTAACTACGCAGTCTGCTTCTATTTTGAAAACTTAACACCCATGTTAACTCTACTGATGTGATATCGGGCACACGTTGCGCACCTATACTATGCAGACTAATATTTGTCATTTTGTTGCTGTCAAGTGTCAACCAGTCATGTTTTTTTCACGAGTGTAAAGTGAGTAAGACAAGGTCATAGCAGCCTTGCGGTCAGCAAGGAAATTATTCCATCCTGGTATGGTCGATAGCAGCTGGCATTTATAGCTGAACGGGTTTGCATCAGGGGATACGCACTTGTTTACATTAATTATACAGTGCTTTTAACTGCAGCAGCTACGAAAAATAAGCCGTGGCTTGGTAATGGCCGTTGTTGAATCTACTGACCACACTCAGAAAGTGTTGGTTACTATTATCATAACACATATGGCCTATAGCTTCACATTAAGCAGGTAATGAGTTTAAGCCGCAAGTCTCCTGAAATCCATTCTGTGTACCTCATTGAATCGGCTATTAATAGCGAAAAGAGAGTATCGCGCTCTCGTGCTGAAAAATTTCACGTTAAATTTACTGATATTCATAACACGCATTTACGTAGATTTCTAGTCGCATAGACTGCGTGCTTAGATGTTTTTACGTTAGCCAACCAAGGTATACTGCGTACACGATCCACCGGCAAGTTCCACACTGTAACAGGGACAAAAACATGCCATTTCTCGTAATCGAATGCAAGGTGAGGAATGAACAAAGGAAAAGGAAGTCACTTAACTCTTGACTTTTCCAAAGGTGCCAACTCCGAGTGTGTCCCCGAGGATATAGTGTCCTATCTTAACCCTGCCTTCGTGTTTCTGCTTCTCAGCCATTTTACCATTTGGGATCCCTCGTTTGCAGTCGCTTGTGTGCAGAGGGAGGCGGGGTCCAACTGGAGTATAAACACTACATGAGAGGTCAAGATCACGCACAGCGCTTTACATACATTAAGTGAATGGAATGACAAACAATAGCACATAAAAATGTAGCCTATATAGTAAAGCAAAATTATTATTAAAATGTATTATTAATATTATTATTGTTGTTGTGGATGATGATATTATTGTTGTTGTTGTTTCAACAATAATAGTAGTGGTATGGTGCTAGTAGTAATAGTATGTATTTATGAGCTACTGTCATGATACAATATATACATAGCCTTACAGTGCAAAGTTTGCATGTTGTACTAGTAGACATCAACTTTTCTTTCCCTATAACTATACATACTAAATAAGCTGGCTTTCAAGACCTGTGTATGTCAGCTCTCATTCCCCTGTGTCACAGCTTTTGGCTGCATAACTGGGGACAGTATATTCTGCCAAAAAAGAGGCCGCAGCGAGTGGAAAATAAACCTGTTTACATAACTATAGTTATTATGATCTAATCAAATTCGAAATTCAAATCGAATTTTGTTGCCTTGTTTGTCTTTTGCTGTGTCAACTGATAGCTATATAAAGGAATTGGTTTTTTATTTAAATTATGACTGTTAATGGGATAGCCAATGTAGACATACACTAACATATCATTTTGTACTGCTGGCCAAACCGTGACTATATCATTTGGCGCTATGAATAATTTCTGTCACAAGGTGGCAGGGTTGTCTAAGCACTTGGGCACACTAACTGAGACTAAGTCGTAGGTCTGGCTTTGGTCAAAGCAGCTGTGTTATGACTCAGAAATGTTGTCTTTGACCTCAAAACTGTAACCCCTTTGAAAGCTTCAGTCAGTGCACCAACGAACTTAGCCTATATTTTTATTAAAGTGTAACAATGTAGGCTGCTTTGATGAGTTTTGAGTGGGATATGTAGTGATGTAGTCTATGCTGTAATGTGTAATGATGTATATGATGTAGCCTATGCTATGCTATAATGTCTAATTAAATTAACATTTTTATAGACTATATATATATATATGTAGGGTATGTATGTATGTATGTATGTATGTATGTATGTATGTATGTATTGTCAACTTGGCTATAACCTTAATAACAACAACAATAATAATAATAATAATAATAATAATAATAATAATAATAATAATAATAATAATTGCAGTGGTGGTAGAGCTAACAGCAGCAGCAGTAGCAGTAGTTATAGCAATAGTAGTAGTAATAGTGGTGTTGGTACTGGTGTGGCAATCTATTGAACATCCAAAAAAGTATACTATATATTCGCTCATGTCATGCCACAAGTTGTCTATTCAACTGTTTTGCCAGTTCAACAGATAAGTTGATGCTACTCCGTTGGTTCCTCACTCGGTGCGTTTCCTCCCAAAAGCCACCACTTGGAGCAGTGTGGACCCACACTACTTTCAGGCAAAGTGTGGATCGAAGCATGGAAGCAAACACCCTCAGCGCGGACCTCGAGGAAGGGGGCTGAGCCTTGTAGATTGCTAGGAGAAGCTTGGAGTGCGAAGGGGGAGGAGAAGAACAGGGACTCATAACACAGGGGTTGAGCTTTCACGACTCAGAACATTACTCTCAATTCAAGTCTCCATCTGGGAAACGAGTGAGACCGAACGTTCATTCATTCAGACTTAAGTTAAAACAAAACTAGACTGATAGAGTTGAAAGCCACAGCACCGCATTGGTTTTTTGTTCTTCAACTTCTGGAAACTCAGTGGTTTAAGAGACTATCTACCGTTTTCTATCTACATTAATGACTTCTTCAGGCATCGCTTCGCTGCTCTGTTGATTTCCACTCTTATTTTCTCCTTTTGGTAGGAGAAAACTTAATGACACTTTTCTGACAAGAGTATTGGAACAAATAACTCTGACTGATCTTCCAGCCTTTTGCCGCGTTTTGTGTGGACTGGGATTTAAACGCAAGAAGAGGACGGATTCTCCAATGCAAAATTACATGTATGAGAAGGCAATGGCACAAGAGACAAGAAACGGCGGCACATCTACATTAAATAACAACAACGGCGTCGACAACAGCAAGAGGAAACTTTTAATAGGGTTAGATATAATCTGCCTGCTGTTAGGTAAGTTTTTGTTTGTTTACATTTATTTTTGCACTGCATGCTTAAATAGGACAGTAGGATATATTTGAAGTCTATTTCTCATGTATAAGTGTATGAGTAAAGGTAGATACTCTTAACTATATAATATAAGCGATATGTCATCTTACAAGTAGGCTATCTTTACAGCTGAACATTGTCGTGTCTAAATTGTTGTCAGAATATGTAAACAAAGCAAACCATAAAATCAACCCACCGCTTTTATTCAGCTGTCAGCTAAGTTGACTCCCACGAGAAAGTTTGCGCTGAATTAATGTGCTCGTGCCTACTTTTGAAATGTTATCGCCAGCAAACAGTTCTATGCCGTTAAATAGTCTTATCTGGCCGTCAAAACATCTGACAACGCCACCCTTTTTGTCTATTTTTTTACACGAGAAAGGCGCGTGTGCAAATTCAGTGTACATCTTTTAATCACCAAATGCAAGTGACGGATTTTGTATCAGTGTTGTCAGCGAGTCCAACCATGACGCTGGCTTGTACTGGGGTGATGAGCGCAAATGTTATTGACAATCTTTGAAGTGGTACCAGTACATGCTTATTATGGTTTCCCGGCCATTTACATTTTGACGGATGGTCTGGGACTGCGTTAAGCTCTGTGACAATTGTTGCAACCAACCACCCTATGTGTTTACATGTATGTTTCTGACCATGGAGTGCTTTAAAAACAAATCATGCTTAGTTACAATGTTTTAATACCAGATGTCCAGCTTTTCCTCAGATGAATATATGAAATTGGATAGTTGCACCATATCGTGCAAGACCATGAAGAAATCTCAAACAAGTTTTTGTTTTTTGTTCTACCAATGACTGCAAATTATAGGCAGTCTCGAAAGCTTTATTTGCCAAGCATTGTTCTTGTGCCTAGAATCAGGGCCATCTGCGTCCTGTACCCTAAAGCAACAGTCCTTGCAAAGATCCAGTGGAGAAAGCAAAGGATCAGGCGACTTGAGCCCATCCTTACACATTCTTTCAGAGGACCCTCAACCAAATCCCCCCTAAAAAGTCAGCTGGCCAGGCCCCTTTTGCTGCTTGTCATGGCACCGTATCAACTTTCTCCAGCCATGCTCTCTCTCTCTCTCTCTCTCTCTCTCTCTCTCTCTCTCTCTCTCTCTCTCTCTCTCTGTCCCTTGTGAGTTTGTGGAGTAATTGTTCAGACATGTGGTTTTAAACAGCCGTGCTCTGCTTTGAAAGCTAGAGGACTCACATGTGAGTGTTGTGGGACTCGTGAGTCACCATTCGCTGGGAGCGGCACTGTTGCCCTCCCTCTCGATCTGAGATCAACATCGTTTTGGAAAGAGAGGACCTGTTGCAGGTTCGAGATGTTTAACAGCATCCTTAAGTCTTGCACAGACCGACTGCAAAGAGTTCCAGCACAACAACAGACAGAGCTTTTGAAAGCCAGACATCACAGATCCCAGTTCTGCATCCTTAATGAAAAAGGCAAGACCACTGCAGACACAAATTTACTGCAAGTTTATATTGGCAGTAAAAAATTTCAATAAAGACAGAGATGTGTCCTCCACAAAGCTGTTGACGGATGCAAAACTGCATTTAACACATGTGGCAAGAATTTCCTGTAAAAAAAAACAGCTTCCTATACTGCAGAGAAGAGAAATTGGGCTGGCGTTGATGGGGTGCATCAAAAGAGGAGCACAAACAAACATGGTCTTTGTCATGCTAAAGTCCCAGTGGCTGGCCTGCTTTTTGTGGTGGAGGGGCTTGTGAGAGTGAAAAGGGGGACTCTTTAGGAGGGAGGGGGGGTAATGGGGGGAGGGGTGAGGCTGGGGACAACTTGAAGAATGTATGACAGTGAATGGGCTTTGTTCTGGCTAGTGCTATCCCAAATTGCCCCTCTAGTCTGGTGCTGGGGTTCCATCTGCTCCCCTGCCCTCTTTCTTTCTTCCTTCCTTTCTTTCTCTGTCTGTCTGTCTGTCTGTCGCTCTCTTTCTCTCGTTCTCGCCCCCCACTTCTCTATCTCTCACTCTAATCTCTGCCTCTCTCCCTCTCTCTCTCTCTCTCTCCCTCTCTCTCTCTGTCTCTCTCTCCCGCTCTCTCTCCACCCCCCTCTGTGTTTCTGCTGTTTGTTGCTGTATCTCAGTGGGGTGTGACGGTCCATGTCTCACTTCAGTATTATCTTGTCAGTTTACATTTATTAATAAATCACAACCCTTCTTCAAAATTTGTTCCCACAATCATATGAACTCCTCAGAACACGCTGTAGTGCTTTTTGTTGGTCAGACTATACATCAGAGTCTTCAGTGCTGCACAAACGCTGAACACACCTCGCCTGTAGTGTGTCATGTCCCAGCTTTTACAGACCCACTAAAGTTGTTACAAAGCAGATGAGTCAGGAAGAGTGCAGATAAATGGCCAAACAGCAAGCAAGTAAGCAGTCTGTGGAGCACTCACTCTCACTCTCACACATCCTATCTGCTGGCTCAGTTTTCCCCCTCCCAGACATCAGCGAAAGTAGATTCTCTCTCTCCCTCCCTCCCTCTCTCGTTTTCTCTCTCTCCCTCTCTGTCTCTATATCTGTCTGTCTGTCTTTCTCTCTCTTCCCCTTCCTTCCCTCCTTCCCTCCCCGTGCATTAGCATACAGTAAGGCTGGAAAGAACAGCAAGCGGAAGCCCATCTCACCAGGCTGTCATCCCAGGAGAGAAGAGATGAGGGTTGGGGAGGGGACAGGTCACGGCTCACATTCTTTCATTGCAGAGAGCTACCTAAAAAACACACACACACACACACACATATACGCTCACATGCAGATACAGAAAGATATGTACATGAATACATAGATATACAGTGAATATGCACATGCGTACGTACACGACCATAAACACAGACACGAGTGTGCACACACACACACACACACACAAATATGTACACAGATACACATGGTCTATTCCTCCCTCTGAGACAGATCATCATATCTAATTTAGGAACGAGGGATAAATTTGATACTCGAAAAACTATTTGTAGTGGATGTGGTTTTGAGGTTCTCTCTCGCTTTCTCTTTCGTCTGCTTGTCTCTATGAATGTCATGAAACACTTGGAAGCAAATTTACCAAGACGGGGGGGGTGCCATTGTGTCCCTGTCTTCACCCCATCATTTCCACTCAGCCAGTTGTTATGGCAGGACTGCGCTCTGCGGTCCAGTGACGCCGGAGATTTTTAGGAAACGGCGTTTCTAAAAAGGGGGAACCTCACCTCGCCGGTTGGTTGGTTTTGTGCTGCCAGGGTGTCCCTTTCCATCGCCCCACAATGGGCCCGGGGAGTCTATTCAGAACCTGGAGCAGTAGAGCTCCACTCTCCCTTGCATCTAAACACTCCGGGCCCCCTCCAGGAGCCATAAGCTCTTCAACCCCAACGCTCCTCTCACCCCCACACACACACACCACATCGAGCACCCCCCACCCCCCCATTCCCACTTGACTTTTAATCCGGTTGGCTCATCGAGAGGCGGAGGACAAGGAAAGGGCTCATACCTATGACAGCTGTGTTGGAGCGGCTACCGCACGACCTCAGCGGAGAAGAAGGCGAGGCTTTATCGCTTGTTTTGGTCAGAGCAGCGCAGCAGCTGTCCTTGCGGAGGGAACATTGCAAATGCAATCAGCATCTTGAACTGGACTGAATGAACTGAATTCAACTTTTCAGTCCTCCTAACCTTTTTCTTACCCCCCCACCCACACACACACACACATCCTAGCTTTTTCTTATTTTGGCCATTTTATGCCTCTTTAAATTCTAAGCCAGCTCCATTTGCCAGAGCATTCCAGGTAGGGGCGTATAGTATTCGGTGGCCCCCCCCTTGGGAAACACTCAGATGTCAGCCTTATTGCATTAACCCCTGACTCTCCTGTCACTCCGTTCTATAAATATTTTCCAGAATTGCTCAAATTCCTCATCTGCAGACGGTGCTGCGGACCCTCTTGATGTGACAT
The DNA here is from genome assembly GCA_030347295.1 of Setipinna tenuifilis. Classification (NCBI taxonomy): domain Eukaryota; kingdom Metazoa; phylum Chordata; class Actinopteri; order Clupeiformes; family Engraulidae; genus Setipinna; species Setipinna tenuifilis. The sequence continues at coordinate 15,204,435 of CM059276.1, read as the reverse complement.
CTGGTATAATTTTCAGACTGCGCACGTTTTGAGTGTGTGTGTATGTGTAGACGGAGACTCAGGAAAGGGTGGGAAATAGGAAAGGTAGTCTTTTTCTTCCCCTCTCTCTCTTTCACTCTCACTCTTTCTCTCTCCCTCTCTTACGCTCTCTCTGTCTGTCTTCTCTCACTCAATCCTTCTCCTTTTCTTCTTTGCGTTTAGGTGTGGCCAGCTGTGTGGTGAAATGCAATCCTACTCTTTTTTTCTCCCTTCCAGTCCATTTCCAAAGCTCTCGCCTAACACACACAACCACCCCCCTGCCTTGCCCCCCCCTCCCTCTCTCACAATTAAGGAGAGTAATTGCTGTGTGTGTGTGTGTGTGTGTGTGTGTGTGTGTGTGTGTGTGTGTGGAGGTAGGGGCTCAGAGAAGCCGCCGCATACTTTCCACAAAGGAATCCACTGGGGCCATCATTGGGCCCAAATGAGGTACCCCCCCACCCCACCCCACCCCCATGGGCAGGCCGCTCTCACCCCCCCCACCCCACCAAAGGCCGCTTGATCAGGGCCCAGTGCGCTCCAGGGCCAGACTTCCCCTGCTTTGTAGTTTACTGTCAGCCAGCGGCCAGCGAAGGGTGTTTTGGGTGCAGCGGCGCAAAAAGGAGGAGAGAGTCTTTATGGAGAGGAGAGCGAGAAGGGCCTACTTGTCTAGGCGCCTGGGTGGGGAGCTGGTAATTGGAACCTGGGTGGTTGGTTGGCTGGCCGCCTCGGACTTCAAACGCGTGATCGGCCTGATTATTGTGTTCAGGAGTCGTTCACTTTCCACCTAGACCAAATACAAGGAGGCGTCCGCTAGGCCGTAAAACCCAGAGAAGGGCTTTTTAAGGGAGGCCCGTTATTTTTGGTGCAGAAATGAGGGGGTGTGTTTGACAGTGGCTGATTGGAGGTGGTCTTTTTAGCTCCCATCCCCAGAGTAAAACACTGCCACTGGAAAAAGGACTGTAAGGCCTGCCTACGTGGTATATGAAACAGTTCAATGCATAACCATCATTTCATTAAATTCAGCAGATCCTCACTTGACAGATGACTATCACTTTGGATAGAAACGTCTGCTAAAAACAATGCAGTAACAGCACTCTGTATTTAGATCACTAAGATGACCTTTGTCATGTGAAAACATTAACCCACACTGATTGTGCTCCACGAGCCGTGTCTTACTTGTCATTAGTTAAACAGATTCATGAACAGGCCATTAGGGATGCATCAAGGGCTCCCTTGAAGACTGTTGAGACTGTTGTCCTGTTTTGTCATGTAAATGCACTGCAGGCCTGTGGCCCTGCTTTAGTGGCACAGACTAAAGACACACAGACTGATAAATGCCCCCCAGAGGCTTTGCCTTAACGCCGTGATAACATGCTTCGCTAGCGTCGTGCCCACATGCTTGGGTACCGCCCCTGCCAGCAGCAGCAGCAGTGGTGGCGGTGGTGGTGGTGACAGCAGCAGCAGCAGTGACAGCAGGATGGGTCATTTAAAAAAAAAAGTCGTCTGGTTTCTGAGGGCGCTCACTATATGACTAAATTACATGCCCCCAGGATTTACAAGGCGCAGCGA
>CM059276.1:15195348-15197848 GCA_030347295.1 Setipinna tenuifilis | reverse complement strand
TCTATGCATCTATTCATATGTACAATGTCAAAAACTGCATACAGTTAGCTTAAATGTTTTAGATTAAATGTCAGGGCCAGCCCTTAATCCACGCTGACTGAGCAGGAAAAAAAGCATTCTAGTAGCGACCCAGACTCCAGCGCTGGATTAGCCAGCCAGCGTCGGTGACAGCTTGTGTCCCGAGTGACACTGCCTGCCACCAATGGCCCCTGGGTCAGTGGGGTGGAGAGCAGGGCAGGACAGGACAGGACAGGACAGGGCAAGAAAATCAACACGTTCATGCGTCCTCCATTCCTCTAATCTCCCTTTCCCTCCCTTTTCCACCCCTTTCTCCTTTTTATCTTCCATCTCTCCTACACCCTACACCCACTCTCCCCCCCCTCCCATTACCTCCCCAACCCTGCCTTTTGTCAGGAGACGTAATGGCTTTACTGGGCTAATGATGAAAGGAGTGGGAAACCCTACGCTTTTCCTCTCCTCTTTCACCAGCCCTAGTGGGAGTACGCAAGGCTCTAAAGTCATCATGTTTGTGTGTATGAGCTCAAAACACATGCTTTTATCCAAGGCAAGGTACAATATTGGAGTAATAGTTGCATGTAAATGACAGTAAACGTGTCAACTAATAGCGTAATAAATCCAACAGCATATCTCCCATAGGTCAACATGAAAGTATAAGTCACTGTAAAAAGCGCTGCCTTATATAGAAGGTGTGTTTGCACAGTATACATCATTTAAGGGTTAGCGAGTTAGGAGAGCTTTAAATCAACTTAACTGCAGTTGGGTACACATGAGCAGCCGCTGCCTGTCAGTAAGCTTGTTGCAAATCATGATATCTTGTTTTACCGCCATCTCTCAAGAAGCTTTTGATAGACACACACACATACACACGCACACACACACACACACACACACACACACACACACATTGGCTCACACGTCGCTCTGACCTGGGTCAAGTGAACATTAAACCTTTTTTTCGTGTTTTCGTTTTTGGGTGTTTGAAGTAGTAAAGCCATCGTCCAAGGCCGTTTATGTCCTGTGAGTAGCCGTCTAAACAAAAGCAAGCCTGACCCCTCAGTGCTGTGATATAGGGCCAGCATTACAGTCAGCCAGTGAGACAGCCGAGGATAGGGGGAGAGAGGATCAAAAAGGTAGAAAAACAGAGTGCTGCTCAGCAGTGCACACACACACACACACTCGCACACATACACACACACATGCAAACACACACATATAAAACACACAAACACACGCACACACACATGCAAAACACACACACATGCAAACAGACACACACACACATATAAAACACACAAGCACAGACACACACACACACACACACACCAGATACCAACACGACGGGTGTGTTCTCCAGGCCAGAGTGCGAAGCCAAGGAGGGCCTCCTCTCCAGACAGCTTAACGCCAGGCCTCCTCTGACTGCTGCTCCTATCACAAACAGCTGTATGTTAGCCCACTGGGGAGGTAGACAGGAGGAAAGGAGTGGGAGGTGTGGAGGAGGAGGAGGAGGAGAAGGGGTCAGTCGGTCGATCGCTGATGTGAAGAAGGAGCAGTGTTTCTTCTTCTTCTTCGCCTGCTGTGCGCCCCCCCACCCCCCTCCCTCTAGGGACGAGGCCCCCTTCGCCGTGAGAGGCTGCCCTGACGTAAGCCTGTTTGGAAAGGAGGTAAAAAAAAAACAAAAAACAAAAAAAATAATAATAGAGAGTGGTGGGCCTGGCGTTTATTTCTATGAGTAAACAGATTTCTCTGAGTAAGCAGATGTTTTCAGGGCGGGCCCTGGCCCCATATCCTGTGTAAATGTATTGAGAGAATGAGAAAGGAAGGGATTGGCACAGTGTGCAGCTTCGCTGAGCTCAGCAGCCTGCAGAAACAAAGCTATCTGCACTGGGGCAGTAGCCTGCCTGCTAGCTCACTGTGTGTGTTTGTACGGGTGTGTGTGTGTGTGTGAGAGAGAGAGAGACAGAGAGAGAGAGGGAACGAAAGAGAGGGGGAGAGAGAGAGAGTAGTGAAGAGGAACTGTAGGCATTTTGTTAGAGGACTGCAAGCAAACTCACTCACAAACACACACACACACACACACACACACACACACACACACACACAAAGCGTGCTGATGACAGATATAACTGTAAATCCAAGGCAAGACCCATGTGTTATTGTTTACTATTTTTATTCCATCTGCTGCGCAGCCCAGACATCTAATTAAAAGGGAACATACCGTACAGACACTATTGACAGTAGCGCCGCACCAGATAATGCTGGCGAGCCGCACTGTCATACTATCATGGCCGCACTATTGATTCACATTGTCCTCATTACTCATGCATTCAGGTTAGTGGGTCCTGTGGCTTGCGGCAGTGTGTGTATCCCCCACCACCTCCCCACCTCCCAACACACACACACACACACACATATAGACACACACTCACACACAAACGCACACAGTGAAATGCATCCCCCCCCCCCACTTTCCCCGCACTTC
>CM059276.1:15182848-15187848 GCA_030347295.1 Setipinna tenuifilis | reverse complement strand
CAGGTAAAAAATATGACAGTATATGAATAGATAAATAATTATGACTGCTAGATAAGAGTGACAGTTATGTAAAGAGAAAAACAGAGTGTGACCAGGTCTTTTAACAGCTATGTGAGAGAGACAATAGTAACAATAGATTCTAAAGTAGCGTTTAATCAATAAATCTTTGATTAAGAAATAATTACATCATTGGTTGCAGTTATTTCATTTTAAAGTTTTTTTTTATTACATTATTTGTAACAGGTTATTACTGTCATAGTTTAACTCTGTCTGGTAACTTTCCACCACACTACACTCTCCGCTCAATCACCTGCCACTCCCACCTCGCTCTCATTCTATCACTACCGGAGTTTTTTTTCTCAGGGGGTTACCCTGTAGTGTGTGTGGTTTGGTATGGTTTGTCTTTTAATTTTCTGTTCAGTTCAGTTTACTTTTTTTAGGCATTTACCCTAATCGCCGGCAAGCACAGCTCATGTGAGTAATTGAGTCAAGTGAAAAATTATGTCCTAAATCTCTTGCTTGACGCTGTTTTCTGTAAGCTAGAAAAGGTCTAGTGGTTAAACGACTGGCTTTTCCAGTGTCCCTTGTGAATATCCATGACGTGTCAAGGCACTTCTGATTGGGCAGTCTTTCGCTCACCTAGCTTCTGTCCACTGTTCTTCCTCTGCAATGTGGGCGTGCCACACATGGCTCTGGGCGGGGCTTACAACCTAGTGACGTAGATAGGTTTAGCCTGCTCTGATCCGCTCGTTTTGGTGAGCTTGACCCTTCAATGACCAGTAAAACCATGAGGGTCGAATTTCACGTCTTGGAGTGCTGCGTGCATATACTGCTTGTTGTGACCCACCACATTGTAAATAGAGCTACTCAAAGTGTTTTTTAGCGGAAGGACCCCTTTAACTAAACATTTCAAGTTCAGGTGTTACAGTAGCATCTTCTTTTAACATAGTGAAATTATTATGCCACCATTGGCATAATAATGCTTACCATTGTTTTCAGATGCGGTTATTTTATATAAGCTGGTGCACATTACACCATGGTTGTATGCCATAAGTGATGTGCGGAACGTGGCCTCTGCATTTGTCTCCTCAGCTTTGAGGATTGCATGGCATCTGATTACTTTTGTGTTATTAATGAGTTGGAAGAATCACTTGTAAAATACTGTACCACTGTACAGTACCAGTATTGTTTTTTATTATTATCATAACAGAAAGTTGTGATTAAGTGATGTTAACAGAAAATTGTGTGAGAAGTGATGTTACTTGATATGCCACCGTTATCAGTATGTGTAGAGGGCACTACAAGACTGTTAAAGATGATGTCAGTGATGACAAAATAGTTAAATAAAGTGTTTAAATAAGATGCCATTGACCTGAGAAGGCTTTTTTTTGGAAATATAGGTGAAAATGAGGCCACTGTCACCACCGTCAGAGTAGTGTCATCACCGTCAGTTCTAATGTCACCACCGTCACCACCGTTAGAAGGTGTTTTAAATGAATATGCTTACAATATATGTCTGAAGTGCTGTTATTTTTTTAAAAGTAATAATGATTACTTATACTAAAACATATTTGTTACACAAAAAACACCATGTGTTTAATGTAGGCTTAAAGTAAATGTTGTATGTCTCTAAATATTTTAAAGTGAGCAAACATGAAACAGTATAAAAACTTAACAAAAGTGTTTTTTTTAACATTTAACAGCATATAGGTGAAGCAAGAATGACAGATAATGGTTTAAGAACTCCAGATATTTATACAACAAAATGATTATAATTTTAATGGCTTTTAATTATGTCTGACGGTGTTGACAAAAACAAAGTACAAATCAGAAAAACATCTGTTTTCTGAAAAAAATACAAAATGGGGAGGTTGTTCCAGTACATTCCCGAATAGTCAAGACTTTGGTCTATGATTATATAATTAATTATTTTGTATTTCAACTGACTTTTTTCTTCCAAAATTAAAACCTGTTTTAGCCACATTCTCAAGAATCAGTGACCTATCAACTACCTAATTGTGCCCACACACATTCTCTTTCTATCTTTCACTTTTTTATTGGGATGACAGAATAAAGACAAGACTACACACCCATAGGATATACTAGGGAGAACACAATTATCATAAAACTTATAGTGATTAGAACAACCTCCACAAAACTGCCATGGTTTTCCACCATCCAAAATCCAAAAGCCGCACCCCGCCCCTTCTCTAATGCAACCCCAATAATGACAAACTTTCCATTCTTTAGCCTCCTCTCTCTCTTTCGCGCTCTCGCTCTTTCTCTCTCTCTCTCTCCTGCTCTCTCTCCCGTTCCTCCATTCATTAGCATCTCCAGAATTAGCATTGAGATGCATGCCCTGCTCCCTCTTCTCTCCCGGCTCTCCATTCAGCTTTTAGGGACTTAGGCATGGGGAACACTTTTTGTGCCTTTGCCCAAGTTGGCCCTCAGATTCCCTCTTTTGGCACAAAAGACTGTGTTTTTATCCCTCTTACCATCACCCCCCCCCCCCTTATTTTTCTCTTCTGATGGGGGGATGGGGGGGGGGTGTTGCTGCTGTAATCCTGGGAGTTGAGAGTTTGGGGAGGGAGGGGTAGACTGGACTGGAGTGCAGTGCGGTGCAGTAGGGAAGCCAAAGCTGAGAGGTATGGAGGGAATCTGCACATACCAGGCTGCTTTCATGGCAATGGCATGACCAGCAGGACAATGGGGCAGCCTGGCATGGTGGGGCCCCGCGGCCCAGCGAGTGGGCATGGACAGAGGGGCTTTTGTAAACAGATGGGCACAGTATGGAGAAGAGGGGGGACAGTCTCTCTTTTCCTTTCTTTCTTTGTTTTTCTCTTTCTTTCTGTCTTTCTTTCTTTTTACTTTCTTTCTTTCTTTCCCCTCTCTCGCTCTCACTCCGTTACTTTTTCTTTCACATTGTCTCTCTTATTCTTTCATTTCCCTACTCATTCAGCTTTTCTCTCTCTCTCTTTCTCCCCTCCACTCTCTCTTTCTGTACCCCAGTTATTCACCCCCCACACACACACACTTTTCCTCCTCTCCCCCAATTCAATTTCTCTCTCATTTTGCTGTGTGTGTATTTGCATCATAATCTGGCAGTGGGGATCAGTGAGGGGGGGGTGATGGGGGGGGGGGGGTGATGGGAATTTCTGAAGCCCTCATAAACTGTTTGCTCTCTGGCTTGGCCGGTCCTTGGGGACCTTTGTTTGCCTATAAGGCTGCAAATTCCATTAGCGTCAAGGCCCATTGTGGGGGCCACCACCGTCCTGCAAATTAGTATGTGTGACAAGTCATCTTTAAAGTGGCGTACGGACCTCTGAGAAATGTTGAATGCACTCAAATTCTTGCAATTTTATTCGCTGACGCAAAGTTTTCATGCATGTGTGCGTGCGAGAGTCAGGGTGTAGGAGTGGGACAGAGAAAGAGAAGGAGGGAGAGAGGGAGTGAGGGAAGGAGGGGGGGAAAGGAAGGAGTTGGCAAATTTACATAAGCCTCCAACGTCTTGACCTCCACGCCTGCCCCCGTGATGTGGGTTTGAACTGGCTAACCTTCAGTCACACGGGTGAACCCCCACACACGGGCAGACACTGCCCCCTCACCACCTTCTTCCAGCCTTCCCAAACAGAGCAAGGAGGGAGGGGGGGTCCAGGGGAGGGGGGCTCCCTGACACGCCAGAATCTTTTATTTGTCCAGGTGTCTGCTGCTTGCTCCCCCCTGTCTGCAGCCTTTGGTGCTGGGCAGCACCCAAGCCAACCCACCCCAGCCCAGCCCAGCCCAACCCAGCCTGGCCCAGCTGTCTAAATGAGACGAGGATGTAGAGAACAGAGAGACAGGAAGAGAGGAGGGGGGGGTTGGAAGTGGAGATGGGGGGGATTTCAGGTTGATCTGGAATACCTGAGACAGCATCTAGGATCTCAGCCATTCCCAAGAGTCCTGACTGTCATGCTCAGTAGATGTGCCAATGTGGTTTTTCAAACACTGGGAGTCTGTTAATCGTATGGCATTTTCCCTGATGGGTCTTGGTACGGTACTGTTGCCCAACCCAGGTGAGCAACATTGGGAGCGACGTGTTTGAACTTGGCCGTGGTTTTTCCTGTCTTGTCAGTGTCGCCTGTGCTGGTGTTTTTGTCTCACAGGCTATCAGTTGGAAAGTGTTGTTCCCAAACACAGTCATGCGTTCTCAATGCCGGAAGCAGTTGCTCACTACTTACACAACACTCACCCACACAGACAGACAGACACAGACACACACACACACACACTCACACACACACACACGCACACTATAGCGCAGTGCAGGCTCCGTTCCCAGTCTATACTGTGTGTGTGTGTATGTGTACGTCTGCCCTGGGCTGTGTGCTAGGTCTGGAGTTGCCCCTCAGTCTAACCACACACCCCTCACCACAACAGACCAAAAGACCCCGCCTCATATCCCCTCCACCAGAAAAATGTTTCCAAAAGTTTGGGTGGCCGGCGCAAAAAAGGCTCAGCAATGTTTTCCTTTGCTATTCACACATTTTACAATCCTTGAAGGCGAGCCTTTGAAAAAGTCCCCACCACAATTTTAAAGCCCCCCACGCCCCCCTCCCTCCCCCCTCTCCACCTCGCCTGTTTGCTTTGCTTTCATTTGGAAATATGTATTTATTTAGCCCGTGGGAGAGTCTCGTGACAGCTGACGTGATGCTAGTTTCTCTGGCGAAGCTGCAGTTTTGTTGCCGGCAGCAGTGCTGGTGGTGGCGGTGGCAGTGGCAGTGCCGGGTGCACTCACTGCACGTTACATACATAGATGGTGAATAAATAATTCCAGCCACATATTTTTCAACGGCCTCCGAGGTGCTTCATCAGAGAAACTCCCTTAACTTGTCTGAGAGCGAAACCCACAGGAATGCTTGGCGGGGCTGGGAAACGTGTGGAGGTTCACGTTACGTCTCTGTCCTTCGGAAAAAAGAAAGAAAAAAAAAGATTCAGGGATTTGCTACAATCAGTGAGAGCCC
>CM059276.1:15172848-15177848 GCA_030347295.1 Setipinna tenuifilis | reverse complement strand
GGTCCGTTTCTCCAGATCATTATTGGGGAGTGCTACAGGATCTACTACCTGAACGAGGGCTCCAAGTCCTTCATCGGGAACCCCTACGTCTCCGCCCTCTACAAGCAGGTGGGCGTCTTCATCTTCGGCTGTGCCGTCAGCCAGTCGTTCACGGACATCGCCAAGGTGTCGGTGGGGCGTATGCGCCCCCACTTCCTGGACGTGTGCAAGCCAAACTACTCGCTCATCAACTGCTCCTTGGGTTACATCACGGACTATGAGTGCACAGGGATCGAGAGCAAAGTGCAAGAAGCCAGGTAGGAAACGCACTTACATACTTACATACTTATATACTTACATACTAGCACACTCACAGTCTGAGTACACATTCTATTACATGGAGTTGATATTAAACGTGGTCCATTGTTTTGTTTGCAGGAAATCATTCTTCTCAGGCCACGCCTCCTTTTCAATGTTTACGATGCTCTACTTGGCAGTAAGTACACAAACATACACACACGTGCACAGTCACACACACACAAACACACACACATATCCTTACTTCATTGTTAGTAAAAGTTGAAGCAGTTCTAATATGTCTGCTCCTTGTCTCATGTGGATACACTCCACCTGCTTTCATTTGGGCAGCTGTGCAGACTTTTTCTTCCCTTTCGCTCCCTCTTTCTCTCCCCCATCCCTCTCTACATCTCTCTTTCCCGCCCCCCCCCACCCCTCTCTCTCCCTCTGCCACCTGTTGTGAAGCCTCATGTTGGGCTGTCTGTCCTGAAGGCTCCAGCGTTTTAAAGATGCACTAATTAGACGCCCCGCTGTCGACTTCAAACCTCCTCTCTCTGTTTCTCTCCTTCTCCTCCTACTGTTGACTGCCCTCTAGAGCTTACACAAAACCCCAGTGCACCCCACCACCTCCCACCCACACCCTCTCTCCTCTGCCAACCCACCCACCCACATCCACAGGCCCCAGACTCCAGTTGTGCATTTACCCATCTGCTTGTTTACCTCACCCCAGGCAGTTTTGCCTCGTTCGGCCCCCAAGCAGAGAGTCTTTCGGTGAAGGAGAGAGGAGAGGAAACGGTGTTGTGAAACGTTTAGCAGATGTGGCTAAGCTTGCCGTAGCTCTGAGCGAGGTTATGTGAGGAAAAAAAGAAGAGAGAAAGAGAGAGAGAGAGAGAGAGAGAAAGAGAGAGAGAGAGAGACATGGGGGAAGAAAGAGAGAGAAGGGGCGCGGAAACGAAAGGCTGCCAAGAACACTGAAAGGGGAGACCTTGGGAAGTGTGAGTGGTGGGCCGTGGGTCCAGCAGGACCCTCTGCTCAAACGACCGACCGCCCTGCAAAGGCTCAAACTGCATCGCCCCTAATTTTCACTGAGTCGCAATTAAACTAATGTGTGACTTTGACAGCTCCTTTGCCATTAGCCTAGCCCAAGCTGGGCCACTAGCCCAGACGAGCACGCCCTCATTCCTGTGAGCACGTCCACGAAGCCAAAAGGGGTAATCTGGCCCTGCAGCGCGAGGGACAATTGTGACACAAACAATTGTCTTTCTGCCCCCTTTGGATCGCACTCCCATGCCAATTCACTGGGTATGGACAGGAAGGGCACAGCAGCAACATACACACACACACACACACACACACACACACACACACACACATTACACAGGATCTGGCTCCACGCATTCCTTTTTCATTCTATGGTGTCTGATTTTCTATCTATCTATCTCTCTATCTATCTCTCTATCTATCTATCTATCTATCTATCTATCTATCTATCTATCTATCTATCTATCTATCTATCTCCAGCTGTCATTCCCTCTCACCCTCTATCATTCCTTCTCTCTATCACTCGATCGCCCTCTGTCTTTCTATGTGAAGTGGTTTCTGGGATGGTTTCCTGGCTCGGCCCTGAAGTGTCCCTTTGTGTGCCACCCAAGGTCCCTCAGGCAGGCCCAGGCCTCTCCCATGCCCCTTGCCTCTGTCCCTCCATCAATGCACCAGGGCCCTCATCAGATGCTGACATTCAGCCAGTGAAAGACACAGAGATTTCAGCAGAGAAGACGGGGACAGTGGACAGAGACAAAGGGAAAGAGAAAGAGAGAGGGTGACGAAATAAAGGGGGTTGAAGCGAGACGTCCTGAAAGAAGGGATTGAAAGAAAGATAATGTTGAATTCTTGGCTGATGTTGTGAGCTTCAATGAGGATGACATAATAAAAAGTTCCCCAACATTCGCCCTCCATGTTAGAGACACTAACAGGGACCTCTTTCTTCTCTTGTAATGGCTTTCCCCCCTGGCCTACACACACAGCAAGTTAAATTACTATTGTGTCTGTGTAACTATAGTACAATTTCCACCCTTTGTCCAGCCTGTCATACTAATTGCTGGACTGTCTCTGCTGTACTGTGTGCTTGTGTGTTTATCACAAATAGGGGCCAGTTGTGCACAGAAGAAGTGAGGCAGCGGGCTTGAAGTATAATACTACCAGTATTATTCAGCAAGATTCACCAGATGAACCCCTCACACAAAAAAGTAATAGACTGACCATCTGTGCAGCATCATGCAAAGGGGTTTTTCCCAGTGTTTCCGAAGCAATGCTATGGGTGGCTTTCTTTCTTTATAGCCTTAATTTCCCAACTTCGGGCTGTTTTTGCGGCCACGTTTTGTGTGGTCGCGCTTGTGTTTCGTTTTTACCAATCAGATTTAGCATTGGGCCGGACTAAATAGGCGTCTGTATTGAGTTAGCTCCCTGTTAGCATCGGGGGGTCTGTGCTCTGTATGCCCTTACACACACACACACACACACACACTGTTGCGTAACACCGCAGCTGAACGAGCCGCCGGTCGCCGGTCACGAGGGGAGGGATGCAGATGTTATGGTGGCATGGTGGCGGCGGGGTGCCTGTGTGTGCACGTGTTGCACTACGCTGTCGCACTACGCTGCACTGTGCTACGCTGCACTGCGCTATGCTGTGAATTTGAGGGCAGCGGGCACTCCTCCTACGGACACAGCAGCGGGCATCTTTCTGGGTATTTCCCGGCCCCTGGGTAACCTCCAGGCTGACAGCTCTGGAGCTCTCTCTCTCTCTCTCTGCACACACAAGGCCTCTGGTTTGGCTGCCTGGAGTACAGGATGGAGAGGGAGGGCTTGGTGTGGTGATGGTGGGGGTGGTGGTAGTGAGTAGTGTGTGTGTGTGTGTGTGTGTGTGTGTGTGTGTGTGTGTGTGTGTGTGAGTGTGCTAGTGTGCTAGTGTGCTAAAGTATGTGTGTGTGTGGGAGAGAGAGAGAGGCAGAACCAGAGTGAGTGCGGGGGTGTCTCAAGAGTGTCTCCATAGTGCCCAAAACCGCACGGTGACACATGAACCGCGTCTAGTGCAGAGGTTTCCAGCTTCGCCATGGCAACAGGAGGACCGCCAGCACAGCCACTGACTGGACTGTGCAGAAGCCAGGGAAGGGAAAGACATGAAACGGAGAGAGAGAGGAAAGTATTGGAGAGGAGAGGAGAAGAGAAATGGAGAGAAGGGAGGGAGGAGACAGCCTGAGAACTACACTACAGACCCAGCAGTGGGATGAGAGGAGCAGATGAAAAACTGGAAGCAATGAAGCCAGAGTTGCAGAACAGAAAGGGTAGAATGAGAAGAGCGTACAACGACAACAGCAACAACAACACCACCGTTTGTTTGCTTTTTGGGAAGTGCACATGGTTATATATGGAAGATGTACAGCACATGTGGTGAGCTAAGTCATGGTGAGAAAGTGCAACAGTTGGCTCAGTAGCTGTTTGTTCAGCAGTTAAATATAATGAAATAAATGAACAAGGAGTTTAAAGAGAAAAGACATTTTTAAGAAAAAAAAGGCAAAGCAGAGGTGGCATAAATGAAGAGCAACGCTGGGAGAGGAAAGGAAAAGAGTACAAGAGGATCTTTGGGAGCTGTTGGTCGAGGAGAAAAGAGGAGAGGAGAAAGGCTGCCGTTTGCAAGCCTCAGTCAGCAGGAGATGGCACACACACACCGGTGGAAGGAGCTCAGTCCGCGGCTGCTTGCTCCCATTTTGAACTCTCTTGTGTTACTGACCCATTTCCCGGACGCCGGTTTAACTCTCTCTCTCTCTTTCTCTCTCTCTCTCTCTCTCTCTCTCTCTCTCTCTCTCTCTCTCTCTTCCTCTGTCTTCTGTCTTTCTGTCTGTCCTCCTGCTTCTCCTTTCTTCCTTTCTTTCGCTCTCTCTCTCTCTATCTGCCCCTCTCTCTCTGTCTTTCTGTCTGTCCTCCACCTCATTTTTCTCTGTCTCTCTTTCTCTCCATCATTCTCTCCCTCGCTTTCATGTTCCATTCAGTTCTCTCCCCTCAGTGTGAGCCAGAGAAATGACAGTGGTGCCTGGTTCTTGTAGTGGCGAGATGTCTCCCTCTGATTAGAGAGCAGAGCAGCCCAGTTTGATTGATGGCGGTGGGCTGTGGTGAGGCCTAGCAGCTGATCCCAGGTCAGTCTAGAGGAAATCCACATAAAGCACAGCAAAGGCAGAGCCTCTGACACATCTGACAAACTGTTTTGGCACCAGTGCATCACTGTGTTGAGAACAGTGCTGGATATTGTCAGAGAGGGGTGAGTCCAGAGGATGCAGAGTAAGAGGTTCTGCTGTTTGTCCGACTCTGTGTTTTCTTTATCCAGACATCTCTCTACCTCTCATTCTCTCTTTTTCTCTCTTTTCCTCTCTCTTTTCCTCTGACTGTGTCTGTCTGTCTGTCTGTCTTTCTCACTGGGTGCTTCCATCCGGTCCAACCTGCATCAGCTGCCAACAGCCCTTTGACCAACGTCAACACACACACACACACACACACACACACACACACACACACACACACACACACACACACACACACATAAATGCATGCATGCATGCATGCTCAATTACATTTACCAATAAACACACAAGCACACACACATGCACATTCATCATTTCATAAACACGCTTAGGCAAAGACACACACACAAAACCATTTTTCCATGTCTGCCT
>CM059276.1:15147848-15170348 GCA_030347295.1 Setipinna tenuifilis | reverse complement strand
GTGTGTGCCTCTGCTGAGAGACCTCGCTCCATGTCATGAGAATCCACAGAAAATCCTTCATCGACACATTTGTTTTTAATAATACTCTGTTCCCCCGAGGGCAGCATGGGAAAAAGACAGCAGTGTCTTTTAGGACACAGTAAAGAGCTTGCGGTGCATCTGAACAAAAGAATAAACAGTGGGCAATGCAACAGGCGACCGCATCTTTCCCTAGGACATCAAGCTGTTGGCCACTGACTGTGACAAGCCCCGAACAGGAAGATATAGGATTCTGTGTTACACACACACACACACACACACATACACACACACACACATATGCATACAGCACATGCATACATGCACTAACACATACACACACAAACACATGCATACAACACATGCATACTTGCACTAACACATACACACACACACACACACACACACACACACACACACACTCAAGCACACACACAAGCACACAAGCCTCAGCATGTCCTTTGTGTGACAGGGTGCCTGTGTTTGGGTTTGCGGTTTGTGAAAAGGGTGATAAGATGCCCTGCTTTGGGCCTATACGAGCAGCCTTGGGGACGTTGGGCCATTCAGAAGCCATGTTTGGGTTTCTGGCTTTGTTTTTTCTTTCTCTTTACAATTACCTTAGTAGAAGATTAGATAGGGATGCTTGGTTGTGTCTGTTCACTTAGGTCTCAGAAGTAGGACTTCAGACAGTGTGTGTGTGAGTCAGTCAAATTCAATGTGTTGTGTGTAAGTGCAAATGAATCAGAGGGTGTGCATTGAATTATTGCGAGTGTGTGCTTGTGTGTTTATGAACTGTGTGTGCATGTCTGTGTGCATGTGTAAACTATATGTGTCTGTTTGTGTTTGTGTGTGTGTGTATAAACTATGTGTGTGTGTGTGTGTGTGTGTGTGTGTGTGTGCGTGCATGTGTAAACTATATGCCTGTGCGTGTGTTAACTGTGGGTGTGTGTGTGTGTGTGTGTGTCCAACTATATATAAATATTTGTGTGTGTCCGCGTCTAAACTATGCGAGTGTGTCATATGGAAGGATAAAAGCTTTGCCCGGCCGGGAGCTGACAAACAGCCAAGGCGTTCCCATTTCCCTCTCCACCTGAAGAGCGCCGGGAGGAAAATGCTTTTCCCAAAACATCCTTTGGGAGGAATCCTTTCCCCCGCGAGACGGAGGAAGGCACAACAATCGCCGTGGTTGCTGATGCCTCGTCTTCCAGGAAGAAAGACCTGACCTTGTCCACACCTTAACCGGCCAGTCATACACCGACAAGCCCGTCACGGAGAACTCTATTGTTAGGCTGAGCTGACAACTCTTTGGTCTTTGTAGGTGTGTGTGTGTGTGTGTGTGTGTGTGTGTGTGTGTGTGTGTGTGTGTGTGTGTGTGTTTGTGTGTGTGTGTGTGTGTTTGGAGGTATGGATGTTTAAGAAAGGGGAAGGCTTGTTGGGTGGGGTTGCTTGGTTCCATTCTCTCGCTCTCTCTCTCTCTCTCGGTCTCTCTCTCCCTCCCCACCCAAAGAACCTTCTTTTGCACCAAAAAACATCCTCTGGCATTCCCATCCCAGAATGCCTTGCACAGGAAGCTGTGGCGGCTGGATGTGGCAAGCGAAAGGCAGGGTAAACACGGGAAGCGCACCGGGGTCCTTGATTGACCTTGAGCCGACACGTTCGGAACTCTTTGTCTGGCCTCCCCCGGATTCTGTGGCGGTTGGCTTGGCACTGACCCACACATCTCTCTCTCTCTCCCTCTCTCTCCCCATCTCTCTCTCCTCCCTTTCTCCCTCCCTCCCTCCCTCTATCCCTCCCTCCCACTCTCTCTCCCTCATTCGTGGCCCGACATTCACCTCGGCAATCCCCCCCCTTTTGCCATGTTTTTCCTCCGTGCACAGGGTGGTTTCTACACACTCATCAGGTTAACTAGAAAGAAAAAACGTGTGACACTTCAACAGGAAAAACAAAGAAAGAAAGTGAGTGTGTGAGTGACAGAGAGACAGAGAAAAAAATACAGACAGAGAAAATTACACAGACAGACAAGAGAGGAATGGAGAGAAAGAAAGAGAGAGTGAAAGAGACATATTTTTGAAAGAGTGTTGAAAATCGACCAGCATGTGTGCCCCCCCCCCCCTCTTGCAGTGACTGTGCTGTTTGCACAGCTGCCAGGGTAGAGCGTGTGTGTGCCTGTGTGCCAACACCAGTGCTGTGCCTTCCTCTAGCTCAGGCAGGCCAGACTGCCTAGACTAGCCCCATCCTAGGAGGAAGTCTGAATGAGTGTGTTTGTGTATATATGTGTGTGTGTGTATGTGTGTGTGTGTGGTGTGTGTGTGCGTGTGTGTGTGCGTGTGTGTGTTGCAGGTGCAAAGTGTTCATAGCATAGCATGGCATATTGTGTTAAAGCAAGTTCATTAGTATTCATGGACTATAGGTTCTGAGGGTCCACGTGTTTTGCTACCTGTTCCTCCTCCATTCATGCTGCTGTTTCCACCAGCCCAGCTGAACTCTCCAAACATACCTCACACTCAATGGCACAGACGATGTTTATGCAATGTATATTTATATCGCTGACTTTCTGTAAATGTTAATGTACAGTCTATAAGTTCTATAAAGAAAGAAGGGAATATCCATACACCATTATACAGTAGCTCCCACATCTGACGAAGACCATGTTGGTCAAAACACTGTAGAAGGAACATTAAAAAAATCACTTTTGTTGGAGCTATAATGGTGTATGGATATTCCCTTCTTTCTTTTATAGCTTCTTTCGTATCCAGCACCGGTGACAATGATTTCAAAGGTGTGTGTGCACACTGAAATTTTAAATTTGTCTATAAGTTAACCCTTTCTTCCTGTCCTCTCTTCTCTGTCCGCAGTTCTACCTGCAGTCCCGCTTCACGTGGCGTGGGGCCCGTCTGCTGCGGCCGCTGCTGCAGTTCACCCTGCTGATGATGGCCTTCTACACCGGCCTATCCCGCGTCTCCGACCACAAGCACCACCCCACTGACGTGCTGGCCGGCTTCGTCCAGGGGGCCCTGGTGGCCTACTGCATAGTGAGTACACTGGACACACCCCTACTCTACTCTTTCACTCACTAACACTTATCATCCCCCCTAATTTTCTCTTACTTCTCCTGTCTACTGCATAATGAGTACTGAACACACATTTCCTCTTTTACTCACTAGTCAAGTCAAGTCAAGTCACTTTTATTTATAACGCACTTTTAAAAACAAAGTGCTGGACAAGCTAGGTAATACAACTTGGTAGACAAACAGAAGGAACACCAGGGCATAAAAAATGGGGTTTAAAATGAGATTCAAAAGCAGCTTAGGGAGGGGCTAGGCATAACTAACACTAACACTTATCATCTCCCTAATTATGTCTGAGTGTTTTATATGCATCCCATATTTCTTATCAAATTAAACAATAAGCTTCAAAGAGGAGCTAATTCAACAGATTTTTTAATGGCTTCAAAAGAAGGTCAATCATAATAAATAGTCTGAACGGTTTTGTTTTGTCTGTTTTAGAATGAGATATTGATCACAGGTCTCGTATATCAGGATATCATATACACCTACCGCAGTCTCACTCACATCATATTGCTTTTTGTAGACTAAGTCATGGAGCCCACACATCCATGACATTCAGAAGTTAGTGACCTGTAATGTAGAATAACGTTACTCTTTGAAATGCAATGGGCCAGTGCCACTCTTAGTCTCCATACAAAGGAGAAGCATAAGGACTCCACCCCCCCACCTCCTAACCCCTCGTCCTCTTTCTACATACATGTTCAGGAAATCAGTACTCCGCCCAGTGTTCAGCCATTGTTTCGAGAGATACACTGCTCTCTCTCCTTGAGGTTTTGGCCCTCATGACGAACTCCCAAATGCGAACTCCCAACATTCCCATTCTCGTGTTCCCTGGCCGAAGAAGTAAAGGATGGTTAAGAGAACTGAGACTAGTGCTGAACCATAAAATATCTTTGGAGCGTCTCCAGAACATTCTTCACAGAAACCACACCCTCCCCTCCCCTCCCCTCCCCTCTACCACGCATCCCCTCTCTTATGAAATTACATAGCCAGCGGAGTGGAGAAAATCTGATTCGAGCCTAATCGAAAGCACATTGCCTGGAGCCTGCCTTCATCTGTGCCATGTTGAGCGATTTTTTACAACAGTGAAGTTTGTGAGTGGGTATATGTGTGAGTCTGTGTGTCTGTGTGTCTGCTTGTGTGTTTGGGTGAGGGTGTCTGTGCGCATCTGTAAGTGTCTGAGGGAACACAAACGAGTGTGATGGAAAAAAGGATCGTAGCACAGCACCCTGCGCTTGTGACACATATCGTGGCGGTCGCTGCCAGACGTTTTCAGCAGCCATTATAGTCTCACAAAGCTGGATGGTGCCGAGGAAAATTGCATTTGGGTGAAAGGAGGGAAAGTAAGAGAGAGAGCAGGAGAAAGAAGAGAAAAAGAAGGAGGTAATGAAACGATGGAGAGCTTGGACGTAAAAAAAACCCAAAAAAACAAAACACAAACGATGTTCTTAATTATTTCGGTGTGCCGTTTTTTTTTCCTTTCCTCTCCACTCCCATTGGCATACATGTTTTATCAGCCTAGTAGACCGTGAGCCAATGATTGGGGGGACCTTTAGGGGGCAAGGAAAGGGATAGAGGCCTATTAAAATCTTTAGCCTTCTCCAACCCCCCAATCACCACCACCACCACTACCAACCAGCCAACCAACCATCACCGCTTCTTACCCCCACCTTCATCCCCCCCCACCACCACCTCCAACACCCCCCCCCCCTCCACTGGCTCCTATGCTCCTTTGAGAGCAGATCCGAAACACAAACATGGAAATCGTTAGCCCCCCCAATAAAAAACGCAAAAGTGCTTTTGCAGGGGCTTCCTTGGCGCCTGGCAGCATTCGGCGGCACTTGGCACTGCCTATGACACCCTGCCCACCCCCAATGCCCCACACCCCCCCGCCTTTTCCTTTAACCTCCCGTCTATTCCCCAGGATGGCATTTTATGAGGACATAGTTTCTTGGTGGTCAGTCAGGGCTGTCGTTTTGCATGTAAGGTGAGCTGTACCCACCCCACCCCTGTAACATCGGCCCTGATGAAGAAATTGCCTGCAAATCACACTGATTGCATGCTCAGCTTTTTATTGCATTATTGAATTGCATTACCTGAAAATGAGCACCCTGCCCCCCCCTTGAGCGCTCTATTTAAGTAGAGACCGACATTCTCAATAGAGGCCGTGGGAGTGTTTTGTCTCAATGCCAGGAGCCGTTTTATAGTCTGAGACATTAACGTCTGCGGAGCGTCTCCCGCTTCTCGTGATTCACTTAGGAGCATTCCGGGATAATTGCGACACTTTTTTTTTTTTTGAAAAGATGAAATGTTGCCCAAGTGGGTTCAGCTGATGTCTCATGTTCAGGCGAGGGAAAGAGAAGAGGCAGGAAGAGAAGTGTTTGTGTTTATGTGTGTCTCTCAGCTCCACTGGCGTCTCATTCCCCCAAAGAGCATAACTGTTTTTTCTCCCCCCCTCTTGTTTTGTTTTGTTGTTGTTAGCTTTCTTTTGTTTTTGTCACTCACATAAATGTGAAGAATCCTTATTCCTTACCCCCCCCCCCCTTACAGCAACAAGCAATGAAGCCAACCCCAGCCACAGTCACTCTATTTTCCCTGTTATTTTTTTGTTCTGTTTCTTTTTTTAAACTAGCGATTGCACATTTGGGAGCCACTAAAGCTTCCCCGGTTCTCAGACTGTCCCGAGCACCAGCTCACATCTGCGAGCACTTTTGGCGGCTCAATTAAAATATCGCTAATAGCCTGAGGAAGGTTTTTTTTCGGGGAGTAGCCTTTGGGGAGGCCGCATGGCTGGAGAACAAATGAAAACACGCGCGGAACCAGGGCCCTGAAGCGCCCTCAGGCCCATCCATCAAGCAGCCCAGCGCCAGCCCGCCCGCTGGCCCGCCCGCTCAGAGCCTCCTGGGCCTCTGGGTGTATTTATGACCGCGGCAGGACAGGACAGGACAGCCCAGCCTCCTCCTCCTCTTCATCCTCCTCCTCCTCTTTGTCCTGTGCCCCATCCAACAGCTGTGGGTTCATACATTGACCGCCACATGAATGGCCTCTTTTGGGGGGAGGCGTTAGGGGGACGGCGGAGTTGGAGTTGGGGTTGGGGCTGGGGGTGGGGGTGGGGGTGGGAGGATGAAGTTGTTGCTGGGGTGGGTGTGGGTGTGGGGGAAGCGGGGGGTCCGGGGGGTGGTGTCACTGGCGCACGTTCCAGCCGCTCGTCTTTCAAAGGCTTGCTCTGGAGCGAAGGGGCCTGGTTGGCAGTCATGATGTTTTGGCACCGAGGGCTCGAGCTGACACATTTTTAGCAGACTGTTCCAAACTGGAAGGTTTTTAGAGGGGTTGGGGCTCGGGGGTGTTGAGCTGATGTAAAGTGGCAAGAGGTTGGTTTTTAAGTGTGTGAGAGTGCTCAAACGTGAATTTTCTTTTCTCATTCTGTTTTTCTCACTCCTCCTCTGACGAGGTCGCAGTGGGTTTCTGTGTCGCAAACCCCACGCCTCTTATAATGTGAAACACTTGGACTCCTTCAGTCTAAACACAGCAGCCTGGCCATCTGCAATTTCCAGCTTGTTTGCAAAAAGCTGTAGACCACAGCAGATTGCAGTGTCTGTCTAATGTAAAGCTAAATGGCCACCTCCACATCCAACCTCCCAGGTCCCAGTGACTGGACCACACTGGCCCCATGATTAATGTTGACAGTATCTAAGGTGAAGGGCCCCCTACACTCCTACAGGAATGTCCAGGCTATAGGGTCAGCCTCACCTGGAAAATGAGGCGAGGCAACCACTGTTCCTTTGGGCGAGGCATTTCCTGGGAAGTGGGGAAAGCAAGGCGTGCTCAGGATTCTTTGGCGTCAGTATTGGCCCACTTTCCCTGCCGTGACGTGGAGTGGGCTGATGGGGGGGGGGGGGTGGCGTGGATAGACCGGCATGGTCAGGGGAGCTTCCTGTCACGCGTGGGTGGGGGGGGGGCAAGGCCAGACAGCAGCAGGAAGCAGCTGCAGAGGCGAGTGAGAGCTCGCCTTCCTCCCCAAGCTAGACAGCACCGCCATCCCTGTAACCCCACACACCCTTAACTAACCCCACACAGCATGGCAGGTCAGACCTCAGGAACACATACACACAGTGATGCACCAGTTTGCACACACACATACACACAAAAAGACACACACACACACACACACACACATACAGACAAAACTAGATTTCCCAGACACACAAACTATTGTGTCTACACACACACACTATGACATGTCAAATACATGCAAACACACTCACATACACACACAGACACACACACACACGCATTTCCTGACCTTATAAGTCCCATGATTCCCAAAGACCATAGGGGTCATTGTCAATCACCGGGCGTGAGTTCCTTCCAAGATAAGGGCGCCACGGCTAAGTGCTTCTGGTTTTTAGTGCTGCGGCGAGATAGCCCTCTCAGATAGTACTATCGCAGGTTTCCACATGTCTGTTCGTTTCTCGTTTTTTTTTTCTTTCGTCCTTTTTTTTTCCACTGGGACTTTTTTTTTTATTGTCTTTCATACCAGCAACAGCCACAACCGCCTCTGTTTTGGCTCTCACCGCAGTGGCAACACTCCGCAGCCAGAAATAGCAAGCTTGCATTAATAACCAGAGCGAGCTTTATGGCGTTATTAACTCTATCCATGTTACGTGCCGGAGAATGTCGAATGTCTCCCCGGAGCTGCCGTTGGTGGGTCTGGTCACCACAGCGATGCGCCTCACCGCTTGAGAGCAGCCTCC
This sequence comes from Setipinna tenuifilis, assembly GCA_030347295.1. Lineage (NCBI taxonomy): Eukaryota > Metazoa > Chordata > Actinopteri > Clupeiformes > Engraulidae > Setipinna > Setipinna tenuifilis. Next base: position 15,162,508 of record CM059276.1, on the reverse strand, counting down.
ATCGACCGCACACGCATAAACACACGGCACACATAACAGATGCCATGACAGTTACAGGCAGGCACACACATAGACACACACATACATGCACACACATAGACACACACACAAAAAGATCTCAAAGATGCCAGAACGAGAGCCTCAAGATATGCAAAACAAAGTTTGCAGCCCCAGGATCACACAGGGCCTAAATTGATTTCTTTTTTTTTTTAAACACTCTCAGTAGCTTTCCAGCATCACAGATTTTTTTTTCCACTAGACGCTTAACATGTCTTGGGGGGACATGTCTGAACAATAAGGGAATTCTGGCACACAGGAAGTTGTCTGCGTGGAGTTTTACAAGTAGACAAAATAATGCGGGTGAGGCTCGGGGTTCTCATCCTTATGGTGTTGCTTTTGACACTCTCTGTCGGCGGCACACTGACTCCAGAGGGGTGACTGGCACAGTCTGTCATTTCCTGCCCTGAGTCAAAAGGGCCTGTGTGAGTCAGTCGCCTTACAATGTGCTATCTGCTGTGAAGCGCCCCAAGCGACTCACGTTCACCCACAGGAAGTGCATGTTCTCGGACTCTTATTTAGTCATGTTTATTTCTGCCATGTGTAATGTAATGCATGCAGCATGACTCCTTTCACCTAGTGCTTTAGAAAAGATGCTGTAATTAATAAGGCATGGTGAAAGTGTGTGGGTGTGTCTTTAACAGCCGTTTTTTTGGACCACTACCATACATTCTTACAGACTATGTCAACTCAAACCCAACACAATTTGTTTGCGAAGCTTACACCCCCCTGACACATTTGTGTCAAGCCAGGGCCTCTCTTAAAACCCCATTCAGAGATAAGCATGTTGGGTCCCACCAATGGCAGTCCATTAAAGGAGATGGAGACATGGAGCATTCTTAAGTGGGCACCAGATACACTTGGCAAGTTTCCAGTGGGACCCCATAAAGAAGCGCGCACTGTCTGTCTGCTACCCCCCTACCCACCTCCCTGTCTGCTGACAGTGCATTTGTAACACAATAGCTTGTCTGACCGACACCAAGCCCCTTTCACATCCGAGGTCCTAAGACAGGAAACTCTCGCACGTCGTGATAAGGGCTTCGTCGGCAGTGCGAGGGTCACAAGTGTGTGTGCGGGAGGTCATCTCTCGTGACTCAGCCTATTATGTGCGAAGGTCTTAGGTCACTTCTCCTCAGACCTAACACTGTAGGAAAATAGGCCTCATCCTGCACTCGTAGAGGACATGTATGGGAGAAAACCCAGCAGACATAAGCTCTGTTAATTACTTACATGACACCTCCTCTTTCCTCTTCTTCTCTCTCTCTCTCTGTCTCCCTCCTTCTTTCTGCCTGTCTGTTTCTGCTTGTCTGTCTCTCTTCCTGTCATTTCTTCACTGTCCACTTTTCTCACACACTCTCTCATTCACACCCGTCACTTACGTCGACTATTGGTGACAAATGAGGCTGTGAGAGAATGTTCCTTTTGTAGGCCTAGTTCACTGATGTCATCGAGATGTGTACTTCCCAGAAGGCCATGATCCAATGGTCCACTGATGTGACTAAACCTTCTCTGCATAGGGAAACTGACTTAAAGCCTTCATTGGCATCCTTAATGTGTGTGTGTGTGTGTGGGTATGGGTGTGTGTGTCTGTGTCTGTGTCTGTCTGTCTGTGCGTATGTGAGTGTATGTGCATGCACGTACATGCACAATTGGGTGTGTGTCTGCATGTGTGCGGGTGTTTATGTGCGTCCTTGTGCATAAATAAGCGGAGAAAATGACTTGGTATGGTTGTCACTGCTTGCGGGGGTATGTGTTGCAGGGACAGCTGGGGGAGGTATTCCTGTAAAAAGCCACCCCTCCCCAGGGAGGCTAAGGGAGCATGACGGCTCCCAGCATGCAACAGGACAGGAGACCCTGACACCTACGCTCCCTGGGGACGGCCCTATTTTTTGCCACAAGGTCTTGTCATGTCTTGGCACAGACTATGAGCTGCCAGGCTCAAGCATGGCATGGAACGACAGGAAAGCAGGAAACAAGGCTGGAATTTCTTTCCACTGTTTGTCTGCTGTGTGTGTGTGTGTGTGTGTGTGTGTGTGTGTGTGTGTGTGTGTGTGTGTGCATGTGTGTGTGTGTGTGTGTCCATCAACTAGCTCAGATGACTCGGTCAGACCCAGAGAGCAAACAGGGTACAGCTGGTTGGCACTGCCAAGAGAGTGAACCCTCTCAATTGGACCTGAGCCAAGAACCCCCCACCTCCACCCCCCCTTAACACTCCCACAGCCCATTCCCACATTGCTTTAACCACCCATCCTCTTCCTGCTCCCTTCTATTTTAAGATGCTGGGAATAGCGCAAAACCTCAAACACAAAGGTGTGGATGAGAGGGAGATGAGTGGAGCACATACCTCAGGTTCCTTTGAAAAGAAAAAAACAAAAAAAAAAAGCCACCCGCAGCGGGCCAAGCTGGGCCGGGCCGGGCCAGGGCCGGGTCGGGTCACTCACTTCTCAGAGAAGTCGTCTTTATGAGACCACTTCCTGGCTGCCACTCCCCGGTTTCCTGTTCTGCTGGTGATGTCAGCTGTAGGGCCCCATGCGAAAAAAAAAAGAGGCTATGGAGCTTAAGGAGTCTTTTTCCTGACCTTCCAAGACCTCCCACGCACACACACATACTGCAAGAGGGTGACCTCATGCACTTGCTGAAAGGAGTGAAGACAAATGGGGGTATTTCTGTTTTGTTCTTCAAAGTTGACTCACGATATTCGCTAGTCATGGGGTGAGGGCACAAAAGCAATCACCCCCCCCACCCCCCCTCCTGAAGAACGCGTGACCACCCGAGCCAAAGGCACTGGTTCACTTCCCCTGTCTTTGGCAAAGGGCTCAGCTATGACGTCCAGCATGAGAGACCTGTGCTTCTTACTCTACGCTTTCTCTACATAAAACAACAATCAAACAATAAATCAAATGTGATTGGGAGATAAAAAAGGACAAACAAAATTCTGACGCCATGTCTGACGCAATTTTTTTCTTTCTCTCTCTCTCCTTCTCTCTGTTATGTTTTCTTCTTCTTCTCTAGGTGTTCTACGTGTCCGACCTTTTCAAGCCCAAAGAGAAGGCCGCCACTCCGCCGCCCTCCCCCATCAAGAAGGAGCTGCTCCCCTCAGCAGACATCATAGAGAGGAACAACCACCACAACATGGTGTGAAGGAGTTGGGGGTATGGTCCCCCCCCCTCCCCAACGTGATCCCAACCCCACCTGAACAGCCACCTGTGATGTGATGAGCAGCGCTCCACCCCAACCCCCTCACCACGAGTTTGCTCATGCTTCACACTTGACAGTAGAATGTAGGGACGAGAGACAGAGACTATTCTTTGACACGAGAACTCTTGTATTATAATTATTTGTTATTGTTATTACTATTTTTACATTTGAGCCCATTAGTGAAAGAATGAAAGCGAGAAAAAAAAACAGAGGAGAAAAAATCAAAAGCTAAACAAGACAAGTGAATGAGATGAAATGACGCCAATTTAAACATGAACTGAAGGAAAAAAAGAGAGGGGAAAGAAAAACACAAATTCCCCGGGAAAGTGTGGAGCGACTTTTGTCGAAGTACTTTGCCGAATCAAACCGATTTCTCTGAGATGAGAGTCTTGACTGCACCAAGAAGGGGGAAAGGCTGACAAAGGAGACAAATCTAAATAGCTAGATGGATGATGAATGGATGGATGAATGACTGAAAGAGTAAAAAAAAAACTATGGAGAGTGTAGCTGTGCATCGGGTCTCAGTCTCCTTTTTTGGGGGCTCGACCGGTTAAACCTTTCTCATCTCTCCTTCGATGCCTTTTCAGTGCATATAGGACAACAAATTCCTTAGCTCTAGGAATGATATTTTTCCTGCAATGTTACTAGCACAAATATATTAACAATATAAAGAAAAAGTAACTTATAGCACTATATCCAAGTTTATTGTCGATTGTCACCACTTGCTACTTAAGAAGGGTAGCTATGCGGATGCTTGATGATAATGATGAATGAAATTGAAGCCTTGAGGCAGGAGGTGTTCCCCTCCGCAGTGAACTCTCATGCCGCAGTGTTTCAGTCCTCCTCCCAAGCCTGAGGAGACTTGCCAATGATGATATGAAGATATCTTATTATAATGATGACTTATTATCATTATTAGGATATTCTACTTAACAATCTACTTTTTTATCAGGCTAAGGATAGCTATTCAGATAGTGGCCCAGTTTTAAGGGAAGATGCATTCTGGGAGTTAGGGGGGGGTGGGGTGTAGAAAGTTGGGAGAGCAGGGGATTATTGGGTGCATGGAGGGGTTAGGGGTATACAGGGGTGGGGTCATAGCTGATGCCCAATCTCTACAGTTCTGGGTAAGATGGCTGTGCCATTTCATTACTAAGGTGTAGGATGGGTTGTAGAGTTTGGGTGAAGTGGGGTGGGGTGGGGTGGGGTGGGTAAGGGCGTTTGGGCTAGGGTGTGCTCTGTCACTCCTACGCTGATGGGGGCTGCATGCATTACGACTCCTGTGGGCTACTCTGGCACATTTTTGGGGGGAGAGGGGGGAACCGCTCCCGCTGGTTGGTAGGAGTTCCCCCACAAGCCTCTCGCCACCCCAGGGCAGTCGTGTGTCACTTTGTGCGTCCCAGTTTGTGCCACTTTTTGTGCCCCTTGTAGGTGGTGATTGTTGGTAACCTTGACAGCCCCACCCACCACCCCATGACCTGTGTCTCCTAATTTTGGGCAGGGGAAAGGGGCGGGCGGGGTGGGTGGGTGGGCGGGCGGGTGTGTAGGGTGTAGTAGGTTGGCCACCACTGAAGTTGCAACATGTCCGGAATGTGTGTGTGTGTGTGTGTGTGTGTGTGTGTGTGTGTGTGTGTGTGTGTTTGTGTGTGTGCATGTGTGTGTGTGTGTTTGTGTGTGTTTGTGTGTGTGTGTCTCTGTCTCACAGCACCAGGGCCACAGCTAAGAGCAGATGACTGTTACCATGTGAAGAAAAAAAAAACGAATTAGAAAACTGTGGATTTTTAATTTTTGTTCTTATGCTCTACTTGCCTCTGTAACCTTTCTTCTTATGTGTAGATATTGTCTGCTGTCCAAACTAACAGATGTACAGTATCACTCTATATGTCTACCGCATACACAGACACAAACAACCCAGTACAGCACACCACACTCAAATGTTGCACATCCTCTCTCATTGTATAGTCCGTCCTATCATTTCATCAAACTGTTTTATTTTTTTTATAAATATATAAATAATGTATAGATCACTAAAAAATTAACTATGTAAAATATTACTTCAGAACATTTTTAGATATATCCACTATGAATACAAAAGTTGTCTTTACCTGTGTTATTCTACCAAGTGCTGCTTAATTCAGAGCAAAATTGACAGATTTTTTGTATTTAGTTAACTAAAATATTGTAGATTTGTGACAGTAAGTTTTTAATACGCGTCAAATACACCTACAATTGTATTAAATTCACTATTAGTATTTTTGTATTGTTTCATTTTGTACAAAAGAAATAATAGCATTTTTTCCTGCTAAATGTACTTAGCTATAATACATGTGCTTTTAAATAAAAAGCTCATTATAAAACAACACAAATGTGATGTGAATTCTTGACTCTGAATGGCGGTCCAGAGGGATTGTAAGAAACTCAGTACAGCCCCCCAGTCCAGCAATATTTAGCTCAGTGGTTTTGAAGCCAGCAGGGAAACCATCCCAAGCTATTTTTGGATGGGACTCTGGCCCTCTCTCTTTTTCTCCATCACATGGCACTTGGTGTGGGCTGGTCTCTATGTAAACAACACAGTGAGGTAGTGGTTTACTTCACGGGTGTGTGAATAAATCCTTGTAAATCCTTACAACTAATGTGACATAAGTTGGTGTGCTCTTTCAAGCACTACAATAGTCTCCCAGTGGAAGCTACTGCCAACTTTAATGAATATTTTGCAGTTTTCAGTTGCATTTCTCATCCACTGAAACTCTTGGTGGTCCTTATTTAGCAAGCATCAAATAGCAAGGTTTCACAAAAAAAGGCCAAGAGACGTCGTTTTTACATCTTACAGCTCTGGACATTTATATGAGCTAGAGTTTGGCCATCAAAATGTGGCGCTTAAATGATCTGAAATGTTCAAGTCATATGGGTGTATGTACTAACACTGTCCAAATAAACTGCATGAGGAGGATGACTTCAAGCCTTGGCAGGCGATAGCCTGCAAGCTTTTTGTACAATTTGTGACAGTTGTGGAGAGCCCCGCTTGTGTCATTCTCTCCGCAATAAAAGTGTTTGGTTCAGAATCAGCACAGCACAGCTGCGGAAGTACAGCCCCGCATTAACCCTCTATCTTAATTATTTTGTTTACTCTTCAGCAATTATCTCCCCGACTGTTAACCAGAAAAAGAGGGGGGACGATAATTAATGTCAACGCCAAACTGAACCCAAAAGGCAACCACTTGTAAATGTGCACCATCCACGCCTAGCCAAGTGTTAAGCAATTTAGTTCTGGGGCTTTTCAGGGGCCTCTGCCAGTATGGCTCCTGTGCTAGATCCCAGTGAAGGCGCCGGCTGTAGAGCAGGGAAAAGAGCAGTGTTGTTGTGGTCATGTTTGGCCGCTGGTGGTCTGGCAGGTTTGAAAGGAGGGGAGGCACTGGCCAGAAAGGTGACGCTTCGTTGACGATGATCACCTTGGCCAGCGTGCTCTGCACACTGTTCTGGGTGTCCCAATAGCAGGCTAATGGGGCAAAGATGCCGTAAAGCCAGACAGGAGACATGCGCTGTAACTCTCCCGGAATGGTCTTTAAACTTCCTGCTATAAGGGAACCAGTCCTGGGTGTTTCATAGGGTCACTCACCATGTGAGTGCCTGGAGCTAACGCACAGCTATATGAAACATTCTGTATAACCAAGTAGTTTCTTCATCTCTGTTAGTTACTGAGTGTCTTCTGGGCACTTGACAAATACCAGTTGATTAATGAATTCCCTGGGGGCTTCTAGAAACGTTTTTGGAGTCGTTCCCTTTTATTCAGAAAGCAAAATAAACTCTTGATGAGCCAGTTACCTTGAGTAACCCCAGAATGAGAGACAGATGAAAAACATATTTCTTTAGCAATTTGTTGGAAAAACAAACTTGCAACTAACTGGTTGCTGGCAGGCCAATCATTGGGTCAAGCAATGGCCGAGCATGTGCAGTTCAGAGCAACATCATTGACATTAAAATCCCATTAAAACAGCCCACTTGCGAAATGACTGCTGAAACTACGCAATGTCACAAACTATGCCAGCAAATGGAATAGGCTGTTAAGATCTGACATGTTAAAAGACAGCAAAGAAATAGAAATTAGAGAAATGAAGTTGTTGAAACCAGCCATGTCCTACAACATCCTCCAACCAGCAGTTTGGTTTCTCTGAACCACTGTCTCTCATCGTAATCGCCTCTAGTTTGTTGGTTCTGGACCAGTGAATAGAGGTCCACACTGTCCCACGTACGTCTCCTCGGGTCCTGAAAACAAACCCTGTTTAATGAACCGGCCGCCCTTGAGGGTTCTGCCTGGAGTAGGCGGTCTGCTGTCCCATAATAAACTGCTTCGCAGATTATGTCAAACATGAAAAATATACACTACGCACTACAGCTAGTTATGTGACGCCCTACCAGAACACTCTGGCCTCTCCTACCAATGCATTGCACGCAGTGTTCCATATTTCCATTCTTGGAAAAACATTTCACTGTGCAAGGCTCCTAGTGGTGGTATGTCAACGCCTGGCAACGGAAGAAAAAAAAACGAAACTGAAAAATTCTTGCTTCTACGTACTTTCTCACAGTAATTTTTTGTCATGGTATCAAACTGGATTACCTGAAATTGCCAAAGACGAAAAAAGGTGGGCAACCAAAATACTGTATTCTCACTGAAGGATGACCTGAATATTTCGGGGAGGAACAGAGGACACACTTGTCCACTACAAGAACGAGTAGTTTTATTCGGCGGCCTCATGGGGGGGGGTGTATGGTGTGGAAGGGTGGTGGGGGCAGCGGCGGTGGCGGCGGGGGGTTAGCTTGGGTAGGCAGTGCCATACTGTAGTTTGGGGAAGTGGACCCACTGGCATACTGTAAGGCCAAAGAAAAAGAGTGGAGGGAGAGAAAAAAAAATCCTCCTGTCCCAGGCAGCACAAGGGGGCTACTGTAGGAGGGGCGGACCCTTCTTCTCTCCCGGAGCTGTGGTGAGAGGCCGGACCCTCAGCTCCGGCTTCAGGAGGGTGGGACCTCCAGGAAGGGGCTTCTGGAGCTCTGAGGCCCTTTTACTCCCACACGGCCCAGCAGAGAGGAGGGGAGCCTGGGCTGGGCCCGGTGCTCCACTTCCTTTGGGGAAATGGACCACATTCCTCTCTCCTCTGCCTCTCTCTCTCTCTCTCTCTCTCTCTCTCTCTCTCTCTCTTGCTCTCTTTCTCTCTGTCTTTCTCTGTCTTTTCTCACAGGCCTTGGAAAAGCCAGAGCAAAAAGAATTTGGGAAATCCAGACTAGATGAAGGACAAAAAAACTAAGAAGGAGAAAAGAAGTAAAGCTGCTCTTTTTAGTTGGACCACACAAAAATTGGAAAGAAGAAAATGAATGATGTCAACTACAACCACTGACTTTGCTTCATATTCTCATCTTGCTATGCTTGCGATTATGCAATGCTCCCTCTCAATCTTATCAATGGTGTCTGTGTATGAGTTGATATCTGCTAAATCTGACAGAACAGTGATCAGAACACTGACCTTAGCATCTTCGCATGAAATATGAAAAATAGCACTCCATGCTGTGTACAAAAAAGGGGCATTTAATCCACCATGCCTGAACTGGCAGCATGTTTAGTAAATGCATTATTTGAGGCTTTCCTTTTTTTTAGACACCATAATCCAGTCATGGCTGCCGCGGGGAGTTCTGCTCCCATGCATCATTGAGTGTGGGAGGCTGTTGTGAAAATTCATAAAATTCTTATTTCCGGAAGATTATGTCTGCGTATGATTGCATTTTCACAGATCAGAGGTATTAATATAATTTTTCAGTATATCTTGTTGGCTTAACGTGACATCAGGAGGTAATCCAAGAACATCCCTTTAATTGTCCAAGACAGGATTGCCCCACTTTTCATGGGTCTTTCTGCAGTGGGTTTTTTGTCCGCCTTTGTCTCCAGTCAGTCTGTATGACCTAAGGCACTCTGACAACTCTGACGATCTTTTTTTTTCAGCTCAAACTCCAGCCTCAGATGCCATTTGTCCACCCACAGATACAAGGATACAAGGATATAAGGATACAAGGATACAAGGATACAATGATACACGGATACAAGGATACAAGGATACAAGGATACAAGGATGGCTTGGGCATACTGGGTAGAGTAGGACATGCAGTAAAATTGGTGATTGTTAGTCTAAAATTGTGCATGGGGAGGGGGGAGTAAAGTGTGTAGAATGCAGTTAGGGGATGGCTACCTGATGAAGGGCAGAGATGGAATGGGTGAAGGGGGGGGGGGGGTAATAAAGTGCATAAAGTGCAGTTGGGGTTGGGAGGGAGGATTGGCTAAAAACATGGATAATCTAAAATAAAGATAATCCAAAACTATCCTTGAAGAACTCACAGCAAAACCCTTTACCATGTGCTTATCAACATGACACCTTCTTATCAGATTAACAGTGGCTGTAATTATTCATTTCACATTTAGATCTCATTTCCCCCTAATGTTATTTGTGAAAATACATAACATGGCTTCTTTAACACATTTCACCTTCAAAAACTCCCTTCTATCTTTTCAGAGACTTATCTAAATCATCCAGTCCAAGGGAATGATCTCTCTTTTTCAACAGAAGAAGGCAGAAAGAACCATCCGCACCATTGTGAAACAGCAGGCTCTACTTGCCATCCAGGTGCAAATGGCCACTTAGGATCAAACCATGGCCTTGGTTATGTATCGTATCCGGCAGCCATCATTTATTTTAATGGCCTTTTTCCAAAGGCTTTCTCCTGGAGCTCGGCAGCCTTTCTCGACAGCCTTGAGACTAATTCACTGCGGTAAGCTCAGCTGCTTCTGGTGGTGACGCCGGGGCCCGTGGGCCGGTTGTGAAGTGTTTCCCCCATCACACAAATCTACAGTGGCCCCTCCAGCAGCAGCTAGGGAAGGTGTAGCCCCCCGCCTCACCCTCCACCCCCTCCTTCCACTGCCTGGCCAGTGTGATGTTTAATTTCACTGCCATAGTTATGCTTGCGTTGAATTACACTGCCTGACAATGAAAAAATATACGGTAGACTTTCAGCAGTGCGATACTGCAACAACCTCTGAGCAGGTTTGGGTTTTTTGGCCCACACTTGAACCGCACCAGGTGCTTGATTTATGCACATATATATGCATAAACATACACGTTTCTCTGACAGAAAGGGAAGTCTTGGATTTGTCATTGATTGGCACCGAGACCATTTTATCATTCACTGTGAAAGTAGCTGGCTATGAGTGGAGCAATGTGCAGAAAACTGAACTTCTGAACCTGCGTCTAGGGGATATAGGATATGAGCAAAGGGGAACACTAACCAAGTTCACCTTCAGCCCTGGTGTCTCCTCAGCTTCAAAGCCAGGTTCCTGTCTGTGTCCTTAAACTTCAATGGTCCTCTATAGGACATTCACTCTGATCTCTAGGGGCCAGACTGTGTGTCTGTCTATCTGTCTTTGCTGTGTCTATCTCTTTGCTTCCCCCCTTTTTAATTTAAATGATGCATGTCATCAAAGCCAGGGCTTAATAACATGTAGAGGTAGGGCACCATCTGGATTGGGCATCACTGAGTACCAGACAGAACTGCACTTAATGCACTTTTTTGTTCGTCAGTCAAATGTGTCCTTTAAATGTGCCTTTCCATGTGACCGCCTCACTTTGTTTATTTTTGTATGTACGTGTTTACATTTCTGGGGACTTAATTGCCGATGTATTAGACTTAATATTTTGTTGCAGTTGTTTTAGCATCCTCCTGTCCCGGGCAGCACAAGGGGGCTACTGTAGGAGGGGCGGACCCTTTTCCTCTCCTGGAGCTGTGGTGAAACACACATCTAAAAATAAACAAAGTATTAAGTCATGCAGTAATATGCAGAAAAGTCATTTTAAACATCAATTAAAATGTTAATTTTAGCTTTTTTTTCAAATCAAATACAGTGTCAACACCTCTAACTTCCTTATGAAACTGCTGAAAAACATACAGCTCAAAAGATCTGTCTACGTGGAGAAGTAGGTGAGCTTCATGGTCCGTGCTGCAGTAGGGTCTTCTACATGTGGGCTGGAGGCAGTGACACGCGAAGGGTTAAAGAGCTGGCCAGATGTTGGCAGAGCACCGCAGCAGCAGGTGATTATGTCATCCCCGCAGCTAAATGGCCACTCTGTGTCCAGCCTGCCCGTCGCGCTGTGTTTGCCTCCCTGGCTACTGGAGGCCGCGAGGAGGGTTTTATATAGCAATGTAAATCTTCAACTTCGAGCCTCAGAGGAGACACTAAATCCTTCTGTATGATGATGCAGCACACCTCTCTCTCTCTTTTCTCTGTGGCTCTCACCCAAAAGAGCTCTCTCCTGCTTTTGTGCTGTCTTTTACTTATTCTCCTATCCCCATCCATACGTCCCCTTTTTCAGTCTTGGATAGCACTGAGATGAGGGGAATATGTCACTAGACTTTATATTTGTTTACATTTAGTCCAGCACCTGGGTTTAGGTGATTCTACAAGTGACAGATGCACTATGACTTCAGGCATTTTTGTGCAAATGCCTGTTTTTCCATCTGTCGATATTTGGTCAAAATAGTAACACAGAATAAAAAGAGAAAGATAGAGAGGGGGATAAATTCTGCTTACTTTAGGTCAGTAGTGGTCTGCTGTTATCTGTTTCTACTATTGTCCTAAAATGATTTTGGAGCAGCAAAAATCCTGGCCTTCCATCACGAGTCCTCCAGGTGCATTTAATAGTAACGGGGGAAGTGTTTTACTCCAGCTCCTCAGTCGTTCTGTCCGCATAAGAGGTGGAAAAATGGAGCACAGGAATAAGGTCAACTGTTAAACCAGGTCTGACGTCGTTCCCGACCATCTTATTGTTCTCCTAAGATCGCATTAAAACCTACCAGTGAGTCATCACGTACTGGCCACACAAATTGGAAGTGCAGTGGAACGTTCCCTTTGGAGTTGCATTTTCTGATACAGGGAAGTTGGTTTACGCTAAACAAACTCCTACTGCGAAGCTGCTGTGGGACCATGGTGAACTTTGAAAAGTTAGTGTTAGGCAACAACAATCTGCCTCTTGTTTGGGTTGCTAATGGAAAGATTGTTTGCTAATTGAACAAGAGACGACGCTTTTCTTCCCAGCATGTGTTGACAGATTTTGGGTGTATGCGCACAAGTGTGCGTGCATGTGGGTGTGCGTGCATGTGGGTATGCCTGCATGCGTTTATGTGTATGCGTGTGTGTGTGTCTGTGGAAGGACTGGCTGGAAAGACTTGTGCTGGAGTGGGCTGGCTAGAGACCAATGACACAGAAGTTTTCTTTCACGCCAGAATTTTGAGCGCATGCAAAACCCATCTCCAATCAGGCACACACTCCCCGTGCCAGCGCTCTAATCACCAAAACATCCTGTCTCGAACCAAAATGTTTGGTGTTTTTGTTGCCATGCCAAGTTCCTGGACGTGAGCGATTGCAAAAACACAAGCGTTCTCAAGACTACCCACCCTCCCAGGGCTGCAATTGTCAGTGAGTTTTTTGACTTTACAGTAAACCAACATTTACCCCACGAGTATCTGCAACTCGTCTTCAATGTCAACCTAATCTTGTCTCCAGACTTTATTTTTTTAACCAAACTGTTATCACACAAGGACAGTACAAATGGTAGAATTTCCCAAGTGTTTCCCCCTTAAAAGTCACAACAGATGCGATTCTTCTGTTTATCTGCGATAACGTGATGTCCTCCCTGCCAAAAACATCACACAAGGGTGAAGAGGGGCAGTCACGATGAAACCAAAACCATTCCTAAAGCCTCGAGCTCACCGTTTAACCCAATTTGACTGAACCAGCATTCTGTTGTGTCTCTCATCTCTGACATCCTGCTGATAGGGAACGTTTGAAGCAGAAGGAAACACTTTAGATAGCAGGTGTGTCACACCTGGATTAGGATCAGAACTGGCCCTACCTTTGGCCCACAGTTGGCTCTCAGCCCTGATTCTTTACAGCCCCAAGCATTGTGCTTGCACATTCAATCCAAACTTCCTTCCGAGACCCACATGGAGATATACAGTATAACTTAGATGAATCCCTCGGAAATCGGAGGAATGTTTTTAAATGTTTTGGCTGCAAGACCACAGTACAGATATGAGAGCAGGAGGGGGAGCTAAGGGATGGATTTACTGTATGCCTGCATTTTATTTCATTTGCTTTATGGGATTTTAAGATAACGTCCTGCCATTTTAAAGATGTGAACTTTTCAAGATACTTTACTTACACATGCCAAAACGTTAGAAAGTTGATGTATTTATTTCAGCAGAGTCTTGCATGTGTTCCAGCCTGACAGGACCATCTATGCCCTTGGTGCTCTCCTCCTAGTCTCCACTGCTCCTACACTCTCAGAAAAGAAGGTACAGAATTGTACTTTTACTTGTCACACTGGCAGTACCCTCACAGGCACATAATTGTACCTTTTAACTACTGATTTACAACTAGTTTGTACAGAAATAATGGGACAGTAGGGGTACAGATCTGTATCTTAAGGTATAATCAGCAGTAATGTACCCCCAAATGCTAATATTTGGACCGTAAGGTACTAATGTGTACCTATTCAGCTCTGGAGAAGGTACAAACTAGTTGTAAAACAGTGGTTAACAAGTACAATTATGTGCTTTTAAGGGCACTACAGTGTGACAATAACAGCACAATTCTGGACCTTCTTTTCTGAGAGTGTAGTCACTGCCTTGTCAAAAACCCTCATTTACACTAAGCCACAGGCAGAGGTGGGGAATCTGTGGCTTTGGATCAGCCCCATAAAAAAATTTGGCCCAGTTCTGTGTGTGAACCACGTGGACGTGTTAATGAATGTGGTTTGGTGCCGTGTGGAGGAGGGAGAAGCCTAAATGGGGAAATCATCTGGCTCGGGACGGGGGTGGAACAGAGACCTGGGGTGTGGGGCAGGATGGGGTAGGTTGAGGGGGACGGGGTGGGGGGGCTTTAGTTTCTGAGTCTCAGCTTCTCTCATTAGTGCTACCTTTCATTCTTTTATGGGGCTCCAGCACCCGAAAAACGCTGACAGTGCTCAACCCAACTGCTCACCCAGTGCTAAGATTTCCATCCCATCCATACCTAGCCCACCTTCATGTTTTCTCTCTCCTCCTCCACTCTTTGTCTGTCTTTCATCTCTGTCACTGGTCTTTCCTCCATCTCATTCGCCCCCACATCGCTTCACTGCTCTCTTCTCGTATTCCCTTTCTCTCTCTCTCTCTCTCTCTCTCTCTCTCCCTCTCCCTCTCTCTCTCTGTATGTTTTATTTCAACTTCATTGTTCCATAGTCTGTCTTGTGCATGGAGGTACAAATGACAGATTTGTCTATGCTTTAACTCTCTCTCTCTCTCGCTTTCTCCCCCCCACACTCTTTGCTTCAGTGGCA
>CM059276.1:15132848-15135348 GCA_030347295.1 Setipinna tenuifilis | reverse complement strand
ATTCCTCTGGCGTGGGGAGGGCTGTTGCCGCGAGGCGTCTCTGGATGTTGGCGGCACTCTGCAGTGTTGTGAAACCCTCCGGCGAGGCTGAGTGGCTTTTTTGCTGGAGTGCTCCCTAATGAGTCCATTTTCTCCACGGGGTGTGGAGGGTGAGTGTGTGTGTGTGTGTGTGTGTGTGTGTGTGTGTGTGTGTGAGTGTGTGTGTGTGTGTGTGTGTGTGTGTGTGTGTGTGTGTGTTTGTGTGTGCGTGTGTGTGAGTGTGTGTGTGTGTGTGTGTGTGTGTTTATGCATGTATGTACTGTATGTATGTGTGTGTGTGTGTGTGTGTGTGTGTGTGTGTGTGTGTGTGTGTGTATGCATGTATGTATGTGTGTGTGTGTGCATGTATGTATGTGTGTGTGTGTGTGGTGGGGGTCTTCGTACTTTGTACATCAGCTAGCAGTCCCCTCCTCCTCCGGAATGTTTGTGGACAGCCTAAATATTCACAGACAGACCAATAAACATGGAGACGCCTTCCCTTCAGATAGCTGGTGGATCTCTGAGAGGCTCTTAATGCCTTTGACTAGCAGTACAGTGTTGTGGAAGGAAAGGCCTTTGCAAGTTGTGTGTTTTATCATGGAAAAAATGTCCCCAAATTCATCCCGACAGCATCTGCTTAATCATAACTTGACAGGTTTGACTGTTTAAGAGGAGCTTGTAGATAAACATGAAGTATTGCTCAATGGTTTTGGCCCCATAAGAAATCACCACATCATCATTACAATGCAACGTGTAGAGGCCAACCACATTTCAAAGAGGGAGGCAAAAAGAGGGATTGAATGAGACATGAGGAAGACAGAGAGAGATGGATTGCATGAGAGATGAAGGGGATGGCAGGATGGCGAAAGAGAGGGGAGAGAGGGCAAGTGAGTGATAGAGTGATGAAAAGAGGCAAAAGAGGAGAAGGAGAGAAGGAGAGAGGGGCCTGGTCCTTCACTCACCCTCCTGACAAGTCTTATTTGCCTCTTGGCGGAGAGAGAGCTAGCTGAGGCCCAGGGCTTTAGAAAACCACAAGCAGCACTGTTCTGTTGTTCACATTCCTCTTCCCCCCTCTCCATCTCCCTCCCTCCTTCCCTCCCTCCGTCCCTCCATCCCTCTGTCCCTCTCTCTCTCTCTTTCTTCTTCTGTTTCTTCTCAGTCTGTTTTTCATGAGCAGAAGGAGCGGCTCTGCTTTCTCATCCGCAGATTGAAGATGACACGGCAGGTTTCACACGTAGAGCTCAGGCTTGGGCCGCACACTCTAAATAGTAATGGGGCCAGTACTAGTTCTTCAGAGCGATGCAATAGAAGAACCTTTTTCAGTGCTTTAAAGAACCACCAAGGCAACAGTTCTTTAAAGAACTATTTGATGCTGATATGACATAACATAGCCTGTTATGATACGAGGCTGTGAAGAACCATTTCTAATGTAAAGAACCTTTTACATAATATAATGATTCAACACAGAGTTTTTATGCTCCATGGAAGCATCCATAGATTTGAATAACCATTTAAGCACCAGTGCCTCTCATGTGGGGAGAGAGCAGCAATGGCCTCCCTACAACTCCTATGTTATGTACATTATTCACAGCAAAATACTGTAATAAACTCTATATTGTTCTATATTGTATTTACTGTATATATTGCACTTGCTGCTCCTTGCACTTCTGATTAGATGCTAAATCACATTTAGTTACTCTGTATTTACACAAGTGCAAAGGCAATAAAGCTGAATCGCATCTAAAAGCAGTGCAGCTGCACTGGGCCCACCTATTATAGCCCTCGTGTGACTTAGGGGCAACAGAGAGCAGAGAGAGGGGGGTGGGGGAGAGAGGGGGAAGAGTGTGGGGGGGGGGGGAGAAAAGGAGGGAGAAAGTGGGGTAAAGAGAGAGCAGGTTTCACACGTAGCACTCATCCTCAGGCCCCATCATGGTGTTCTTCATGTGGAGAGAGAACAGCAGGGGCTGCCCAGGGCCTCTGTACACTCATATGTGCCTTAGTTAGGGGAGGAAGAGAGGGAGAGGGGGTGGAGAGGAGAGCGAGGGAGAGAGGGGAGGGTATAGGCGCAGAAAGAGAACATGACCATCAACCCACTCCAATGAACGAATAACTCATGCCAGAGTTCTGTGTGTGTGTGTGTGTGTGTGTGTGTGTGTAAGCCTATTTCTGTGTGTGCAAATGCTTGTCTGTAAATGGTTGTGTGTGTGCGTGAGTGTATCTGTGTGAGTGTGTGTGTATGTGCATTTGTGTGTGTGTGTGCGCGCGTGCGTGCGTGCGTGCGTGCGTGCGTGCGTGCGTGCGTGTGTGCGTGTGTGTGTGTGTGCGCACCCGCCTGTGTATATGTGTGTGAGTGTGTGTGTATGTGCATTTGTGTGTGTGTGTGCGTGTGTGTGTATGTGTGTGTGTGTATGTGTGTCAGTGTTTGCATGAGTGTATGTGTTTGGGTGTGCCCGAGATTGGGCGTGTGCTTGTTTGCCTTTAA
>CM059276.1:15120348-15122848 GCA_030347295.1 Setipinna tenuifilis | reverse complement strand
GGAGGTTAAATCAGTAAAGCTGCGAGCAGCTTTCCAACACCGGGGTCTTTTCCCTTTAGATGGAGAAACCTGAAAAGGATGAAGACATTCAGTTGTGCACTTCCATTTAAGGTAAAACTAGGTCCAAGGTGTGTGTGCATGTGTGTGTGTGGGTGTGTGTGTGTGTGTGTGAGTGAGTGTTTGCATATGTGTGTGTGTGTGTGTGTGTGTGTGTGTAGGTGTGTGGGTGCGTGTGTGTGTGCGTGTGCGTGTGTGTGTGTGTGTGTGTGTGTGTGTGTCTGTGCATGTGTGTGTGCACATGTGTGTGCGTGTGCAGGTATGTGTGTGTGTGCACATTTGTGTGTGTGCACATTTGTGTGTGTGCATGTGTGTGTGTGCGTGTGTGTGTGTGTGTGACTGCAGAGAAGGGTGAAAAAAAACCCACTCCCTTATCATAACCATATGTTGTTGTCTTTTATTGTTCTGTCTGCGTGGCGTTTCCCCCCTGAAAGTGCTGCTGAGGGGCTCTGCTCTGCCGTTGAACTCCGCCGCTCCGAGCGCTCACTGATCTCCCAGCAGCCCCCTCTCTCCACCTCTCCAATCAGGCTGCGCGGCTGGATCACAATACAATTAAAGAAACCAAACACTGCAGTCGACCTCCTGGCTATCAGTCAAATGACACAGAGTTAAAATAGCTTTCCAAGACTTATGGAAGACTTGGAAAAGAAAGAAAGAGAGAAAGAGAGAAATAAAAAAAGAAATGCAGAAAGAAGGAAGAAAGAATGAAAAGGGGTTTTTGGGAGTCAAGTAGCAGTGTTGTGGCCAAGCAGCTGGTGAAGTGTAGTAGGGTAATATGAGCTCATATGGATCATAAAGGCTGCTATTTCGCTATTGCACTCCCGCACCTTCAGCAGTGTGTGTGTGTGGATGACTCAAGGAGAAAGAGAGAGGGAGGGAGAGAGGGGAGGCTTGGTGTCAAGCACATCATGAATGTAAATGTCTGGATAGTTACCAGATTTTTACTCCCTTTGCTTTAAACCTAATGTACACACACACATTCATGGTCAACACACACACTGACACACAGACAGACAGACACATGCACACACATGCAAGCATACACACATGCACACGTGTGCAGATAGTCACACACACACACACACACTTGAGAGAAAAAGTGAAGGAAAATAGAGAGATTGAGGCTCCAGTCTGTTTTTGTTCAGCAGTTGTTCCCTGAAGGCTAACTTTCTCTAGGCTTACACTAGGCTCACTTCTACCCCCCCCCCCCCCCACCCCACCCCACCCCCCACTTCTCCATTTCTCCTTCTCTCTCCACTTCTCTCTCTCTCTCTTTCTCTGTCTCTCTCTCTCCACTGTTCTCTCTGTCTATTTCTCCTCTCTCTCTCCACTCTTCTCTCCCTCTCTCCACTCTCTCCTCTCTCTCTCTCCATTCTTCTCACTTTCTCTTTTTCTCTCTCTCTCTCCAGTCTTTCTTTTTCGGCCCAGGACAGCAAGGCCTGCACGGTAAGGCTGCCCTCACTCTCTAAACATCCCTCTTCACTTTTCTTCTCCCTGTATCAGGGATCTGACGTTCTTTTTTAAACGGAGAGCGGTAGAGGAAGAGAGGGAGAGAGGGAGAGAAGGATAGAGGGAGAGAGGGAGAGAGGGCAGAGGGAGAGAAGGAGAGAGGAAGAGAGAGAGGACAGAGGGAGAGAAGGAGGGAGGGGGGAGTGTGGAGGTGTTGAAGAGGAGGCAGAGGGAAAGGAGGAGAAGGAGGAGCAGAAGGAGGAGGAGAGGAGGAAGAGGAGGAGAAGAGGAAGAGGGGGAGGAGGGCGACAGGACCTCTTCATATTGTGCCAAGACGTTATGCAAGCTCCCCTCCAGATCTCCCTTGTGTCCTGCTCTAATAGAAATGGACCCGCCGAGCAACACACTGCTGAGAGAGACAAGATATTCCTCCGCATGAGAAACAGATGGTGTGTGCACACGAAAAAGAAAGAAAGATAGAAAGAAAGACAGAAAGAAAGAAAAGACGCAAACCCAAATAGCTTCAAGCAGATCGTTGCAGAACCGAAACCGATAGATGCATCAGGCAGAGTTTCGCAATGAGACCTCAGTGTAGCACTGTAGAATGAGCTAGAATTATGCTTTGGCTTACATAACCAGGGGTCACTGGCTCCAGCTGAACTTAACTGAGTCCACTTAATTGAGACGTGCAGGAGGACGTCCAGCTTGGACACTCCACCTGCATGGAGTAACCTGAGACGAGGTCAAGTCCTTGAGCTTTGCCATATCGCTGTGGAAATATGACTTCTTTTTCTCTTGGTCTGATTGCTATGGCATATGTATTCCATATAGGGGCCCGTTTGGAGACTACCTCACTGCTGAAGAATTAAATGCATGTTGGCAGGGGTGTTAAAAAGCACATATTTATCAAATCATATCTCCGCTGTAGAAACAGCCCCACCAGCACACACGCACACACACACACTCACACTCTCACACACACACACGCATGCAA
>CM059276.1:15085348-15095348 GCA_030347295.1 Setipinna tenuifilis | reverse complement strand
AATGATGTTCGTATGTTATAATGTTGTGTTATACATTCTCAAATATGAAACATTTGCATACATATGCAGGAGAGACCGATTCAATGTAATCATACAATAAGAAAGATACTGTATCACTGAGTTACTGTAAGCAGGAACATTGGTATCTAAGAAGTCATATTTTTTATATCTGCTACATTTGCTTCGTTCACAATTCGGTGAAGCCGTGTGTTTGTGTATGTTACAGCTTATGAGCTTCTGTGGTATGATAAGTCTATCCTGTGTCCTCTGGTTCTAATATATGGCCCAGTTAGTGTCACTGAGTGAGTGAGTGAGTGAGGGGGCCAACTCCAGTGTGCTTGGCAAATGGACAACCAAAGCCGTGAGTGAGCCGATCCCAGCAGTACGACATCGAGACAGACGCAGTTCATCACTTTCTCCTCTTCTTCTGTTTTTTTTTGTCCTCCCTCCCTTTTCCTAAACAAGGCCAATCTCCGCAGCAGGCTTGGTCCCGAGGAGTGTGTCGGGGACAAGCGGGGGCCATTAAAATGGTGAGCAACAACAAGGATGGTATCCAAAACAGACACACGCTAAAAAACATGACAGTCACATCACGCACTCATTCCACCCATGCTAAAGATGTTACGATGTCTCTCCTAAGACCTCAAAAAAACTAGCTGATACACAGTGGATGCTAGAAGGCTTTTTATCCCACCTCCACCCCAAGGCAAAATCTGTCTGGATTTACAGTACGAGAAGCGGTCAATCGAGAGAGGCAGCGACAGTTTCTCAGAGTGTTAGTCACTGTTTCAGGCCTCTGGGTAGACAAGGGGCTGCTGGCCGGTTTGAGCGTGCTGGACAGAAGGTGCTTTCCTAGGGGGCTGCTGGGATGAGCTGGGTCGCAGCTGTGCTATTTGCAATGGTGCGTTGGGACACTTGACTTGTGCAATGAGAGCATGCAAGCTGAGATAACACAGGTGGAGCCTGTTCAACATTCAATTGCTGAATATAAAAAAAACAACTTTAGCATCATGGCTTGCCAACATTCTTTTGTGGGGATTGTGAGGGGGATTGTGCGTGTGTGTGTGTGTGTGTGTGTGTGTGTGTGTGTGTGTGTGTGTGTTGTTGTTGTGGAAAAAACCTCTACTTCCACAGTGTGTGTGTATTTGTGTGTGTGTGTATTTGTGTGTGTGTGTGTGAGAGAGAGAGAGAGAGAGAGAGAGAAAGACAGAGAACATGTTTTATCTAACTTTAGACAAAGTGATGCCTTTAATAAGATATGCTTTGACTGAAATAATTGCTTGGCACGTGTTCTGTGAAATTTACAGATGGGTGGTTTTAAGCTTTTCAGTAGGGACTTTCAGGCCATGCATGCAACCTATTCTGGTCGTCAATTATTTCAAAACATTGGCAGCCAAAACTAGCAGAAATGGAGCATGGAGAAGAACATGTGGACTGTGTTTGGGTCCAGACTTTGACATTCAGAAGAGGCATGTAGGCCTTGTGCTTCATCTGTCAGGAAGCCTTTAATATGAGCCAGTATCTGGAAATTTACCATTCCATTGTGCTTTTCACGAGAAAAAGGAACTTGTGCAACAGTTCATAAAGGGCACATAAATCTTACGCCTAATCACAGATTCATTTCAGCCCCACTGTAAGTCGTCCATAATTTCCAGGTTATCTGACGTGGTGATCTGGTTTTGATTTTTGGTCAGAAAATCAGGTCAGGGGGAAATGTAGAGCAGAAAAGTTGCGAAAGAAGAAGCAACAGACAGTGACGTTCTGCCGTGATTTGCCTTCACATCTGCTGTGGTCTGAAGCCCGCCTGCTGCTCATTGGACGCATGTTTCAGAGGCCCCCTTACCAAAAAAAAAAGAGGGATAAATCCTCAGAGGAGATGCACAGATGGACTGTACGGATGCTGCAGTCAGAAAACAATGATAATTGAGCTGGAATCGAATAGGGAAGACGAGAAGAAAATGATGGATAGCGAAAGTAGACTGACCCAACAGCTATTGAGACATCAATTTCTCAGGGCTCAGAATCAGGGTCCAAGGTTCTGACAAGCAGCACTGAGACCCCACCTCTTCCTCTGGGTCACCAAACAGGACCCAACCCAAACATTTTATTCTGATGATGGACGCTGATTTTGGCCACACCTCGGTAACCTTGTCGAGCAATGTTTTGTGAAAGTGGGACACATTACGCTCAAACGCAGGCGCACAAGGGCAAGTTACAGTAAATACAGACATATTGCAGCCACGCCATTACCACCCTAGGGGTGTACGACACGAGGAAGTTAAACATCCTCCACCATAAACAAAAACCCAAACTGTAACATATGTTAAATGGCTGTGGGGCTCTGCGGCTGAGGGGCCTGTCACACATGAACATGTTTAACAGTTATTACTTTTTTATTTAATTTGAGTTCCACGTTTTTAAATCTAATTGTAAAAAATGGCCTCAAAGCCAACATCTGGTGTGGTTTTCTGTTGTGACAGGGCATTGTGCAGACTGGGGGCGGGGGGGTGGGGGTGGAGTATGGGTTGGCTTGAAATTAGAATAAGGTGAACCATAGACAGTGTCTATACCTAGAAGCGCTCCCCAAAAAAGAAACATGTGAGTTAGCCATGGATTTATTAGACATGTTTGTTAATTGTCATCTCCGAAGCACCTCCCAAACCCACCCGCCTGTGGAGAGCAAGAGGCGCGGGGGAAGGTTCATAAACACTCATCGCTGGCTGTGTGATGCTGCAATTTGTGTGAGCTGTAAAAGAAACGAGTCCATTTGCACAGCAGATGTACGTTCAGTGTTGTTATTGCATAGCCTCCGGGCCTGCACATTCTGACTGCATTGGGAATCAATGCAGTCAGATTGCTTTGTTATTATTTTGACATTCGCGCTGTCAGTATGAAACGGTCATTTATGATCACCACGAGGCAGGGCATAAAGAATAATGGACAGAGGACAGAGAAAATAGGGAAATTAGAAACATATTGGAAGCTCTGACTCCCCTGAGCAGAGAAGAGAGATTAGAGAGACAAAGAGAGAGAGGAAGACAGAGAGAGAGAGAGAGAAAGAAAGAGAGAGAGATACAAAGAGGGAGAGAGAAAGAGAAAGAGAGAGACAGAGAGAGAGAGAGTAAGACAGAGAGAGGGGGGGAGAGACAGAGAGATAGAAAGAGAGAGAGACAGACAGAGAAAGAGAGAGAGAGAAAGAGTTTTGGGGCAAGTGAGAGGGAAAACTCTTTACATGATGTCTGAGTAGAAATGGGGCAAGGAGGAGGTTGATGTGGGTGGTTGAAGTGGTTAGGTGGGTGATTAAGTGTGGGGGTTGAGTTGGGGTGGGTTGGTGTGTGTGTGTGTGTGGGGGGGTGAGTTGGGTATGGGAATAGGAAGTTTGCAGGGGCAAATAAGCAAACACAAAGTACAAAGTACAAAGTTCAGGCCTAAATAATCCACAAAACACACGCTACAAGAGCTCATTTACCCCCAGGACTGCCGTGCAGATCTGAGGAGCCCCCTCCAACACCACGCTTGGAGGGCAAGGCTAAGCCCAGATGATTTAACAAGCCTGTTGGAAAGAAAGAGTTGTTGATTTGGCAAAGACGCTCCAGGCAGGCACTGAAATCAGCGCTCTTCCACCAGCACCACCACCACCCTCTTCTCTCTCCTCTCCTCTCTCCTCTCCCCTCTCCTCTCTCCTCTCCTCCCCTCCGCTCCCCTTGGTTTTATGGGAACTGCAATCCCTTTGATTGGAGCAAGCAACATCAGCTGAAACTAGAAACTGGAAACTTACTTTCCTGCGTAAGTCCTGCGTCTTTTTTTTTCTCTCTGTTTTTTCTCCTTCCTCTGGACAGGAACAACTGACCTAACTTCCTTTCACGATCCAGGTGGTACTCCAGCTCATTTTTTTTTTATGCGTCATTCTCACTGACATCTCTCTCAAAAAACTTTTAAATATACTAAAAGAAAAAAAAAAGCATATTGCGTGAAAATGCTTCCCACCCAAATTGCGCGGACTGTTCCATTTGGCTCTGTGGAGTTGTCAATTTGAGGATGAATTGCTGGACGTTTCTCTTTTCGCGGCTCACGCATCCTACTGACTAACTAAACTGCTCCCAATGTCGCTGCTTGTCGGCCAGCGTTAGATAACAGTACTCTGACGGAGTGCAGTTAAGACACAGGGGAGGGGGGGGGCATGTGTGGAGGGAGGTGGAGGTGGACATGTGGAGGAAGGTTTTTTTTTACAGTGAACTAAATGTCTCGCAGAGGCACAGAAAAAGGTTGTTTGGCATTTTCTCGAAGGAAACCATATGGATACAATTTTGGCCGACTTTTTCAGGGGAGAAAGAGGGGGGGGGCAGCAGAACGGTGAGGTAAAGGGGAGGTGCTCAACAACCTTACCGAAAACAAGTTTGTCTTTTTTATTTTCGGTATCGCAAATGATTAATTATTAGTCTACATATGGGCTAACAAACTCTGAGACCCCTTAGCTCACAAGGCTATTATTAGCAGTCTGAAAGGCTGTTAATCAACATCTGTTTGGCAGTCTGAAGATGGTGCTATATTCAGATCAGCTAACTCACTCTTGTTGGACAGCCAAAAAATGGAAGTGGTCTTCTCACAGTGTTAAATCTGGTGTTTGTCGTCAATTGGAAGATATGTGGAGTCTGGGTCCCAGGACAGGGCTCAGCATGGCACAGACTTCATAAGTCTGCTGGTCCCACATGACCCACTCATCGATAGCCCCCTTCATCGCTAAATCCACACGGGCGGGAATGAATGTGTCAGACCGGTGCGTTACAAACCCCCTTTATAACGCCACGTGAAAGCATATCGGGGTGATGTAATAAATAACATGTGCGCTTCACAAACCACCAAAAAAAGCCTGATCCTCACGAGCGGGAACTGGGCCATGTTGAAACGCACAAATGGCACGGCATCACTCACTGCTTACCTGATAGGAGCCCCTTACCCCCAGCCCCCTCCACCAACACCCCCATCACCCCTCATCCCCTCATCCCCTCATCCCCTCGCTTGTATCCCTCTCTCAGCACATGCTTCGGGCTATTTCAAACTGTTCATAAATAAAATCAACAGTGAGTATTTGCCCCGCGGGGTATGGACACTTGCCAGCAAATAAAAATTAAGAGTCCTCCATAGCCCCCTGTTTTGTATTTTCGGACGCGCTCAAAAAATTCCTTCTCCGACACATGGTTCACATTTAAGGGTAAAGGCACTTGCTACGGGAGCAGTGATGGTTAAAGCTTTATGAAATCTCTAGAAACAGATATTTTCTCGTAAGGAGTGAGAGGGGGAGGAGGAGGGGGAAGAAAAAAAACATTCCCCCTGTTTGCTATCGCTAAATATTACCTTCCCCGTTGAAGTCCTCGGCGAGAGATCAAAGATGGGATGAAAGGGCCGTCGGGTGTGTAAGCACCCCAGTGTCGGAGCGCTTTGGCTGGGGAAGAGTAAACAAGGAGGTGGGGAGTTTTGATTTCTGATGAAGGGAGATTGCCTGGCACAGGCTGAGTTTAGCTTGTACTGATGGGGTGTTGTGATTGTGGGATGTCAGTCTCCCCCTGTCTCTCTCTCTCTGTCTCTCTCTCTCTCCATTCCTCTCTATTTCTCTCTCTCCACCTCTCTCTCTCTCTCTCTCTCTCTCTCTCTCTCTACCTCTCTCTTTCTCCCTCTCTCTGTCTCTGTCTCTCTCTCTCTCTCTCTCTCTCTCTCTCTCTCTCTCTCTCTCTCTCTCTCTCTCTCTTTAAAAATACATCTGAGCACCAGAGGTTGCTTTAGAAAACAGATGCGATGTCTCTCTCAGCGGGATTTCCTTCAGCACAGATGAAAAGTCATGTTTAAAAAGTCCAAATGAGAGCGATTAAGGGAGCTAATGAAGGATTAGACTAACTCTGCTTGTTATGCACACTGAATAGGGGAGGTGAATAGAGGTGAGAGGAGAAGGGAATTGGAAATCTGGTAAAGGCACCGCAAAAGGCACACTCGCCTGCCATCAGGCCATAAGGCCCTCTGGAGCTTTAATCAGCTACCATCAACAACCCTGAGTTTTCATGAGGCAGCACACACACACATACACATACACACACATGCCGGGACACATTCACACACACAAACACGCACACACACACACACACACACACACACACACACACACACACACACACACACACACACACACATACACACACACCGGGACACAGGCACACACACGTACACATACACCCACATGCCGGGACACATTCACACACACAAACACACACACACACACACACATACACACACACGCAAAGTACTTTTTGATCTTACACTCAACTTCCAAGGAAGTTTTGCAGTACCCAAGAGGAATGAAACAGCACGCAATCAGCGTCTCACCTCGTCAAGATAGGGCAGCTCTCTGGGGGGGTTTCCCCCCGTCCCCACAGATGCATGCAAGGCTTTCTGGGAAACTGGATGACCAACAGCATAGGCAGGGTTCATACCGCCACACAACATGTGTTTTTTTTTTTTTTTTTTCTTCAGCATTTATGAATCAACAAACAGGCTGTCACCGGCGGTGGCATGAAAGAGGCTGGACCGAGGTGAACTTTGTGAACTTGACCATGATGCAAATGCCCTCGAGCTCAGCCCGTCGTCTCAGGGTCGGCGTGGATCCACAGGCAGGAAATTGGGGCCTTAAACCACCAAAGGAGCAAAAAGCGGGACCTCAATCACTGGCCACCACTAAGGGCTCAGAGCCTTCACTCTTGAGAGCTTAGGTGGCCCTTTTACATGACAGATTTGGGTCACACAAGAAATTAGATGACAACAGCACTGGAGGTTTTCGTATGAAGAAATTTACACATATGAAAGCCAAAAGTAACACTAACTTCCTTGGCTATTTGTCTGTTTGGCTTAGTTGTCTTACAACTTTTTGGGCAGCTTGTCTAAAATCTACTCACACATATAAAAACAAACTTGTCATGTTAAGTCATCATGAAAAAAAGTCATTCCATGACAAAGTTATTTGCCTGCGTTCATACTCTGTAGTAAAAACAGAGTATGTAGTGGAGCTAGAAAGAAATTCATAAGAAATGAGTTAGGCTTACATCACTGTATCACATCGTTTTAGTCACAACAGACATGATGCTGTGGTCTTCATAATTCCCTGTTGTACAGATAGTCAGTGTTGACAGCGCCTTTTGCAACACTAGGAGCCATATCCGCGAAGTTCATGGTTGCCTCATGTTTTGGTCAGTCAGGAATGCCCAGTGCTGTTGTGTCTCCTGGAATGTGGAGTGCTCATCTGTGAATCTGCGTCAGAAGGGTCTGACCTAGTGACTCCTCTCTTCCAAACATTTCATGGTCGTAACATCAACGAGTACACACAAACACACACACATACATATACAAACATACTCACACACTTACACACAAACACACACACGCACACATATTCACACATGCCTACGTGTGATACAAATGAAGGGTTGCACACACACATACACACACACACATTGCATACATGTACACACAAAACTGCCCACACAGCACAAACTACATACACACAGAGCTCCCCTACCCCCACACATATACACACATGCTCTCTCTCTCTCTTCTAAAGGTATAAATTGAAACACATAAAATACCAACCCCATCCAGTCTGAGCAAAGTGATGCCATCTTTCAGCCTATGTGTCTGGCCATCACACACACACACACACACACACACACACACACCCACACAGACACACACACACAAATACAGACACATCTGCACACGTGCGTACACACACGCACACATTTGCAGACAGCTCATGTTCTTCTTGCTTACTCTCCAGGGTGTGGATGATTCACAGAAAAACACTACTCCAGCTTCCCCAGCATACTGACTCCACTCCGAAGGAATGCATGAATCTGATCTGGAACGTCAAAGCATAGACACTTAAGCTGTTTCATCACCAAAGGGGGGTCTACCACAGCTACGTTATCATCCAGGATAAAAGCAGCTTGACATGCCTATAAAAAAGACTAAGCTTTTAAAGTATTTAAGGAGGCACTATTAGCAACATTTCAAAGGTTTCAAAGTGAAAACATCACTATGAGTTCACGCTAAGTAGTATTTTAGGCTAAAACATGAATGTGGTTACTAAAACACTGACCATTCAGATACACTGGGTGCCAACGAGTCAGTTTAGAGTTAGTTTGTTCACCTGTAGCAAAAGGATTTGATGTTACAGTACATGTCAGTGAGTCACAGCACAGATGTTTTGCCGTTTGTCACAGTTGGCTGGGCCTCTCTTTTGGTCTCATCCCCAACAGCTGACCAATCACAACACACCTGGGCCTGAGACCACCAATCAGCATGGATCGGGGCGATGAGTGGATATCCCTGAGCAGCACCTGATCCTGGCCAGGTCTGTGTGATGAGAGGGAGCTGTGTTTTGGGGGGGGTGGGGGCGTGGGGGGGGGGCACCACACAGGTGCTGAAGGGCCCCACGGGCGGGAGGGTTGTGTTTACCAGCCTGTTGCCAGGAGACCCAGTCTGGGTATATCATATTTCATATTGAGACAGGCCTCATCCAAACATACCAGGGAGAAAAAGGGTTGGAAAAACAGATCTATTTCATGGGCCCCCCCAGCTGACTTTTTGCATGCACACACAACCACACACACACACACACACACACACACACACACACACACACACCCACACACACACAAACACACATGGCCACGTATGATACACATGAAGGGTTACGCGCACACGCATGCATGCACGCACGCACGCACGCACGCACGCACGCACGCACACACACACACATTGCATAGATGTACACACAAAACTGCCCACACAACACAAAAACTACATACACACAGAGCTTGCCACCACACCACACATATACACACACGCTCTCTCTCTCTCTCTCTTTCTCTCTCTCTCTTTCTCTCTCTCTCTCTCTTTCCATCTCTCCTACAGGTATAAATTGGACACACATAAAATACCACCCCTGTCCAGCCTGAGCAAAGTGATGCCATGTCCCAGGCTCCGTGTCTGGCCGTCACAGACTGCCTGTCTCTGGGCTGACAGATGAGCCCATGGGGCCGTGGGGCTGTGATGATGTTCACTGGAGAAAATCTCCAGCTCTGCCATCGCCGGCCTTCAGCCCCATGAAGGAAGCGACAGGTGCTGATCATTTGACACTTCCATGCCCTTAACTGGTACCTGGCACGGACACAAATGGACTCACCCCCCCACACACACACACATACACACATACATACACACACATACATACACACATACACATGCACACACACATACACACACACACATACATATATACACACACACACACACACACACACACACACACACACACACACACACACACACATACATACACACACACACACATACACACACGCACACACACACACTCGCTATCCCACACATATACATAGTGCCCTCTTTGGCGTCCTTAGAAGCAACGTTTTTAGCATCAAAGAGGGAAACTGCTGGGTTTACTGCCATGTGGGGTAAGGGGAGAGGGTGTTAATGTTCGCAGACAGAGGGACATGGGCATGCCGGAGCTGCAGGGACGTGCTGGGAAAGGGTCCAGTATTGGGATAGAGTGCCCTCTGGCCTACTGTACATCAAAGCCATGAGGGAGCCCTGTTAAACCTGCCCACTACAGCCTCTAACACACACACACACACACACACACACACACACACACACACACACACACACACACACACACACACACACACACACACAAACACCCACATACATATACACACATACACATACACATACACATCTACAGTAACATACATGCACACTTACTCATTCACACAGTCATGCATACACTCAGGCACACACACACACATACACACAGAGGAACATATGTGCACACTCACTAATTCACACAGATACACATACTTACACACACACTCACACAGGAACATATGTGCACACTTACACACTCAGAGGGACATATGTGCACACTTACTCATTC
>CM059276.1:15072848-15077848 GCA_030347295.1 Setipinna tenuifilis | reverse complement strand
TGTAGAGCTTGCCCGCTGCTGGAAAAGACAAGAGGATACGTACATTCTCACCCTCGAACCGGGGCATAACTGTCACGCTCGCTGGGATGCAGGAAGGAAACTTGAGGTTAACGTTAACCTTAAAGATTTCAGACAAAACAAGGAAACACATGTCCCGCGGGTGTTTACCAAGGAGCGCGGCATGCAGGCCCAGCAATCAGGCCGTTTCAGCGTTCCCAAGATTCTAAATGTAAATATCGATGTGTATATTAAGCCGTCATATCCTCCTCTGCCATCCTCTCGGCTAGGTAGTGTGTTTTTTCCATGGCAGGCCTGGGTGAAATAACAGTGTCTTGTGTTGTGTAAAGGACACTGCGATCACGGCATGTGTGTGTGCATGTGTGTGTGTGTGTACTGGGATGTTAAGTCAGTGGGGGAGCTGTATAAAATAGACTGACATAATGACCTATATAGCTGTATCAGCCGCAGTGATGTGGACATCTGGTCCCCTCGCGTCTGTCAGTTTATTGATATTGTGGGGTTGCACAAAGTCCAGCGCTTGCACACTGTGCATGTGTGTCGGTGTGTGTGTGTGTATGTATGTGTGTGTGTGGGTATGTGTGTGTATGTAGTGTGTGCATGTGTTGGATAGGATATTGTCTGTGGGGGGGTGGTGGCAGGGTGGTGTGTGTGCGCGCGTGTGTGCCTGTGTCTGTTTGTGTGTGTGGCATGTGTGTGTGCATGTGTGTGCATGTGTTGGATAGGATATTGTCTGTGAGGAGGTGGTGGCAGGATGGTGTGTGTGTGTGTGTGGCGTGTGTGTGTGTGTATGTGTGTGTGTGCGTGGAGAGGGCTGATTGTGCTTGTGTGTTTTTGGATGGAAAGTGAAAACTGACCCGTGGGCTGGCGGACGGAACGGGCCGTGCAGCTGTCCAAAGAGATGGCAGCAATGATGAGCGCCTCTTCCGCTGGGTCGCCTGGCAACAGGAAGGGCTGCTGACTGATCACAGCTTGAGGCTTTTAGGGAAAGGGGGGGGGGGTATGCGGGGGGTGGGTGGGGGTTCATAGAGGACATCAAGGGTGACTGCGTGGGTGGTGGGGGTGGTGGTGGTGGTGGTGGGGGGGGGGGGGGGGGGGGGGTCTATGCTTTTTGAGCCCTGTGAGAGAGAGGAAGAAGAGGACAGGGGTGGTGGAAAGAGCTGTAAAAATGGATGACGGGGTTCACACCGTGGGCTCTGGACTGTATTCTCTTTGGTCCCGGCCCCCTATCAACCCATGGGGAACATCCTTTCTCTGAGAGGGGGGTACAGAGTGTGTGTGTGTGTGGAGGGGGGCAGTCTTCTGTTTTAGCATGTTGTAACAGTCTCTCCACTGCATGTAGAGCCAATTAGGTCAACAGTCACAAGCGTTACGCAAAAAGCACAATTCAAACATTTCAGTGAGCTAGCAAGGAAGCGAGCACTGTTTCTCTATTTGTGTGGGTTTGCACAGCATACCGTGAATCAGTACTGTCCTCTCAGGCCTGCATGCTGACACGTGCTTGAGACACTTAGCACGTCTGCTTTAAACGCTGTCCATATTTCAAGTGAAGTGTTTTTGCAGCGCGTCCAAGGCGTTTTTTTTGGGGAGGGAGAGGCACACAGAGAGTGTTGACTGAAGAGCGCTTAAGCGATTCTCCCGTCCTCCTCCTGTCCAAGCAGAGACGGCAGACTCCTTGTTTATTTGAGCGCTTCCCCAGCAGACAGCACACCACAAACAGGAACAAGAGACACAGAGAGAACAGAGAGAGCCCTGCTGTCGTAACTCTGTGTGTGCCACTGCGGTGACCAGGTCACGACCTTTGACCTTGACATGCATTGGGATTCAGCACAGGGGGCTCTGAGGAGAAAAGACAGGAGAGTCAATGGGTCTGGGAATCCACTTAATGTCAACAAGCCGATGGGGGAATGTCCGTGTTGTCCCTGGATGTTGTGTCTGTGTGGACAATACAGACATGACTGACAGCATGACTGATTGGTTATTAATATGACCGAGATTGATAGCGATATTATGGGACCATTAAAATGCGGTCAATATCAGGAAATACTAATGGGACAATATTGCTAAACAGAATGAGTAATATGGCATCTATTGACTTTCTTGTACACATACTTATTGACACAATATTCAATATAGTCTCAAGGACATCCCATCTGACATGTAGCCATTACATTGCCTTGTTTTCCCTCTCTGTTCGACTTCACACTGATTCTCAGTATATCTTCACTGCTTTGTGCCATTGCACTTGCTGCATACACTCTGCCAGAGCTATTTTTTAAGTGAGCACAAAATGTAACATGTAATATGGCACCCCGATAAGGTATACGTAGCTGTAGGCGTCAGTCCTAAGCCTATTTTTCTGGGGTGAGATTTTTTTTATTATCTCCTTTATTTAACCAGGTTAGTCTCATTGAGATATCAAATCTCTTTTTTCAAGAGAGGTCAGGCTGTGTTAACCCCAGGATGAGGTGTTTGCTGGGATACCATGTCACTAGCCCAACTCTGGGTGTTACTCGTTTTAGGGACAGGGGTCAATGGGGGGGGTATCCCCACAAAAATGAATTGTAATTGCTGGGGGCTTTGTGTGTGTGTGTGTGTGTGTGTGTGTGTGTGTGTGTGTGTGTGTGTGTGTGTGTGTGTGTGTGTGTGTGAATGTTTTGCGAATATTGATGAGCACAAAGATTCCATTGTCTCTCTCAGCCAAGTGAGCTATCTCTGTCACGCCAACTACACACATACATACATGCACACACACACACACACACACACACACACACACACACACACACACACACACACACCAGTGCACTCACACATCCTCTGTCTTTTCCATCCACCCTGCTATCGCTCCCTGCCTCTCATCCTATACATTCCTCCAGTGCCCTGTCAGAATGGCCGAGGGGGTCAAAGGTCGGCAGCTAATGGCTAAATAATGTGCAGCTTGTTGTGCGGAGGGGGCCTGCTCCAAAGCTGCTCTGATCACACATAAAGGCCACCTTTGTGCTCCCTGGGCAGGGCAGGGGAGGTGCCGCAGTTTGGGGGGGTGGGCAGGGGGGGTGGGGGGGTCATCTCTTTATCAGTGCACCATGCTCACTGTCCACCAAGCTCTGGAAAAGTGGAACAAAGGTCTTGGAGTTGTGGGGGAGGGGGGGGTGGTTGCTGAAGGGTTAGGGGGCCTCAATAAAGAGGGCTTTTTCGGGGGGGGCGGGGGGGGGGGGGGGTTGTGGGGGAGGAGTGGTAATGAAATTTTTCATTTAGGCTGATGACGCTCGGGCTAACATTTTAAAATGCCAGGCTCTAAATAAGAGCAGTGGGGAGTGTTCAAGGCTGACAGATGGTTATGGCCAATAAGTGTGCTCTGCTTGAAGGGCGAGTGGTTAACTCTTCATTCAGTGCAACGCAGGTCAAAAGCATATGTTTGTTCAATACTTAGGAGCATCAAATAAAATCAAATGAACTTTAGTAGTGTGTGTGTGTGTGGGGGGGTGTTAGTGTGTGTGTGTGTGTGTGTGTGTGTGTGTGTGTGTGTGTGTGTGTGTGTGTGTCAGCAAGCACATCCATGTAAGTTTATATGTAGGTTTGTTTGTGTGTGTGTGTGTGTGTTTGTGTGTGTATGTGTCTGTGTATTTGTATGTTTTTGTGTGCTTTTGTGTGCGTGTGTGCTTGCCTGTGTGTGTATGTTTGTGTGTTTATGTGTGTGGCATGATCTGTTTGACCTTAACATGCGTAACAAGACGTCAGACATCTCCCCTTTCGTGATAGTGAACGAGTGTGTGTTTATTTTGGTTTGGAAAAACACTTCCCCAACCTCCTAGACAAGAAGCGTAAGCAAACGTGGGGATGGGATGGTGTTGTGTCTCCCATTTCTCTTCACATCAGTCTAGGTCACCCTGACAGGATATGTAGAATATGTCAAACTAACCTACTCACCTGGCATCACTGTAGACGCATCAGATCAGGTGACCTCATATACTACACACTGCTGTCTGGGGTTTAGCAAAAAAATGTAGTATACTATCTATAGAGGGGCAATTCTAAGGAGCTAGCATTAACAGGAAGCCTTTGAAGGACACTAATAATATTATTTTCAATAGTGGTAGGGGGGCTTACATAGGCCACAAACTTTTTACTACCATCTATATATACTATCTACTGTCATGCGCTATACATAGATGTCTGGGCCCTGTTTCATCTACATGGTTCAGTCACAACATTAACATCAGTGGTAAACCTCCTAATATTACGGTCCTAAAAGCCTTTTTTTGCTGCAGACCAAAGCCGTAATATTAGGAGATTTACGTCTACAGCTAATACGTTTGAGTCAGACTGTTTATACCACTAAAAAACAATGTACATGAAATACCAACCTTAATGTAAAAGAAAAAAATACTATCTTTGGGAAACTAACTAGTGCTGCCTTATACTCCAACAAAACAAAACAAACCAAAACAAGGCCAGTGGCATAAAATGGAGACACCCCTGCAGTGGCATGTCTGGCACAGGAAGCAGGCTTAACATGTGAGAGCATCAAAACAGACACACGATCCCTCTGAAAATATTTGTGAAGAGATATGATTGCAACGGGAGAGGGCCCAGGCTGGCCCCGAATACCTGATGCCATGTTTGCACAAATGGCTGGACAGCTAATTGGAAAGATGTGAGAGAAAGCATGGCTACGATCAAAAAGGGCCATCTTTTTTAGAGTTGTTTTTCTTTTAGAGATAAAAAATAAAGTTGATTAAACAAATTGCAAAACTTTGTTAGGACCACATTTGACAAACATTCCGTGTTTTTTAGGTGTGTTAAACGGGGTTAGATTTCCGTCTGGTTTCGCAAATGAATGTCACATGGGCCGTGTGCTTTAGTTTGTGTTTACTATTATGTATGGCATTAAACTTAGCGTGTGTATGATAAATATCATTTAATGTTACTAGCTACCAGAGAGAGGTAGCTGCCTGTTGTAGTCTGGAACCTGAGTTAAA
>CM059276.1:15050348-15067848 GCA_030347295.1 Setipinna tenuifilis | reverse complement strand
GAGGGAGAGGCGTACCCCAAAAAACAGACAAGGCTGCTCTTTGACCCCGGGAGTGGGTGGATCAGTCCCCGGAGTGTGACATGACGGTGCGTGACGTGTCTCTGAACTCCTCTCGTGCACGTGAAATGAGCTATAGCCGACCGAGGCGCTGTCTGGCACGACACCCGCAGGGAAGGATCCATCAGTGAAAATTATGCACAGCGGAGCCCTCAACCCCTCAACCTGCATGAATAAATCTTCATTTAGCTGAATTACTGATGTTTTTTCATGTCGCTTGGGATGATAGAGGTTGCTCATGACCTGTAGCCAAGGAACACGATTGAAAATCAGTGGTGACTTTTTTGAGAACCCCACTCGGACGCTAATCAAGCATGCAATGGGAACTACGCTGCAGCCTGATCCAAGGGTTGTGATGTGCGTTGTATGGTCTTAATTAAGCTTGCTTCATGCTTGGTTTCAGTGTCAAACACCCATGGCCAGTGCCGTGAGAATACCCTAACCAGTTGTCTAGCTTTGGTTTAATTACAGCACCCTCTGTGTCCTCCGAGCTGTTTAGCTGGTCAGTTGGACTTAGCTTGGACTCAGTGGTGTTTTGAGACCTTCAGTAATGAAGCACGACTGACTTTGGGACCCAGTCCCTCAGAACCCATTAGCTCTGTCGTAATGACTTCACCGAGGAGGAGGAGGAGGAGGGGCCAGGAATGGCTGCGCTCGAGAGGGAGGGTAAAAGGGAGGAGGGGTCCGTCTCTTTTGAACCCGTGTCCAGTACACCCTTTAAAGCCTTTAAAGGGTCTTGATGTGGTGACCCGTCTTAATTAGACACAGCTGGGCCACCTCCCGCTCCTCCAACCCAGGGACTGCAAATCAACCCAGGGGCCCTGTGACATAGGCAAAGGGGAGGGAGGGTGGGAGTCATTGGTTTAAGTTTAAAAAAAAGAAAAAAATCAGAACAAGAATTAAACTCTTTAGACACCATGATCATGGTTTCATACAGAAGGCTTTAATTAAGTGCTGTCAACAGCCAACTAACAATCCAACGATGGGGGCCCTACATGCACCCAACCCCCCCACCCCCCTGGCGCCCCCCTCCAAACAACACACCCCCTTACCACCTCACCACCACAACAGCCTCATAAACCTTGCGAAACAACAGTCATTTCCCAGTGACTCTACAGCTGATGCAAGGCAGGAACAGAAAGAAAACAAATGCTGCAGGAAAAAAAAAAGGTTTGGGGCTAATTGCAACATCTGAGGTAAAAGTTGAGGGGAAATGTTGACACAACCCAGCCTTGGTCTCGATGACGGAGCCTGCTATCACCAGGAGACCCCATCGGAGGCAGGGGCTTGTAGTGCAGACATAGCCTACGCTATCCACTGGGTGTGCTGTCTTCAGCTAAGGTGGTTTATATAACGCAAAACTCCATGTGTACTTTTCACCTTTCCGTCTTTCCTCCCCCCCCCCTCAGCAACTGTGGGAGTTACAGTAACAACACAGTACAACAATCCATCCTCCATCGCTGCTTATTTGATCTCCAGCTCTTATGCAATGCTGCCCTGTCCCACCCATGTGTGTGTGTGAGACACCTGGCTTCCTGTCTAAACTCAGCCCGTTAGCGTTGTGTTAGCGTTACGTTAGCATTAGCGGGGACACCCACATCTCAGTGTTTGGTGTTCAGATCCCTGTGAATGACAGGGATTAACTGGAGCCTGTGAACCCAGCAGCGGCAGGAAGTTCCCACTGCCTTGGCTATCAAGGCGGAAAATGTATGTTTGTCGAAAGTCCCAGACTCGGTGTTGATTTCCACACACTGTCATTCTATAGTGAGTGCAAGGGACCCCTAGACGAGTTCATTTTTTTCCAGACCAATGTTCCCTTCCCAAGCACATGGGTATCTCCCTAAAGGCTATCTATAAATGCTGGAACAAAAAAACGAAGCTGTTAAAACTCTGTTAACTACAGTGTATCGGGGAAGGTTAGGGTTAGGGTTAGAGATTGGCTTTAGTGGAAATAATGTGAAGTGAATAACATGCAGAATAATATACAAAGTTTATTTTTTAACAAATCATCTGTAAGAGATTTGCCCAAGTGTAGCCAATTGGAATCATAAACCTAAAATGTTGAAAATATCTTCTTTAAAAAAAACTAAATCTTGTTTATTTCACAGAATATTATAAATTCACATCTTGTTATGCTGACTAGCTTTGTCTGGCTGCAATGTATACTGTAAGCAAACTCCAGTCCAGCCCAGGCCCATTCCTGGTTTCCCAGGGTGTGCAGTCTGAGAGTATCCCCACAGGACTGAGGAGTGCAGTGGAGTGGGGTGGAGTGTGGAGCTCTCCACCCCTGGGTCTGAGAGGGCCTCTACTGTACTGTATGTCTGCCCCACCACCACAGGGGACGCCGGGGGCCACCAGACAGTTGAGACGTGTCGGGAAGTGACACAGATCGGGAGCACCCACACTGAGCGGAGGTGTAGATGTTGACACTGTCAAGTGCATTTTACAGTTGTGAGCTTGCAGACATTAGCCCTGGGGGGGAATCATAATACGGGGGTGGGTGGCTGTAACACATTCCCCTGGTCTGAGGTCAGTAGGCTTTTAAAAAATAATGAATCACTTTTCTTTCTACTGTAGGACACACGTCAAGTAGGGGTAGCAGAGGGGTAGTAATGGGTGGTTAAGAGATAAATTGCCTGAACTCTGCCCCACCCCCTTCCCTGATCTGAGGTCAGTGGCCTTTTAAAAAAATAAGGAGACCCTTTTGTTTCTACTGTAGGGCCCACTTGAAGGACCTTCTCAGTGGACTCTTAATTTAGCGGATGCGCTAATGCTGGCCTGGACGGGGAAGGAAGGACATGGAAAGATAGATGAGAAGGTGAAGAGGGTCGGTCAGTGTCTTTTCCACTGACGCTGACAGAATCTCACACTCATCAGCTGCTGAACTCATTTTCTTATTGGCCATCTATGTTGACAAATGTTGTATGATGAAAGCTTAAGCTAGATATCTGTTGCTGTCTATGCGCTAACACCGATATTAGATACACATCCAGACAAACAGACAGTAAGTGTATATGCCAACAGTCTCCTGCAGAGTCTCTCCTCTTTACTCCTCATCAGGAAAGTCTTCAGTGGAGCCTTAAGTGTTCCTGTGTTAACTAGGTCCCTGACTTCCCATTTACCCCTCTCATTTCATGTACTCTTCCAACTCTTTTTGGAAAGAAAAAAAAGAACGAAAGGAAGGAAAGAAAAAAGAAAGTAAGAAAGCAAGAAAAGAAAGAAAGAAAAAGAGAAAAAGTTAAAGTAAAAAAAAAAAGAAAAACTGCGGTTAACACCATGGGAGTGCCTGTTGCCAATTACGACTTACTATGATTTGATTAACAGCCTCACTTCCACGGGCCCGTGGCAACCAGTTTTAGCCGAGATGACTTCATCCTCTTATGGGGGCAGTGGCCATGACTGCTCGCTGACCTGTTGGCAAAGATGGCGGGTGGAGGGTGGAGGGTGGAGGGTGGCGGAGGTGGGTCGAGGAGGGTGAAGGAGGGTGGAGGGTGTGTGTGTGTGTGTGTGTAAGGGCTATCCCTGGAGCGACCTGCTCCAAGCATGGGAGTGGAAGCACTGGCATCCTACAGCTTTGCACCTGAGTCCATTACCTCAGGCCACCTGACACATTTACAGTGCTGAGTGATGAGGGGGGCCTGTGTGAATGGGGCTTTAATGGAGGCCGCGTACTATACTATACGGAAAGCCAGCCCAGCCGTGGCAGAGGGATGGTAATGGATGAATGGGTGGTTGAGAGATGAAATGCGTGAACTTTACTCGTTTGTGTGTCCGTGTGTGTGTGTGTGTGTGTGTATCAATATGTGTGTGTGCATGTGTGTGTGTGTGGTATGTATCTATATGTGTGTCTGTGTGGGTGGGTGCAGGGTGTGTGGGTCTGTATCTGTGTGTGTGTGTTGTGTGTGTGTGTGTGTGTGTGTGTGTGTGTGTGTGTGTGTGTGTGTGTGTGTGTGTGTGTGTGCATGTGTGTGTGTGGTTTATAGTTATATGTATGTGTGCGTGTGCATGTGTGTGTGTGTGTTTGTGTGTGTGTGTGCATGTGTGTGTATGGTGTGTACCTATATGTGTGTGTGTATGCATGTGCGTGTGTGTGCATGTGTGTGTGGGCATGTGTGTATGGTGTGCATCTACAGTATATGTGTGTGTGTGTGTGTGTGTGTGTGTGTGTGTGTGTGTGTGTGTGTGCACATGTGTGTGTGCGCGCGCGCGTGTGTGTGTGTGTGTGGGCACATGTATGTGTGTGTGCTACCTGCACTCCATGTGTCATGTCTGCCAGAGGCCTGCAGCCCACTGCAGCTCTTTCCCTGAGTGTCAGCGTCTGTTTCTCTGCTTCACTTTCTGCCATCTCATTTCCTGTCTTTCCACCCACCCTTTTCATCATTTATATTCCTTTGATCTCTCTCTCTTTTCACTCACTTGCTCTCTCTCTTTCTCTCTCTCTCGCTCTCACTCTCTCTCTTTCTCTCTCTCTCGCTCTCTCTCTCCACACCCCCCTCCTGTTAAACTTTCTCTGCATTTTCTCCCCTTTGCCCGCCCTCAGTTTTCTGACTTGGCCCCCTCATCGTGTTCCTTTACACTCGTCTGTTTTTCCTCCAGCTCCCTCCTCCTCTTCCATCCTGCCTGCCTGCCCTCTCCTCCACCCTCATGACAGTGTGTGGCTAGATGGTGCCCTCTCCCAAAGATTCCCTCTGCTCTCCTGCTCTTCACTGCTTATCAAAGTCAGAGTCAAAGTCAGCTTTATTGTCAAAAACCATATGTACAGGCTGCACACACAGAGTTTGACATTGCAAATCCTGTGCTTGTCATGTAATTGTGGAGGAATTACTTCACTCATTCTACATCTCGTTCTTCTTCTCCTCCTCCTCCTCCATTTTTGGTCTTCTTTTCCTTCTTTTTCCTACTACTACTCCTTTCCCTTTTTTTGTCCTTTTTTCGCCCTCTCCTTGTTTTCTCATTGCTGAGGTGTAGCTGCTAAGTGTCGACGATCCTCGCTCTAATGATGATACCTGCACCACGTTTGGACTGAAGCTTCACGCATCAGCACCAGCATTCACACAGCTAAAAAAGTAATTTACCCCCTTTCCTGCATGCATACAAAAGTGCACACACACACACACACACACACACACACACACACAGAGAAATGTACAGACACACACACACACACACACACACACACACACACACACACAAAGAGGCTAAAGAGACAATTCCACCACTGCATCAGAGCAGCCCCAACTGTACCCACAGAACCAAAGGCTGTCCTTCACATCCTCACACACACAGACACACACAGAGAAACAGAGAGCGAGAAAGAGAGAGAGAAAGAGAGAGAGAAAGAGAGAGAGAGAGAGAGAGAGAGAGAGAGAGAGCAAGACATAGACAGAGAGAGTGAAAAAGTGAGAAAGAGAGAGAGACTCAGATCCACTACCTTGCTTACTCTCACACACAGACATATTCACACATGTACACTCCCCTACACACACGTGCACTAAGCACTATAGCAGAAGCTGCTCTGAGTTCAGTCCGATTCCCTCAACTAATAGCCATCATTTCAGCACCTAGGCTCTGGTGCCCCCCCTGTAGAAGAGCAAAGGCCTACAGCCTTTCATCACCTCACAGGCTGACGGCCTCCCTTTCCATACATCTCTTCTACTGTATCCCCCCCCCCCCCCCCTACACACACACACACACTTTTTTTTGTCTCTACCCCCCTCTCTGTTTCTCTGTCTGTCCCTCAGTCTGTCTGTCTCTCGCTCTCTCTCGCTCCCACTCCCACTTGCTCTTTTTCTCTCTCCCCTCCTTTTTCTCTCTCTCTCCCTGTCTCTTTTTTTCTCTCTATCTATCCTCCAGCAGCTGAAGCCACCATTCCAACCATGTCTCTGGGATCCAAGGTGCTTTAGCTCCTTCTAGTCCCAGAGTCCAGTCAGTCCAGCAGAGAGACTCTCTAGAGCAGAAGCTTCGGATTGGATTACAAGCTCCACTGGCTTAGGGATCAGCTCCATTTCACTACAGCTCCAGGGAGAGAGAGAGAGAGAGAGACAGAGAGAATTGGGTGGGATGTAAAGAGAGAGAGAAAGATAGACAGAGAGAAAGAGAGAGAAAGAATAAGAACATGCTGACTCAGGCAATATCAAGCTGTTCTACACTTGAGCTGCTTCTCATGGCAAATGTTCCTATGAACTACATTACTGTAAAACATTAGGGTCTTGGCCATCTGACTTGTACTTACTTCAGATTTCACTGTCGTAAAAGCTTTACTCTCTGCTCCTAAATAAACAGTATTTTAAACATTGGGGTCCTCTCAGTACACACAGATATACATACAATTTACAGAATCGAGACAGTCAAGTACACAGTTTTTGGAGTCAAAGTCCTTGTCTACTGATGGGTTACAGCTGTTAGCAGAGATGTTTCCCCTTTCTTATCCACTCCTCACCACGACTCCACATCTTCTGTTTAGAGTTTGCCTTGAGTTCACGCTATGTCACAATACCATGCTCAACATGTTCATCTGCCGCAAAAATATATCGGACGATCTGGACCACTAAATTCTTAAATTCTGAGGCAGACGCCATGCCAAAACCATTTGTTCTGTTTAGAGACACAACATGCCATTAATATAACCATGTCAAGCAGACTGTAATGCGTTTAGACTGATGTACTTATTTTTTAATATAAAAAACGACCAAATTAAGATTTCATTAGATCTCCAAAAGTGCACCTGTCTGCGTCA
The DNA here is from genome assembly GCA_030347295.1 of Setipinna tenuifilis. Lineage (NCBI taxonomy): Eukaryota > Metazoa > Chordata > Actinopteri > Clupeiformes > Engraulidae > Setipinna > Setipinna tenuifilis. The sequence continues at coordinate 15,061,055 of CM059276.1, read as the reverse complement.
ACTGTTTTGATTCCTGGCACCGCTCCTGCTCCTCCTCATTATTGTGTTGGACACCCTTCTGTTGAACCCAGCTCTGGCTTTGCTGCTTATATGGTTTTAATGAAACGACGGATCTGAGTACAAATCCTAAAACTATTAAGAAGAGATTTGCTGTGACAGCAGCCCAAGACAGACTGTGCTATCCATGAGTTCCAAAAGAGGAGGTCAATGTTTCCCTTTTAATTCAGCAAATGAAAGTGGTTGAGGTGAACACTTGTTTTATTTGAACCGTTAAATTTGAGCATTTTTAAATTGTTTGATTTACATAACTGTTACCCAGAGGTCAATGTTAATGTATATTCATCAAGATCTTTTGCCAGTGTTCGGGAATTCATGAATTTTAAAGGGACCCAAGTTCTGTTATAAACGGGAGGGAGATGTGATGTGGTGTTTTGCAGAGGGCCCACTGAAATTAGTATTTCCAAGCCCAGCCATAAAACACACCAGCCCTGTTCAGTGTGCAGTACGTGTGTGTATGTACCTTGTTGTCTGTGTGCCTGTGTGCATGGGGTGTTGTGTGAATGCATGTGTGTGTGTGTGTGTGTGTGTGTGTGTGTGTGTGTGTGTGTGTGTGTGTGTGTGTTTGTGTGTGGTGGGGGGGGGGCTGGACATAAGCAATAACGGGTGGAGACTGAGTCAAAGAATCAGGTGACAAGCACGATTTATTGTTCATTCACTGCGAGTCAAAGGGTAGACGTGTTCCCTGGGGACTTGGCTAACTGTATGGCACCTCCCACTGAAGTCACCATAGTTTTCCACACAGGAAGGGCTCTGGAGACAAACACAGCGTGTCCCAGAGAGGTGAACTCCAGGTTCAGAGAGATGATATCAACCGCAGGCTTTCCTTTGCAACAACAATTAACACGGTCCCGTGACCGGCTGAAATGTGCGTTGACTGGATGTGCTCGCTGGCTTGTTGACTTCCAGAAGTACACGGTGGGAAAGCGGTAGGGACACATGGGAATAGTCTGCCAACTGCAGACTTTGGACTGGAGTGAATGATGAATTGAAGATAGTAATGGTCTTCTTTTACGCACATGATGTGGAAATTAGCCATCAATCAGCAATTCTTTTGTTGAACGTGCATACACACATTCACACACACACAAACACACACAGGCACTCACTCAAACACACACACACACACACACACACACACACACACACACACACACACACACATACATACACACACTGTCACATAGCCACACATGTGCATTTACCCGCACACAGACCAATACACCCCATACACCACAAGCACCACATGGAGGCAGACGGGAAACAATTTAACCGTCCAAATTGCAATTCTCTGATTTATACAGTCCCTGTGGTTGCCGAGCAGCTACCTCCGATCATTCAAACTAACAGTAAACTGGGGCCCGTAAAACTAAGGAGTGCCACCAGAGAAAGTAGATTTATGCTGAGAACAGTAATAACGCAGCAGAATTTAGCGGGACTTAACCAGCTCAGCTGGCAACGTCGTGTGTGATCCAACGTGTGTAGCCCAAACGTGTAGACATGTAGGGTTTTTTTTTTTTTTTTACAGCCGAGCGACTAAGTGGTATAATTTAACGCTTGTGCCACAATGCGTTTTAATTTAGGGTGGCTTCATGAGGCATGTTTTACAGAGAGAAGCATGGCCCAGGGCAAAGTAGCTGCTAAAGTCTTAAAGGGGGGGCTAAGCTGGGGGGGGGGGGTGGGAGGGTGTGTTGGGTGGGGGGGTTACAGTCAACACAGCATAGCAACATATGCAGAGCATAAACACTAGAAATGTTGTCATTGCCTAGGCTGAGGAGAAGTGGATGCATAAGCCTTTCTTTGTGAAAAACTAAAGTAGGGGGAGGAAAAGGGAGGGCGGGGCGGAGGGGGGGTGAGAAAGGAGGGGATGGCTCATTGCGCCGCACTGAGCATGCTCTGTGCTTGTTTCACATCCAACTGCTGCCTTTCCTGATTTCTCAGCTTGTTCTTTCGCACGATCAGAGCCACAGAACCCAAAACAGGATTTAGGAACGCTTGTTGTCACAATTACATCCACATGTGTCTTGGAAGCATTCTGGAGAAGCTATCAAAAAACTCAAACCTTCAAATTTAACAGCAATGGCAGCAACAACAACAACAACATATTTTCACAAATGCACACAAGCTCATATATTTTAAGGACCACAATTGTAAATAAGCCCTCAAGGTTTACTGTGTATATCCCTTTGGGAAAATTGTGCAACAACTTTGTTTTCCTACTTAGATAAAAAAGTAGGTCGTACAAAGTCGTTTGTACTGTACACTACTGTCCATAAAGAACTTCAGTCAATCAATCAGTCAACAACAACAACGGGAACCCTTCTGATTGGTGTGTCAGTGTACAAGTCCTCTTGTAGTGCCTTTGATGACATGCGCCAGTGTTTACGCAGGATTGGCCGCTCTCCCGTCTACTCACACTGCTGTAATGACCAGCATTACTGGGTTAGCTCATACGCTAGTGCCACTGCCCTGCTTGCAGGGCCCCCTGGACCTCTCAGCCCCATTTAGGGGCAGCGTGCGTACAGCCTCTCCCCTCTCCTCTCCGCTCTCCCTTTTCACCGGGTTCACTCTCACCCAATCAGCCCGGGCCCCAGAGTGGAGCCGAGCTGCAATAAAAAGGACGACAGGAATTAAGGGGCATTAGTGGGCTTTTTTTTTCCCGCCCAGGGGCCCCTGTGATCTGAGAAAGTGCTCTATTTGGGGAAACGGCACTGGCCCACGGTGTCTTGTTGTTGCGACTCGGGCCCTAATTGGATGGGACTGGTAATTACGTCAGGGCGAACAAATGCAATTTTGCAAGGGGCCTGCACGGCCGGCTGTGTTGAGGGAGTCGACACAGCCCCTTATGATAGGAGAGAACAGGGGGGAGAATAGGGGAGAGGGGTTGGGGGTTGGGGGTTAGGGGGGTTTCTGGCTGTGCACTACCAGAACTTTCTCCCACTGGTGTTCAGATGATTTTGTTATGTATAATTCAGTACAGATGGGGCGAATGTGGCATCCATGTTGTTTTTTGTGCTTGCCAACGGCAAACATAAGATTTAAAAAATGTGACTCTCCCAACCCCCCCCCCCCCCCCCACACACACACACACACACTTCCCCCCATCCCACCCCAACACACACACACACACACCACACACACACACACACACACACATTCACACACATTCGTACCCCCCATGAAAAAAACTCAATTATAAGGACATGGCTTAGATTTGATGACCTACAAATGTAATTTAATAAAAAAAACTTTTCAAGCAATGATCTGATCTACAGGCCCAAATACAGAAAGTGCAGCTCTTTAGCTCTTTATGGGCACATTCATGGTACCCCCCAAGGCTACTCAGTAGCGTATCAGAGCCAAGACAGGCCTGTGGGAGAGCACAAAGAGGGAGAAAGAGGAGGGGGAAAGAGAGTGAGAGAGAGGTAGAGAAAGAGAGAATGATAGAGAGGGAGAGACGGAGAGTAAGAAAGAGAGGGAGAAGGAAAGTGAGAGGAAGAAAGAGAGTCAGAGAGAGAGATAGAAAGACAGAGAGAGTCAAAGAGAGAGAAAGAAAGAGAGAGAGAAAGAGAGAGAGAGAGAGAGAGGGTTAAAGAAGGCCTGCCCGCAGGTCCCCACAGTGGCATGATCCGCTCCATTGCCAAAGACAGCATCACTCTGCGAAATACACCCCACATTTTTAATAACCCCTAAATCAGCCTCACTCATGGTTAGTGTTGGGCAACATCAGAAGTGACAGCACATTAGAGTATACAGTGTCCTTGAAGAAATTACCCTCTCTCTCTCTCACTCTCTCTCTCTCTCTCTCTCTCTCTCTCTCTCTCTCCCTCTCTCTGTCTCTCACCATCTATCTGTCTCTGTCTTACACATTCTCCCAGAGAAAAAGAGCTGAATCTGGTTATCAGTTTGAATTTAAAGGCCACGGAATGAACATCCATGTGGATTTTTCCAAAGGCCTTGTTTTTATTGGCCTGTTCCTCTCTATCCCCAGAACATACTATGCCCTGTGATTTACAGCGACTCCTGAATATGTTAAAACGCAAAAACCTTCCTGTAAAGGCAGGCCTGCTCTGAGCACTCAACTCTAGAAATGAAGGACAAACACCTCACTGAAGACGGAGTGAGAATCATCTCTCTCTCTTTATCTTTCTTTCCCTCTCTCTATCACTTACATTCACATTCACTCTCTCTCTCCCTCTTTCTCTTTCTCTTCCTCTCCTCCCGCTTTCTCTCTTTTTCTCTCTCTCTCTCTCTCTCTCTGACTCACTCACATTCACTCTCTCTGTCCCTCTTTCTCTTTCTATTCCTCTCCCCCCTCTATCTCTTTCTCCCTCTTTCTCTATCCCTCTCTCCTGCATGGTGTCCCTATTACTTTTTAGTCATATCCCGACCCAGATGGCTTCATTTAGCCATGTACGTCTGCATAGTGCAACAGATGACTGGTGCATTCGCTGTCCAATTACACCCAGGCGCAGTTCATTCATAATAAGTGACCGTGAGTAAAACAAAGTTCAGGAAACACATAAACAACCTCCTCATCAGTCTCCAGATTTGTGCCTGAGAGCAATATGTAAATCTTAATTGGTAAAATACTACAGCATACATTTGGGAAGAAACAATCATTTTTCAAATGGGTCTTATCAACTCTGTATCCCATGAGGTTATAAATGGTTCGTAACAACATAATAAGCAGTAACAACATAGCGGAGAGCTGTGTGATTGCAGGGGCCTGTTGTGTAGACATAACAGTGTCTCTGGAAAGACAAAAACTGAGTGACTGTGAAATGTGTGTGTCTGTGTAAAGTCCTCCTTGTCCATGCCACTGCCCTACCCAAAGCATTCTGGGAGAACTCAGCGACGGGACAGGTGGCCCAATGACAATACGGGCACACCGAGTCACCCAAGGACACGGTCACAAGCGCATGTGGTCATCCAGGGCCTTGTTGCATTCATTTTGTCCTTCACTGGTAAACAACCTATGAGTAACCCAGATTCACATAAGGTATGAAAACACAATGGGAAGCGTCATTTTGAGCATGATGGTGTATGTCTGTTTGGATGTTTGTTTGTTTTGAGTGATTACAGCCCTAGCGACACACCATGTTTTTGTTTGGTTGTTCGATGGAGATAGAGATAGCATTCAGAGAGAGCAGAGAGTGGGGGGCTCACACACGCTCACACACGCACACACACGCACACACACACACACACACACAAGCACATGTCTCTGTCCCCATCTGATGCTGGCGCTGAAGTGTTTGGTGCCTCAAATTAAGTGGGTCTCGGCAGAAAAACCAGAACCGCACATTTTGAAGGGTGGAGGGTGAGAGTGAGAGGGACTCTCACCACATCCCGTGAGATAAAAACCGTGAGACCACAGCCATGATGAAATATCTCACACCACCCCTGTCCTGCACATCCTTAGGTCCCCCCGCCAACACCCACACCCAATCAGCCTCTTCAGACCACCCCCCTCCCCAAAAAAATGAAACCCTGTAGACCCTCTTGCTTTTGGCAAAGAGCTCCACAAACGGGGTGGGACACTCAGAATAATGAGATTATTGAGCCATGCAGTAATAGACATGCATACTTGCACAAACACTCACAGGCACACACACGCACATACACACACACACACACACACACACACACACACACACACACACACACACACACACAGGAACACACACACACACACTCATGGGAAGACACATTTTCACAAACACTGCAGAGATTCAAGTCCAACAGTATGACCACAGCACTCATCTGTGCAACACATGCGAGCCACGCTTAGGGGGATTGGAGCCATATTTTTAAAAAGACAAACACAAACACACACACACACACACACACACACATGCATTCACACTGATGCACTCATATGCTGACACTCACATCCTTCCATGGACCCACACACACACACACACACACACACACACACACACACACACACGTACATGCACACATACACACATACTCACACAAGCACACACACACCACACACACAAGCACACACCCATTCGAGTTCAAATCTCTCCTTGAAAGCACGCACACACACCCACATGCATACGCACACACACACACACACACACACACACATTTACAAGAGCCAAAACCCCTACAGGCAGTGCCAAAGCCCTGCGACCCAAGTCGCGCCTGCTGCTTGCGGCCCAGGAGGAGCGCTGTGATGGGGCCGTGGGCCAGGAGATTTATGGGGTCTCTGGAGCTCTGGCTCCGGATCTCTGGGTGGGTCCCCGCTTAGCTCACAGGCTCAGGCCCTGTCAGCCCTCCACTGACGCAGCAGTGGGTCACGCACTTCCTTGTTGACACACACACACACACACACACACACACACACACACACACACACACACACACACACATATGCACCCCCCCACACACACACAAACAGAGGCATATGCACACACACACACACACACACACACACACACACACATGCTCACACACACATGCACACACACACAAACAGACACACACACAGAGGCATACGCACACACGGACACATAAAAGATATTATCTCTCTCTGTGACCCACTCTTTCTCTCTCTCTCTGTTTCTGCCTCTCACTTCCTCTCTCTTTTTTTTTCTCACACACACACAAAAATACACACCCTCTTGTGTGTTTGTATGTGTGTGTGATGGGTAACACTTTATTTGAAGGTGTCTGCATAACAGTGACATGAGCCCTTTATAATCATGACATGACACTTCATTTATGTTTATGAGTGTTGTCATTACTGTAAGTGTCATTTGGTTTTCATAATGTTAAGTTGATATTTTCTGGGATGCAGACACTGCAAAAAAATGAAATGACACCTACTGTAATGACAACAGTCATAAACATGATTGAATTGTCATCTTTCCCAAAGGGGAAAGATAGAGGGCAGAGTGTTGGGGAGAGAAGTAGAAAGAGTCACACAGACACATACATCACGGAGACACATATAAACACACAACAGGATGTGTATCATGTGTGTGTGTGTGATAGAGAGAGGGGGGGGGGGGTGAGAGCAACTCGTCCACTCTCCCCTACTTCTGTCTCTGTCCAGCTGGAGAGGAGTAGCACCCCTCCCAGACTGATGCATGCACCCCTAGGGAGCTGGTGTCATCTGAGCCAGCAGCCCCCCCACTCCTCATCCCACCCCCCCTGGCAGAGAAGCCCTCTGTCTCTCTCTTCTCTCCTTTAGCCACTCGCTCATTCATTCACTCACTCACTCACTCACTGGATCAAACACTCACTAACATACAGTATACACATGCACACTCACACATACGCACACACACATGCACATTCACTCACACATACACACACATGCACACTCACTTATACATACACACACACGCACGCACAGATGAACACTTACTCACTCATTCACACAAATACTTGCACACTCACTAACACACGCACGCACACACACACACACACACACACACACACACGTGCACATATGCACATATACACGTACACACAAACACTCCTTCACTTAGCTCATCCGCTCCTGCAGAGCCTCTCTCACACCCTGAGAGGAATGTGTGTGCGTGTGGGACCCATCCGAGCCATGGCGGACCTCAAGCGTCCAAGTGCACAGAGCTCCGACTCTCCATCCGCTCACTTTGTTTTGGGCCTGCTGACAGTCCTGCTCCAGAACAAGCTGCTTGACTGGGCAGGAGGAAGTGTGTGTGTGTGTGTGTGTGTGTGTGTGTGTGTGTGTGCTTGTGTCTGTGTGTGCGTGTATGTGTGTCTGTTTGTCTGTGTGTCTGTGAGTGTGTGTGTGCATGCACATGTGTGCGTCAGCGCGTGTGTATGTGTGTGTGTGTGTGTGTATGCGCATGTGTGCGTCAGCGTGTGTGTGTGTGTGCGCGTGTGTGTATGCGCATGTGTGCGTCAGCTTGTGTGTGTGTGTGCGTGTGTGCGTGTGTGTGTGTGTGTGTGTTCACAAGTGAGCGAAAAGTCAGCCAGACTTACGTCAGCTTTGTACCTCATCATGATGAACAATGTTGGGCCCAAAGAGAGAGGAGAGAGGGGAGCAACACCGGAGCGCTGTGCCAGAACAGCCAGAACAGATAGCTTTGTGCCGCATGAACATCCTGAAAATCCTCTCAACAGCAGCTTGTACTAGTACACATCTGAGCCTTAATCAGGCCTGGCTGCCTTCAAGGTCCACACATGGAGATATAAAACGATAAAATGTGCTGTGTTTCTTGCGAACAGAGCAAATTCTACTTTAAGCCTCAATCAGAACCGATTACATGAGAGCGTTTCCCTAACCCTTTGTGGAGCCTAAGAAGCAGAAGCAGAATCAAAATTAGAATCATTTTTGTTGGCCAAGTACATGTATATGAAATTCGACTCTCTGGTAGATGTTAGCTCTCTGTACATTCAACATATAGATCAGCACTACTACGTACATTGAGCACAACCATATATTACATTTTATATTATATTTTTCCCTCCCATTGTATGGAGACCGATAGACAGTCCTTGCTGTGCTGCTCAGATGGCCTATACTGTGGGTAAATAGGTACTGTAAGCACTTTAAGTGTGTCTGTGTGTGTGTAGTGTCTGTCACTGTGTGTGTGTGTGTGTGGGTGAGGAGAGGATGTGTGTGTGGCAGTGGCTGTGTGTGAGAGAGTGGCTGTGTGTGTGTGTGTGTGTGTTTCTGTGTGTGTGAATGTGTGTGTGTGTGTGTGTACGCATGTATGTGTGATGAGTGCTTCCTTCTCTCACAGACTGTCCTAAGAGCTGGCTGAGGGCAGGGGAAGCTGAGGAGCGGCGGAGATGTTGGCTATCTCTGTCAGAAGTGGCAGCTCTCACAAACGGCCTCGCTGTCTGTCCTCTACCCTCAGCCAGGGACTAGTCTTTGATCTGAAGATCAGTGTCTTGCAGGGGGAATAGATCTGTGTGTGTGTGTGTGTGTGTGTGTGTGTGTACCTATTTTTACATTCCTGCATCTATTACCTGTTTAGGTTACCATATGAATTTATGACACATTCACACTCATGACACTCAGATTACTGAGTGCATGTACTTGTATGCATATTTGATTTGTGCATGTGTGTGGGTATGGGTGTACAAGTGCACATGTGTGTGCATGTGTCTGTTTGTGTCTGTGTGTATGTGTATGTGTGTATGTGGTGTGTGTATCTACGCACATGTGTGTGTGTGTATGTGTGTATGGGATGTGTGTGTATGTGTGTATTCGGTGTGTGTGTGTATATCTACGCACTGTGTGTGTGTGTGTATGTGTGTATCTACGCACTGTGTGTGTGTCAATGTGTGTGTGTGTGTCTGCTTGTGTGTGTATGTGTGTGTGTGTGTGTCTGCTTGTGTGTGTGTCTGTTTGTCTGTGTGTATTTGGTGTGTGTGTGTGTGTGTGTGTATCTACGCACTGTGTGTGTGTGCGTCTGTGCATGTATGTGTGTGTGTGTGTGTGTCTACGCACACAGTGCCTGGTACCCCGTGGGCCTGTGCTCGGGAGAGAGGGAAACGGCTGTGCTTTTATCTGCTCGTTTGAAGTGCCCTCAGCATCCCAGCATGCCCTGCTGAGACAACATCCCAGACCCAGGGAGACACACACGGGCCCTCTTTTCTTTGGACGAGCCCCCAACAACAACAAAAACATCTCCCCCCCACTAGTCCGGAGGTATTAGACTCTGCGGCGTATTAATAAGAGTCGACTTATCCTCTGTGGGCCGCCGTCAGATCATATGTGACTCTCATCGCATGTAAATACAGATCTGTCTCTGCCAATTTCTCTGCCAATTTCACGGTTAATTAGTTCTTATCATGTGGCGAGCCCACAGCCTCACTATTTTTTTTAAATCTGATAAGCGACCAATATCAGTCTGTCATTGTTTATGGTTCATATGGAAACAGGCCTGCACATCTAAAGCATTATATTGTGTGTGTTATCAGCAGGCTGCCATTAGTGCTTCCAGCACGCGCTTTATCTGATGGACCGCCGTGGTGGTGGTGGTGGTATTTGGGGGTGGGGAGGGGTGGTGGTGGGGGTGTTTGGATGGGAGCGATTGGTTGGATGACGGATGGAGCCAGCCAGTGCCAAGTCTTCTGGGGTCATTTGGCTGAGAAGAAAGAGGAAAGGGAGGAGAAGAATGAGGAGCAGGAGGAGGAGTGGCAAGAGGGGGCTGGAGGTGGTGGGTGGTGGGTGGTGGGTGGTGGGTGGTGAGTGTGGGGTTGGGGGTGTTGAGTCCAGCCGTTACACCCAAGTACAGGGCTCCGGTGCCAGGCAGTGAGAGATTGAGAACACCCCCCCCCGACCATCCGGGTCCTGACATGGGCGTCTCCCACTAACCCACACCTGCCCTCCCCCACATCCATTAACACCAGAGCTGTGAAGTCTCCCCCTCCACCGCACATTAAGATGATGATGGATCAGCCCAGCCCCTACACAGGAAGGGCACCGCGGGTACAGCACCTTGCAACACACCAACATAAATAATTCACTTGCACACCCACACACACACACACACCCCCGCACACACACACACCTAAACACACGCACACACACACGCATACACACGAACACACCCACGCGCGCACACACACACACACACACACACATGCAAAACAGATGACACACAGACGTGCATGCCCACGGATTCACACATA
>CM059276.1:15035348-15045348 GCA_030347295.1 Setipinna tenuifilis | reverse complement strand
GAGATAGACAGGGAGAGAGAGTGAGAGTGAGAGAGAGAGCGAAAGGGCAACTGACCTCCCTGGAGGATGTATTCTGGGGAGAGAGGAGAATGCGAAGTTGTAGAAGTTCGCTCTTTGTGTGTGTGTGTGTGTGTGTGTGTGTGTGTGTGTGTGTGTGTGTGTGTGTGTGTGTGTGTGTGTGTGTGTGTGTGTGTGTGTGTGCAAGTGCACACACTAGTGTATGTATGTTTGTATGTTTAAATTGTCCAAGATGCAGAACAATGATGAGAGATTGAGAAAAGGGGGTAGAGAGAGACAGGGACAGAGATAGACAGGGAGAAAGAGAGAGCGAAAGGGCAACTGACCTCCCTGGAGGATGTATTCTGGGGAGAAAGGAGAATGCGAAGTCGTGGAAGTTGGGCTCTTTGTGTGTGTGTGTGTGTGTGTGTGTGTGTGTGTGTGTGTGTGTGTGTGTGTGTGTGTGTGTGTGTGTGTGTTTGTGTGTGTGTGTGTGTGTGTGTGTGTGTGTGTGTGTGTGTGTGTGTGTGTGTGTTTGTATGTGTGCACGTGCACACACTAGTGTGTGTGTGTGTGTGTGTGTGTGTGTGTGTGTGTGTGTGTGTAAATGTAGTGGGGGGTATATGTGGGGTGGGGGGGTGGCTTTCTAAAATGAATCCCAGATGCAGGCTGAATCTCCCGTATTGTTCACAACTCAAACCAGCTGGCCACTCTTGGCTCATCCATCTAAATAAACATTCTTTGCGATGGCCGGGAGCACCGCCGACCTGTTAGTCATTAAAACGCATGCTCTCTTTGGCTCCCCTTTGAAGCCCTGCATCTCTCCTGCCTGCAATGCAACGACTCGCATACAACTTATAGTATAGACACACACACACACACACAAACAGCAGAATTAGAAGGAACATCACATCACATAATGTGTTGTAAGTTCTGTTTGTGTGTTTGTTTGTTTGTTTGAGTGTTTTGTTTATGAAGGACGGTTAAAGATTATCTCTTTAGAGATGGCAGGAGAGCCTTGCTTGCTTCAAAGGCAGCCAGAGGCAGGATGAAGTCACCACACACACACACACACACACACACACACACAAGCAAGTGGTTGTAAAAAGGTACAGTGCATCGTACATCATCTGCCCCAGCAGGGCAGAAGAAAAGCCACAAGGAGGTTTATGCCGTGCGCATGTTGGAGAACAGTTCTGTTTATAAAAAGCCTACTGATCATCCCATAAAATACTGTAAGACATTCTAAGACATTCTCAACATCTCAAGGCTTGCTGGGATGCATACCTCCATACTTACGAGAAACTGGCTACTGTGTGTGTGTGTGTGTGTGTGTGTGTGTGTGTGTGTGTGTGTGTGTGTGTGTGTTTGTGTGTGTGTGTGTGTGTGTGTGTGTCTATGTGTCTATGTGTGTGCTACACAGCCACCACTGACGTAAAAACACCAAAGGCCGCCTAAATCATCTCCGTGTCAGTACCGTTCAAATTATCACACGCTTGCCACGCTTCCATGGTTCTCCATCACAAACACAAATCAGGCTGGACTCACAATTACCCCACAGTTATGCTGTCAGGTCTGGGCCACTAATGGATGTCTTAGGACATGGCCAACATGTGACGTCACCAGCTGGGACCACCAGGGTGAGGAACTCCGGGCCTACGTCACACGGGCCCATGTGCATGCATGCATGCGTCGCATTATGTAGAAGCGCCGCTCCACTGCAGCATTAGATAATCATCTGTGAGATGCTGCAGTTTACGTGAGTCCTTTGATGCTAGACAGATTTTGTGGGGTTGTCCCTATGTTTAAAGTTTTTTTTTGTTTAAGTTTACTTTTAATGGCCAAAGCTTACTTTGCAGACAAACAACGGTCTGTGTATGTGGGAGTGATTGTGTGTGTGTGTGTGTGTGTGTGTGTGTGTGTGTGTGTGTGTGTGTGTGTGGTGTGTGTGTGTGTGTGTGTGTGTGTGTGTGTGTGTGTGTGTGTGTGTGTGTTTTCTTGTGCGTGTGGAGATGGTAATGACTGAGCTGTCTCTAACTATGAGGTGAGGTCATGCATCTTGGAGCAAGCAGAACACGCACACACACACACGCAAACACACACACACAAGCACACACTTACACACACACACACCATACACACACAAAACCAAGGGTTGCAACCACAGCAACTGCTGCACGGGACAACAAAACGGGGTGGCTTCCGACCAGACCTTATCTTGAGCTGTCAGACTGTAAACCGGGACTCCCGATAGGAGCCTGTCAACGCACCACTGCAAACCACAGATTGGCATTGGCACAGGGGAGGGCAGTCAGACTCATCATGCCCAACCTCACTGCCCCCGCCACAGAGGGCCAGGATGTGGGGGTGTATGAGAGAGAGTGGGAGGCCGGGTGGGAGAAAGAGAAAGAGAGAGAGAGGGAGGAAGAGAGAGAGAGAGAGAGAGAGAGAGAGGGAGGAAGGGGGGGCAGAAAGGAAGGGAGAGAGAACATCGCTGAGGGTTAGAGGTTTTCGTTATGGTTTATGGGCTGGGACTGAAAGGCTGAACAATTGAAGCACTTGCATGAAACAAATGTGTGGCAATGGCAAGAATGGAGGAGACAGAGAGAGAGAGAGAAGGAGAAAGAGAGAGAGAGAGAGAGAGAGAGAGATGTTCCATGATTGATGCTCTGTTCTTGTTTAAGACATGGCTTTGCATATTCCACAAAAAGACATGGCTCACATCTCACCTGGCTGCACCACCGCCCCCATACCCCCCACCCATTTCTCTTCCTCCTCCACTTCCTGTCCCAGAAGGTTCTGAAGAAGTTATGGTTTTGTACATGAATATTTCTTCATATTTATGTCCAAGTGATATAATATGAGCTGTTCTTGGAGACCGCGTGTAGTAAATTGTACATTCATCTACTGTTGCCTTTGCCTCTGGACTTTGGATTACTGCGAGCTCTCTCAACTCTGAAAGGGAGCTACGGCAGTGGTGGGGGGGTTGTTGTGGCAAGGCCCCCCAGCTGTGAGCATTTAGTGAGCTACTCCTTTAAAATCGCTGAGCTGAGCTGTTCTCTCTCCAGCACGAAACACTCTCCATTGTTCCGCTTCTCTCTGTTTTTTTTTCTTTTTTTTCATCAGTTGCAAAAAAAAACATGCAAGAATTCGGTATATGAGCCTGTAAAATGTGTTTGACTTGCTTTGAAAGCGGCGAACCCACAGGTTTTTTCTCGTGCGGAGCATGATGACCAATAATGAAGAAGACTAATGAGTGCATTTATGCCTCGGTTTGGGTTTTTCGCTTTTGTTAAAAACGACTATGAAACATTCCCGTAAAAATGTGGACTCACAACAACAGCCACCCCCGTTTGGGACAAGTGGGTCATGGTAGAAAAAAGGCAGATGCACTGCTTTTAATTTTGGATGTCTTGCCCGCTATCTGTACAAAAAGATCAGCACATCTTTATTTTTTGAACTCGAACTGGAGGCACTAATAACTGCAGTGGACCCAACTTTAGAAATACTGGGGGTCACATCGGGTAGGCCTCCTGTGGCCCAAGTCTCGGTTTCTGTCAAAACATTTCAAACTCTTTATGGATTTACTTTCATCTTCTTTTCAGCTTTTATGGTTCCCTGGGAAATAGTTTTGTGAAAGACTGTCTGTTGGGTCCTGTAAGTAATATTGAAAGTGTCGGGTCCTGTAGCTAATATTAAAGTGTACGCTGTCAGCTGGGGTGCGTTCGCTCGCGGCGAGAGTTAATGTCTCCATCCACGCTCCACCTGAGGAAGTCACGTCTTGTTCTCTCGCCCAGGCTGGACCTTTTGCTCTCCCAGCATGCTTTGCCTGCCTCGCATGCCAAGGAAAACAGGTCTGAGAACATGCTGCTTTTGAACAGGATCCACACAGCCCCCTCAACATCCTGCTCTGTCTTAGCCCAGTTGGAAACTGGGAGAATTTGGGTTCTGAGAGGGGGCGAGTGGGTGGGCAGGTATGAGGTAGGGGGGTAAACACTGTGTGGGGGGTGCCCTGCACAGGTAGCCAGTGCTCCAGTAGTCCAATGCCAAAGCTTTAGGGTGCTTGGGTCATGGGGTAAAGGAGTCAGCCAGAGAGCCTGGGGTAGCTATTATGGAAGAGTTCAAGGAAAAAGCAGTTTATAAGAGAAAACAGAGCAATAGAGAGAGAGAGAGAGAGGGAAACAGAGGAAGACAAAAATAGAGTGGGAGAGAGAGAGAGTGATGTGGTGGTAATGAACTGTAGAGAACTGGTAATCAAAGACAACCAAAGAATTTTGTTTCTGGTAGCAGAAAAGAGAGAGAAACCAAAAAAGAGAGCACAACGCGAAAGAGAGCATGAATGGTGGCTGCTCCAGTGGGCAGGCTCACCCATACCTGTGGTCTTTGGGGTTACTGCTTCTCCAAGAGGGAACAGGAAGTCAGTGCAGTCCGCTAAGCTGCCTGCATTTCCTTAATGTTCAGGTACATCATTTGTCTAAAATTTGTTAAAAGTTTAAGTAATAAAGGTATCTTAGTTCACCTTTCACTGCCAGTGTCAACTGAGCTCTGTATTAAAAGGAATACTTTAGGTCAGTATGCTGTGAATCAGAATAGATCAAGCGTACAATGCCTTGCACTGCATAGCAGTTAGCAGTGAAAACAGTCTACCTCTTTAGAGAAGCAGAGGCATGCATTACAGACTTTTCACACATGTATATAATTCCTAGCAAAACTTTATGCAACTCTTAAAACACTCTATGAACTTCTAATGTGTTTCCAATAAATAGGCAGCACCTCAATGTGGTACTGCTGGTCATTGTTAGCCCTTCATGATGGAAGTGATAACAGCCACAGGCATTTTAACTACACAATCTGAATCTCAGATCAGCTTTCAAGCTGAGTACCACAACATTGGTGCGATCTGAATAGCTTTTGAGGTTTTTTTTTCACCCTTAATGCCTGACTGATGTGTCATTACAGTGTTATAACAGCTGGGCTGGGCATTGTAATGCTTGTGCAATATTCCTTTGTTCTGTTTGCTGTTAATACATATACGTATGATCTTGGCAAGCACCAGTGTACCCCAGCTTTGAAAACAAGACATGTGTGTACGTGTGTGTGTGTGTGTGTGTGGTGTGTGTGTGCTCGCTCGCCCAGGGTTGGTTGGCCAGACGTTGGCCGTAGATATGGTGTTTGTTTAATCCATCTGTGTTTTCGGTAATGATCGCTGACTTTCCTTATCTCCTTCGAACAATACGGAGGCCCCACTTTCTCATGTGGACGCCATGGATATGCCATGCGTCATCAGGTGTCTTGTGCAAAGCTGAGGTCTCTGATAAAAAGGCCTGTTTGTTGGTTTATATCCACATCCACTTATGTTCCCAAGCACTCCCTATCTCACCCACCACCCCTTTGCCCCTTGCACGTTGCATTTTTATTGTTCTCTTCCTCTCTCCCACACACTTTCACTTGTTCCCATTCACTCACAAACTCTTATTATTTGAAGCATAACACAGAGGTGTATGCCAGTACAGATAGCTATACAAATGCACTTGCAAGTGCTTTTGACATTGTTGTTTCATGTACCTTATACTACATGGTGGCATACACATGCTGAACTGCTTTAGAAAACCTGTAACTGTCCCCTGTCTCCCTTATTAAAACACATATTGCGTAAAAATGGCGTACGAATATTTCTAACATTTGCAATACCCGTGCATTTTCCTGTAGTTTCATAGCAGTGTTGAACTGTATAAAAACAGGGCTAGCTATGTAAAGGTGTTGGTATAAAGGCTGTTTTTGGGCAATGGAGAGCGAGCGACAGGGACAGGCCAAGTCTAGATTTATTTCCCCTCAACACTTTTTCTATTGCTCGTTTTATTGCAGTTGACATTTTGGGTCCCTCCACGCCTCGAACCAGCAGTTCTTTCAGGTTCTCTCAAAACTGGTTTCAGATGTTCTGGACTGCGGGGCCCGGTCCCCAGACACGGCTCGCACTGTGGGCCACGCTGGTGAAGTCAGGATGATGTCATCACAACAACACGAGGCTGACGGAGAGAATGTGGCGTGCTGGGATGTTCTGGCCATGTTAGGGCCCTTCTGTCCCTACACAGAGGATGCAATGGATTTTACAGGAGACAAGGGTGACATTAAGTCATTCATTCATTCATTCATTAAGCCTCTCTCTCTTACTCTCTCTCTCTCTTACTCTCTTTTCCTCCCTCTCTCTCACTCTCGCTCTCACTCTCGCTCTCGCTCTTGCTCCCTTCTTCTCTCTGCTGTGGGCGTATGAAGTGGAAGAAGAAAACATCCTGTTCAGTGAATATGGCTTCTCAGTCTCCCAAGCTTTTGGCCCTGCTTAAATGGCTTTGTGTATGGCACCCGCTGAATATCACACTGCTGCCACTGTCTGAAGGTTTATATATAGAATGTGTTCATTGCGCATGTGTGCGTGTGTGCAAGTGTGTGTGTAAAACAGAGCAAATAGACTTGTCTGTCTTTGCACGCACAGTACCATGTGTACACCACGAATAAAGTGAAAAACTATAAAGAAATACATTTGCTGTGTCAGTTCGCCAATTATTTCAAACAGATGATAGTATCATTATGGCTAAGTGCTTTAAGAGCACATAAATCATCTTTGCTATGCAAATCCAATTATCTGTTATTAT
Source organism: Setipinna tenuifilis (assembly GCA_030347295.1). Lineage (NCBI taxonomy): Eukaryota > Metazoa > Chordata > Actinopteri > Clupeiformes > Engraulidae > Setipinna > Setipinna tenuifilis. Next base: position 15,038,701 of record CM059276.1, on the reverse strand, counting down.
GTTGTCATTAATTTAAACATTACCTGAGGTCTTAATTCGGAGAACAATTATAACGAGCGCTGACGACTCTCTTGTGACAAGATCAACAACCGTTATTTCACTTAATCCCATCTTTACCAAAAGCACCGCACGGTTTGCAAAGAAAATGTCAGGTTGTGATTTTTGGCCTGTTGCCTCCTCCATGGGCAACTTGAAACAAATTGACCATTAACAGACAAATGCCCCAAATGACAAGCTGATAACTCAACTATAACTGGCAGAGCACTTTGCATTCTAAAAAGTCTTTTGCTTTGCGTTAAATCACAAATTCCAGGGGGACAGAGGCTGTAACTGAGGCACTTTGCTGTTGACATATTGAAGCCCTGTGTTGGATTAAGATATGCATGCTATATATCTCTTTCTATATATTTATTTTATACATGTTGTTTGCGTACAGTGCAGTTTTTTAGTCTTTAGTCACTATTAACTTTAGTAACACAAGCTTTTTGCTGTTACCTGCACATGTAGGGACCTGCTACTAATTACACAAGGTGCATTTTATAGAGGATTTATGTCTTTCCTTAGCCACTAAAAGGGCACATTATTCGGGCATCCATAAAAACTTGCATTTCACTCACTCACACACACATGCACACACACAGTTGCCCCACTTTTTTTTTTTTACCCACAGTCACGGTATAGCATGGCAGCTGGGTGGGGGGTGGTGGTGGTGGTGGTGGTAGGGGGGTGGGTAGGGTGGGGTGGGGTGGGGTAGGGGCTGTGAGGTGAGGTCTACTGTTACTGTTTAACCTGCAGTGGTGGGAATAAGCGCATAAAAATCCTCAGCTCCGCTCACTCGTGCGATCTCACTCGCCCTCCCACGTCCCCGTGCTCCGCTCCTGCGTGTATCCTTCAGGACGTGGCCGTTTGCGTTTTATGGCGTGCGTTCATAGTGTATACGTCTGTGTGTTGGGTTTATGCGTGTGGGAGAGGAGAGGTCGCCTGGTGGGAATGGAGCGGTGGTAGGCCCGTGAGAGGAGAGAGAGAGAGAAAGAGAGAGAGAAAGAGAGAGAAAGAGAGAAAGATGGACAGAGAAACGGAGAGAGAGAGGGGGGGGGGAGCAAGAGAAATAGAAAGGGACAGAAAGAGGAAAGGGAAAAAGGGAGAGAGAGAAAGAGACAGGGAGAGGAGAGTGTAACACAGAGAGGGACAGAGAGACGAAGAGAGAAAGAGAGAAAGAGAGAAAGAGATGGAGAAAGAGTGAGTGTATGTGTGTGTGTGTGAGAAAGAGAGAGGAAGAGGAAGAGATGGAGAGAGATGGAGAGAGAGAGGGAGAGAGAGAGAAGGAAAGAGGGAGAGTGAAAGAGGATGTGTGTGTGTGTGTGTGTGTGTGTGTGTGTGTGTGTGTGTGTGTGTATGTGAGGGGGTTATGTTGTCCAGTGCACAGGCCCAGCGTTTGGCAGGAGGATTGAAATCGGAGGGAAAGCACAAGCAAGGCAAGGCCCCCGAGGAGAGACGGGAGGCTCTGTGCATTGATGCCTTCATACAAACTGCTGACTGTTCCCCTTTCTTTTCTTGCCAAGTATTCGCCATCTTTTTTTCTTCTTGTTTTTTTTTTTTTTGTAAGTGTTCAATACCAGCTATATAGCACGCACTGAAGATTAAGCGTTTTTTTTTCCTGTTGGGTCAGTTAAGTGCTCCTGACACATCAAGTAGCCTGTGATCTATAAACACATGACACTCGGCCAGCAGTGTATCAAACAGCACCGCCGCTGCCGCCATACCCATCCAAACAGCACTGACGTCTCCATTATTTATCCTCAGCCACTTGTCACCTCTGTACTCATGAAACCACAGTTGGGCTGCGTGAAAATAAATGGTAGGGAAGTGTGGAAGAGTGCCAACCTCTCTCTCTCTCTCTCTCTCTCTCTCACTCTCTCACTCTCTTCTTCTCTCTCTCTCTCTCTCTCTCTTTCTCCCTGTCTCTCCCTCTTTCCACTACACAGAGCAGCAGGAATATCCATCAGCAGGTATCCCCAAAGTGACAGGCTGCTGTTTAGCACCGAGCCCTTCTCTCTCCACCGCCCTTCTTCACTCCACCCCCCCTGCCACCACCTCCACCCCCACCCCCACCATCACCCCCCCTCTGCTTGCTCCCTATGGCTCCCCTCTGGCCTGCACAAGCGCTCAATCTCACAGCCCCTCTCTTGGGAGCACTCCTCCCTCCCACCACCCCATCCCCTCCTCTCCCCTCCTCTCCCCTCCTCTCCTCCTCTTCACCACCAGCACGACCACCACCCCAGACCTCCACATATATCTTGTAACAAAAACAATATTGCACAGCAGAGCTTAGGGGCTCTCGCTCCCTTTTGCTCACCCCCCCCCCCCCCCCCACCACCACCACCACCATCTCTCTTTTTCAGAGCAACAGGCGATTCGCAGGGGCAGCACTGTACAGCTATGGCCTCATTGCTTCAGCAGTCTTGTTTATATCCTCATATATCTTCACGTTTCGTCAGATTTTGTCTTTCGGGTATAAAGCAATTGTATTTCGCTAATTTTAATGCTGACAAGCTGGCATTAGGGTGACTCATAATGAGTCATGAGTTTTACTATGCCTTTTGCCCTCGCAGCAATGCCATGTGTTAAAGGTTTGCATCGACAGTGATTGACTGGGCACCCTCCTTTTCCTTGTATTGTTTTTGAGAACACTGCGTCACTCACGCAAACAGACGTGACAAAACTAGTTTCTTTTTTCCCTCACAAAAACGCTGCACGCATCGCTGAATGGAAGAAAGGGGGAAGTCCAAGGTCGGTTATCCTCCTCCATGTTAACGCACTCTGAGCTCTCTCAGCATCACGGGCCTGTGTTGACAAATCGGGCCCTGATAACAAGGAGCTCGGCCAGGACACTTAAGACATTGAGCCTCACGCCTTTAATTACTGCTATTTTGAGGTCGGTGTCTACGCTTTGAAATGGCAGAGACTTCTTTGCTGTTTTCAAGCATCAGTTTGGTTATTTATGTAAAATTCGTGGTGGCTATTCAATTAGGGCGGGTTGTTTGTTTTTTTGTTTTTTTGGTTTTTTTTTTCTTTTAAGGTCTCATTGATACTCTGCTCCAGGGGTGACATAACCCAGCTGGCCAGTGGAGACAGGGGTGTGATAGCGTATGATCTAATAAGTTGTTTTTCTCTCAGTTTCTCTCTTTCTCTCTCTCTCCCTCTCTCTCTCTCTCTCTCTCTCTATGTCTTGCTCTTCATTGCACAAATCAGGTCAGGACTGCCTGCAGAAAAACACAAACACACACACACACACACAGGGGCAGTTGGATCCAAAGCAGATCAGATCTAAACATGTTTGGGACACAGAGAGA